>JAJHPF010000012.1:6594296-7194296 GCA_024447775.1 Carex cristatella
GTTTGCTCCGACCAAAGTTTCTCTTCATTTGCATGTGGGCTCATCAGTAACTCTTCTTTTGCTATGTTAAATTACACTCAACTCCATGACACCTCAATTTATAAGCTTTTTATACGGACTCAGTTTCTTGCTCTTGGTATTTTATTTTTATACAGCTACCAGCTAGGGTTGCTTTGACTGGGGATGTGATGCATGTAAAGGACAAAAAGGTAAATTATCTTTTATAAGCCAAGACCAAACCTCTGATCTAAGTTGGCATTTCATCATTTATTTTTTTTCATTTTTCCATAGGTTCAAACTGTTTTAGATAGCCTCAACAAATCTGTATCACGTGAGCATGAAATTGCTAGCAGATTCAGCCATTCAGTCTCTGCCATACTTACCTCAGCAGGCCCTAACTGTAAGTCAAGGAGTGAAGGCCTTCAAAACATACTGAATCAGATTCATCTCTACAATCTCTACAAGTTTGATATTGGGTATGCCATTTTACATCATCACACCTATTGGTTGTTTTTTAAGTTTATTATGTACATGCTAAATTCTATCCCTTTTTTGAGAACTTGTATGCCTCATCTTGTTTTAGGATTATTTTTTTTTTTTTTAAGGTCCTTGTTTTAGGATAATTGCAGTTGGCCAAGTAATTTTTTGTTGTATCTTAAATTGTGATCATATCCTTTTGAATCCTTATGGATGCTTATTGATACTACAGTTCATGTGCATATATTGATGGTAGTGGTGGTACTCATGATGTCAACCTGGAAGATTTTGGAGAACCTAAATCAGATTTACTATGTAAGTATATGTAATTACTAAGCACATTTTATCATGTATTAAAAACTACTGCATTACAACATGACTCTTTACCTCTTGTTTGGATGGAGAGTAAAGGAAGGGCGGGAATGGAAAGAAAAGAATTTTTTTCCTCTAATCGTGTTTGATTGACAAAATTATATCAGAGATGAAGGGTACAGGAGGTGAAAGGTTTAACCTTGCATGATTATAATCAATAGAATGATTTGGGGTGTAACGGATGGAAAGAAATTTTGTTGCAAATATTTTCAGAAAAAATAACACAAATACCCAACTTTATATCTTATCTATATAATTCTCATCCAAGTTTCTTTGTCACAAACTTACAACAACCATCAAATTTGTCATTAACTTTTTAAATTTTAATTAACCAAACAAGAAATAATATGAAAAGGAAAGTTAAATTTATTTTCCCTCATTAATCATCCAAAAATGAAGAGATCAAATATGTTGATCTTCTTTTCAATTCCATTCCCTTCTATTCTTCACCTCCCTTCCCTTCCTCTACTCTCCTTTCAAATAAAGTGTTAGTAGAGTCTAGAATCTAAGCATTGACGCCAACCTAATTTAGTTGTCTATTAGTAAAGATGATAACCAAAATTAGATGTCATTGCCTATGAACTTTTATATATATTTTGTTCTGTTATAGTGCCTTTTTCTGCAAAACTAATAGACGGCATCAATCAGAGTCAGACAAGGCGGAGGGCACTGATGCTTTTCTGTTTGGAATATTTCAATACTATTGCTCGGGTAAATTCAAAGCCTTTATTTTAAAGTATACAACCTTAAAAGAGTAAGGAAGCAAATTGAATGCTTGCAATTTTTTCTATTGTCTTTGCAGGATGCCGTCATGCTATCCATAGATCAGAATGGATTTGATGTGCTTGCCAGAGTGCCTCAAAATTTGAACAATACTGGAGTTGTGCAACAACAACAATACCACTGGAAAGAATTTAGGTTCATTTGAACTTTTTGTCCATGTTTTCCTCCTTCCTTTATGTAGAAAAATGCCTTAAGCCGAATCATTGTTGCCTACCTTTCAGAGCTGCTTATAGTTAATTACTGATTATAATAGCTGATCTCCTTTTGTAAACTCCAGGTTTGATTTCAAGGAGGCCGCCACAGATATTGAAGCATTCTGTCAGAAGCTAGTCGAGTTAGAAGATGAGGCCTTTGAGCATGTCAAGAGCTACAGTGGTCTTGGCTGATGCAAGCCGCATGAATTAGAATAAAATTTGACATGGAATTGCTTCTGTTGACGATGAGAAAAAGAAATGTTAAGAGCATAATTCTAAATGGTGACCTAATGTAGTTCTGCAGGAGAAAATTTTGAGAGCTTTATTATATTAATCCCAAATTTGTTTTGTGAAAGTACGTTTAAATAATATAGGAGTAGAGAACTTTTACAAAAACTTCAGTTGGGTCCCATATTATGTCATCATCTTTTTTATTTTCTTTTTGGTGAAACAGATGTGTTCGGACCTCCTGTTTTAAATAATCAACTAAATGATTTACTGATGAGCCGAACAACTAAATCGGTAAATTAGAATGAAATGAAAAGACTTGCAACGATATGGGCCATGAGAAAAGAAAGTTGAAAAGAGCAAAGGCCAGTGTCAAAATAGACGGCATCCAATCTGCTTGTTACGAATCTTAAAAAACCTCGTCTAGTCTTAGGTTGATCATAAGAAGGTAATTTCTCCTGTTGCTTTGTAGAGCACAGAAGTTGCCCATCACTCCCAAATTTTCCTTCCACGGTGGAAACAAATTAACCGCTATCACAGACTGTTTACTTCATCAGGTCAAATTACGATGCTTTTATATCCTAATGAAGGTGTTTGTACAAAAAACTACATTCACCAATTCTGAGATCTTCAAATATAAAATTATCATTTTGACTATTTATGTATTGTATGAAGAACTAAAGCGTTGATTGGTATAAACATTTATTTCTCTACCCGTTGGAAATGGTAAACTCTATCATAGGGTTTATTATCAAAGGATGACAGAGGACTCAAAAGGGACCTCAACCTTCAATGTTCATCTATCACCGATTACAATTTACTGTTGGATGGTAGTGACCGCGACATAATCATTCATTTGAAATAATATTTTATGATTTTATGATATGTAGTTGCAAGAGGTTCTTATTTAGACAATCTTCTTTCTTTTTTTTAAGAAACAGACAGGCTATCAGGTTTATTCAGACAATTTTCTAAGGAAAACATTTCGATAAGCAGAAATGCACTTTTCCATGACTATCTGAATTTCATTAGAGAAGGAACACTTTCCAAGTCAAAAATTAGGAGAATATACTGGACCTACCTACATTTTACGTACTGACCAAGAAGATTAAAATAGAAAAAAACCTAAGATGAAAGAAATTAGACGAATAAGAATAAAGAAATAACAAATATGCACCGAAAAAAATACTTTTGCTCAATGCAAAATACTGTCTATAACAACAAATTGTTCAAACCCCAACCATCACGTACTTCAAAGAGTTAACAATAAGCAGAAAAAACAAAATTGCAGAGCTAACAATGCTACTGCCCACAACTACTGTAAGACCCAAAACATAATAAACTGAAAAAAAAACATACATTGGCAGAACCACACACCAATCGATTCACTTAGTCGACCTCCTCAATCTTGGGACCAGCACCGCTGCCTCCACTGGGAGCAGGGGCATCCTCATCCATGCCACCTGGCATTTCAGCACCTGCACCCTGGTACATCTTGGCAATGATGGGGTTGCAGATTCCCTCAAGTTCCTTCATCTTGTCATCAAACTCCTCAGCCTCGGCCAGTTGGTTGCTGTCCAGCCACTGGATTGCCTGGTCAATTGCATCCTCGATCTTCTTCTTGTCAGCTTCCGGCAGCTTGGATGAGATCTTGTCATCCTTGATGGTGTTCCTCATGTTGTAGGCATAGTTCTCAAGGGCATTTTTGGACTCGACCTTCTTCTTGTGCTCCTCATCCTCTGACTTGTACTTCTCGGCCTCCTGCACCATCTTCTCGATCTCATCCTTGCTGAGCCTACCCTTGTCGTTGGTGATGGTGATCTTGTTCTTTTGGCCGGTGGTCTTGTCCTCAGCCGCAACATTAAGGATACCATTAGCATCAATGTCAAAGCAGACAGTGATCTGGGGTACACCTCTCGGTGCCGGGGGGATGCCAGAAAGCTCGAACTTGCCCAGCAGGTTGTTGTCCCTGGTTCTGGTCCTCTCACCCTCATAGACTTGGATGAGCACACCTGGCTGGTTGTCAGAGTAGGTGGAGAAGACCTGCTCCTTCTTGGTCGGGATGGTGGTGTTTCTTGGGATCAACACAGTCATGACCCCACCAGCAGTCTCAAGACCAAGCGAGAGGGGAGTGACATCCAGCAACAACAGATCCTGCACCTTCTCGTTGCCCTCACCACTCAGAATTGCAGCTTGTACAGCTGCACCATAAGCAACAGCCTCATCAGGGTTGATGTTCTTGCACAGCTCCTTCCCATTGAAGAAGTCCTGGAGGAGTTGCTGCACTCTGGGAATCCTGGTGGACCCACCGACCAGAACCACATCATGGACAGTGCTCTTGTCCATCTTAGCATCCCTCAGACACTTCTCAACTGGCTCCATACACTTCCTGAACAGATCCATGTTCAGCTCCTCAAACCTGGCACGAGTGATGGTAGAGTAGAAATCAATACCCTCAAAAAGGGAATCAATCTCAATTGTGGTTTGGGCAGTGGAGGAGAGAGTTCTCTTTGCCCTCTCACAAGCGGTCCTGAGCCTTCTCAGAGACCTTGGGTTGCCACTGATGTCCTTCTTGTTCTTTCTCTTAAACTCCTGCACAAAGTGGTTGACCATCCTGTTGTCGAAATCCTCACCTCCCAAATGGGTGTCACCAGCCGTAGCCTTGACCTCAAAAATACCCTCCTCAATGGTCAGAAGTGACACATCGAAGGTACCGCCACCAAGGTCAAAGATCAGCACATTCTTCTCACCAACACTGGTTGCCTTCTTATCCAACCCATAGGCAATTGCAGCAGCAGTGGGCTCATTGATGATACGCATGACATTGAGACCAGCAATGACACCAGCATCCTTCGTGGCCTGACGTTGAGAGTCATTGAAGTAGGCTGGGACGGTGACCACAGCATTCTTTATGGTAGAGCCAAGGTAGGCTTCAGCAATCTCCTTCATCTTGATGAGCACCATGGAGGAGATCTCCTCTGCTGCAAATTCTTTCTCCTCACCCTTGTAGTTGACATGGATCATGGGCTTGTCAGCTGGCCCAGGAACAACCTTGAACGGCCACAATTTGATGTCACTCTGAACTGAGGCATCTTGGAAGCGCCTACCAATCAAACGCTTGGCATCTGAAATATAATGAGGTAAATTGTTAGAGTTTGTTGATGCCTGATCCAATGAGATAAATCTTTAGATGTAAAATCTCAGAGGAAAATACTGAATTACAAAAAACTCAATCCTATAACAAAGAAACTGAAGTAAGAGTGCAGACTCACTAAAATACAGAGTAATTTGCAAGACCAGTTTACATTGTTATGAATTAGAGGTTATATGATACAGGAAACAATATTTTTCATAAAGATGAGAACTATAAATGTTGCGAAAGTTTTGTGCAAGCAACAAGCAAACATTGCATATGATATCTGATATAACATTGATATTCACGTGAAATAGAAACAATCCTAACCTATGCATAAACTAAAACAAAATAACTTCATATATCAGATACCGCCATGCTCTGGAACAATCCATAATAGCTAACATATAATATAACTTAACGCCATGCATATGTAACTGGACATTAAATATAGAAAACGTAACTGTATTTCCACAATAATCATATTCAAACTACTCGTCAGTACAGAAATAAATCAAGATAAACCTCTGCTAAAAGATAGACAGAATCATAGCTCTCTACCAGATAGGTCCTTAAATCAACTAAGACAGAATCATAGTTCTCTACCAGATCGGCCCTTAAATCAACTAATACAATATTCACAAACCTATAGCAAAACTCGATCCAAGTTGACCTAAAGGTTATTGTCAACATAAACCACAGATCTACCGTCCACTGAACCATAAAAGATCCTCAGCAAGAGATACAGATCTAAATCTAAAAATCTAAGAACAGAACAAAAAACAGAGCAGATCTGACTCACCGAAAACAGTGTTGGTGGGGTTCATGGCGACCTGATTCTTGGCTGCATCACCGATCAGCCTCTCGGTGTCAGTGAAAGCCACATAGGACGGGGTCGTACGGTTTCCCTGGTCATTGGCGATGATCTCAACACGATCGTGTTGCCACACACCAACGCAAGAATAGGTGGTACCGAGATCGATACCGATCGCAGGACCTTCACCCTTACCGGCCATCTCTCAGAAACAGATCTGAAGAAAAGAAGCTAAGACTAAAACCTACTATGAAAGAAAAGAATAGAATTGCGAGGGCTGAAGATTAGGTTTTGTGGAGGTGGAATAAGTGGAAAAGAGGCGAGGGGGAGCGTGATTTTATAGGCTCGCTTTCAATAGGAGAGGGGTTCTAGAAAGTTCCGATGAACCTGGAGCGTTAGATTAAAGGTGCCGACTAACCCTACTTCTCTCATCGGACGGTTGTCATCTGCTGTGAGGTTCAAAAGTCTCCAGGATTTTTGCGTGGACTAAACTGGGACGGCGCGATAGTTTGAATGGAAATAAATCTTCTGTTATTCAAAGGAATAACAGGAAGCTGTTATTCCGATTCTAACCGTTGATCTTCGTTGAGACTAGCGTATGAAATTTTTAAACGGTTGGGATTGGAATAACAGATTTATTTCCAGTTTGAACGGTTTCACTTTCACGCTGTTTGTTATTTTTGACTAACAAAAGAATGTTATATTATTTTCTTCGATGTTATATTCTATTCCTTTTTCTGGTTAACCTCCTCTCTTTTTTTTGTTATTTTTAGTTACCTCAATTAATATATGGCCATTTTCTCTTGTTAGAAAATTCAGAGAGACTGTACTAAGAAAAACAGAAAACAGCATCAGAGAGTATAATTGGACTGCTCAATTTTTTTTCATAATTCTCTGGAGCCAAATTAAAAATAGGTACCTAATTTCGCCCACAAAATTGTGTTTACATGATTTGTGATTTGTCCCATCTAAAAATTTGCTTGTACAAATTTGCCATCATTTTGTGCCGCTGAATATTCTTGTTCAGACTTAAGAGCGCGTGTCCCAATTGTATACCATCAATGCTATACGGGCCAAAAATGGGCTCACAAATGAACAGCCCAAATGAAGCCTTGAAATAAGAAGCCCAAATTGAGGAAGTTCCCAGTCTGGGCTAAATGTTGATGTAAGAAGTGGCCCAAACTGAATAAGCTTAGCCTTCTCCTTTTCTTTTTCTTTTTCTTTTTAGTATGCCCCTACCGAAACCTATTTAAGGCCTGGAGTCCGGCCTTGAAAAGCCTTTAAAACATTGACCAACTAACGATGACAGTGCTCTTCGGCCTACGCTTTAATAAATTCAAGATACAAACCCCCACCTTCACGGAAATAAATCTATTGCAATTTCTGAATGTATGAACACTAATTTTAAAATTTCCGTAATTTGAATTCAGTCGTCAATTTTTATCGAGAACTCATTTGGAAACAACTAATTTGTCTGTGCATGCATCTCAAAATAATTCAATGATTTTATTCAGATTGCAAGAATTTTACAATTACTGTTCATGCATCACATATTACAAATTCGGATCCCACCTTCACACATTATGTTTGGTTCACACTTCACGCTTCACACCAACTGAGAGAAAAAAAAAAAACAGAGATTAACCAATTAAAAAGTTCACGAGGTTAAAGAAAATTAAAGGAGTATTTTATCACAACAATTTTCTCTGCTTTCTCATGTTTAAAAACTTGCCATTTTAATTCTTTTCTTGTATTTATTCAATTATTAATTCTGAAATTGTTTAGATGTTATTAATTAATTTGATTACTAATCTATTGATTCGTATTGGGATGTAAGCAATTTATATTAACAATGACAGATAAATTCATATTTATTGAAAAAATATTAATTGGTTTCAGTTATATTTTCATAAGGCACCAAAAACGTTAGAGCAAAATATTAATTAGTGACAGTATAATTTTTTTATGCTGCATGAACAGTATAATATTGCAAATTTTTTGAATAATTACTGATAGAAAAGATCAGAAAGAAATTTGAAACAAATCGATGATGTTTTTTTTTTTTGAAAGAAGTGGCTAAAACCTACCAATTTCCATTTAACAAGAAATCATACAAAACATTCAGTTTAGATACCACCATTCTGATACTACACTTGCACATATAAAATATAAACTTACCTACATAGGCATTACAGCCAAACATCTAAACATATATGAATATATACCTAAACAGATCCAACATAGTAATCAAAAGGAAATATTCATAAAATTTCCTCCAGCTATAGAAATAGCAAAAAAATAACTTATTCAAATCAATGATTAATAGCTAATATTATATAAATATAAAAGGCCAATAAAGTAAGTATGGTAGAACGGTTATAAAAGGAAGCAATAATTGTATCTTTTGAAGAAGATTGAACCAAACATTCTTTCTAAGACAAAAGAAGAAACCAAGAAGATCAAAGTCAATGTTTTGTCAAGGAGATGGTATCAAAAAGAATTTTTGTTCTCTTTCTAAGAAAATGACATTCAATTTTTTATTACTTTGAAAAAGTACATAGAAATTCCGCTTTGGTTAACCTACCAATTAGCATTATGTGAATCTGAAATAAAATTTGTGAATTATTCGTTTTTTCTAAACAAATAAGTTAAAATAAATAAATTTTACGAATTTTACAATTACTCTCAAATCATTTGCAAATTATTCCTAAATTTAACAAATTAATTGTAAAAGCGTTTTTATCTTTTAAAAACATCATAATTTTGTCATACATATATAATAAGATCAAAACATTTTTTTTCTGAATTAGGTCCATTAATTATACTCATATTACGAACTTTAGATCTTGTTAAATTATTCCTGAATATGAAATTTAATAAATTATTACAACTCTCACTTTACTTATAAATAATAAACATTTTTTTCTACTAAACTTTCATTAAGAAATATTCTAATTGTCACTTAGAGCATCTACAGTTCTGAAACTATTAGAGATTCTAATCTGATGTGACAATTTCTAATCCAGTTTCAGCGATGTGGAAAAATTTCTTATTTAGCAACTATGCTCGAAGTTTTCTTATTAAGAAACTATTTATAAATTTAATACTGGTCAAATAATTAGCTCAAATTATATATTTTTTTTAATTTATTGCTGATGTGGTTTAATAGATACTCTAAAATTAATTTTTGCGTGTGTAAGAACAAAAAAAATATAAAATAATAAGGTCAAATTATTTTCAATCGAATTTAAGCGTGTGCTTCTTTTGGCTTACAGGAGTGTTCGTTTCATATAGGATAAGTGTGCAATCTTAAGGTGGTTCGAACAATGAGTCTAAAGAAATATTCAGTTATATATGTTCGGTGAAGTTTACAATTATGAGGATAAGAATAATGTCTAGAATTACAAAAAGAAGAATTGATAATTGTTAAAATATGTTTTTACCAATCAAAGTATATATTTTGATAACTGTTAATGTAGGTCTCGTATCGAACTAGGAGTGTGCGTATCTATAATATAGTATGGTTAAAATATGCTATTGGTTTTGTGCTCCAATCATGTTCCACAATAATTTTTTTTTATTTTTTTTTAAAGTTCGAACAGTCGATCTAAACTGCTCAAAATGATCTTGATACTAAAATGTGCTTGGAGATCAAATTTTACATTTTTTTTGGAAATTTTTTACTAATTTTTTAAATAGATACAAATGTATTGTTTGCAGAAAATTCTGGACCATCTAAAACACCAATTTTTGTACCTATTTAAAAAAATAGTAAACAAAATTCAAAAAATATAAAATTTAGTCTCCAAGCATATAGTAAAATGAAGATCATGTTGAGTGGTTCGGATCGATTGTTCACTTTGAAAATAAAAAAATGACATGGAGCATGATTGGAGTACAAAACCAATGGTTCATTTTAACCCTAATCATATATATATGAGTGTGGCTAGTATGACATCAGTGACATGGAGCATGGTTGGAATACAAAACCAATAGTTCATTTTAACCCGCAAAGTAAAGCGAGTCTTTTATTTCTCGTGTATATCTTCAATTTTATAGTTCAAAATGTCGAGCCAAGCTGTTCAAGTTGGCCTCCATATTTAAATTGTGTCTGGAGATCAAATTTTTACAATTTTTAGAAATTTTTTACAATTAAAACTAGGGTGCTCTTAAGTTCACCAAGTCTCTATGTAAACTTAACTCCAAAATATATCAGATTGACTTCAAATGACATCTCCAAGCAATTGAAATTTTTATATCTTACTAGTGATGCATCTATATATAAAAAAAAAAAAAAAAATTAAAATTTGAATTTATTATGTATAGAGTCAAGTGGTAAAAAATTATTCAAAAAATGAATGCATTAAAATTAATTTATAGACCTATTTTTTACCGCTTGACTTAATACTAAATTAATTCGAAAGTTTAATTTTTTTGTATGTAGATGCATCACTCATAAGACAAAAGAGCTTCAACTGTTTGGATTCATTATTTGAAGTCAATCAGATAGATTTTAGAATTGAGTTCACAAAGAGACTTGGTGAACTTAAGAGCACCCTAGTTCTACTAAATTTTTACAATTTTTTTGGAATTTTTAAAATCACTGATTTTTAGAAAATTGTGGATCATTAAAAAATCAGTGATTTAAAAAATTCTAAAAAATGATAATTTTTTTTTTATTTGTAAAATATAATTACGTTAATTATTAATTATATTAGTATTATCCGTCATTCATCCACTACCGTGTCGTTAACTGATAAAATTAACAGGTAAAATTAGGGTAGAATAAGATCAATTTTTAATAGGTAAGAGCAGGATATGAGTAAAATCAATTTTAATAGATATGAATATGAAAATGTCTCCACCCGGTCTGTACTGTACCCATTGACACCCCTACCAGCAGGTAGTGATGCTTAGCCGCTCCGTTTTGAATAAAAGTTTTAATGAGGCCCGCCATATATATTTGCAGACGTTAAGCATTAATTGTCATTAGTGTACTAGTCTTTATCCAAAAGCAGATCTTTATTCTTTACTCTATATGTATTATCGCTTTCATATTGAATCATACATGCACCAAAGGATGGATGGATGATGAAATATGTATATATCCCAATCAACGAATTCGCATCTTCCTTTCCTTCTTAATTCATCACGAGGTCGAGTTGCTCTTAAAGTCTTAATTCGTTATTTCCATTCATGCACCCATATTTTTAATTACCCTTCAATTTAACATTTGGAAGACGGTACGGTTCCATGCATGTCATGATCATTCCAGGCATCAATTTTTCTATTATCATGTTTATATAATGTTTTGCGAATATAGCGAGAAAAATCTAGATGTGGTAATTAAAGAAAAGAACATATCCTTCTCTAATCTTCCCTTCAACATGTGGGCCGCAGTCCTTAAAAAGGCGTTTGTTTCATTCATGTTACAAAATTTATTAATAATTAAATGTTATTTTTAATTTGTAAATTCCAATAGCAATTACAATCTAAACTAAATCATACGCTATAATCATATATTTCCTCAAATGTTAAAAACAATAATATTCTATAATATTAAATTCTATGAATTTTTTTTATTATTATAAAGCTCTGATACAGCCTAACATATTTCAAGTACTATTTTCGAGAATTGAGAGACAGAACTCGTGCCACTACATTTAGTACGCAGTTGTATGAAAAAAAATTCTCTGAGATTTTAATATTTTATGATATGATATGTTGACCTGAAAATGTCACTTGAGCAATAAGCATTTCAACTTTCAAAACAGGAGAGTAGAGGAAGCAACCAAGCAAGCCCATCTGAATCTCTAGGTGCATAGACCGAGTGTATCCAAACTTGAAGATTCTTTGGCATATTTTGCGGGTCCCAGAAAAAGCGTTAAAGATACAAGGCGACAAGCGCGCAGACAGCAGGGGGTCGAAGCATCCAGGTTATTGGGCTCATCTTCGCATCATGCCCATTTCAAATCGGACCCACCACATAGGCCCACAAAAGCCCAATGAAAAAAGCTTACGCCTAGATTGTGGCGCCCACCGTCAGCACAGCAAAGTTGAAGCGGTTCATGTAGACCTGGTCTATACAGGTATAACGGAGGTATGAACGGGAAAGAAACTGGGAGCGGTCAGTCGTCAACGTGGTGGGCTGTCATTATAAGCAAATATCCTCATGTGGGACCCATGTATCAAAGAAAAACGACAAAGCAGATGTACCAATGCACCCGGTGTATATAGATTAGGCTCCCGCTCCTCCTCGATGCATCCAGGATATCAACAGTCATCTCATCAGATTGTATGAACCGTCCATTTCAAATGACGCTGCATAAAGAATCAGATTAAAATGAGACAGCAGATGCACGCATTGCACTCTGCACTGGTTATAAATATGAATAATTCATCGGATTAATTATTTTAATTGACAAGTTCGATATGTCCGAGTTAATAGTTCTTCAAATATTCTTATAAGGATTGTAATATTTTTCATACCAAGAAAATATAATATTCCTTAATTAGAATATGATATACGCTATTTTTTGTGTCATGATCAGTACGAAATTAACATCAATAATATTTTTTTTTTTCGCATGCCATAGGATCAAATATTAAAATGCAAACATATATCAATTTCAATATTGATTTCAATATAATTCTATAAATTTGTTATGTTCAATTTGTAAGAAAGAAGGACTGCATATATACTATTCAAATATGATGACAAGAGCATTCTGAAAAAGAAAAAGAAAAAAAAAAAGCACATCTCATACTACTACGTACATGTATAGCTAGACCGTATATAGCGTTCGAAATATAAATATACTAATTCACTGTAAATTATTGCAACACATATAATTTAAAAGAGAGACGGGTCTACGTTGAAGGAACTGAGTCAATTGACATTTATTTTTATTTTTTAGATTATTAGAATTTTATATTTATGTATAATTTATTATATATTTTATAATAAAATACTATGATACTGTAAAATTGACATCTACTCTATGTAAGAAAAATTTATATGATTAATTTTTATATATGCTTGAGTCTTATAGTTCGAAAGTTTGACTCTGCCTCTAGTTTAAAGGAGCATCAATGAAAATTTCAGTAATCTTTGACCGCACCAACAATAATACACTCATGAGAGATTGCCACATAGATTAAACTAAAAATACTCGTATTAAGATAGATTTTTTTAGATAATAAGAAAAAAATTATGCTATCTATAACACTTAAGTCAAACTCATAAAAAAATACAAGATCTAGAAAACTATATAATTTTTGAATTCATACGGGGCCTATTATATTATGTTGCACTGTAGGCAATTCTCGCTGAACGATAATTATTTCGGACCAATTATAAGATGCACGAGAATCTTCAAAATTCATGCAGATTAAAACGGATGGTACAAATTCTTCATTCTACGTGTTATAATAATATATTGGATTTTCTGTAACCTTTTGCCACCAATCCAATCTGCCCCTTGCAAGGCTGGAATATGTATCCTCTGCATTTATTCAAAAGAGAATCTTTTGAGTTAATACATCTGGACCATTTAATTCTCTCTAAGATATGTACAAATAAGATCTACACACAAATATTAAAGAGTTCCTGTCAAATTTATTCCGTTCAAAATCAGAAAACTGAGATGCATTAACACAAAAAAATAATACAGAGGAAACGGGTTCTGCGAGGCTGTGCACCCCAAACAGTAAATCCATCCATCCAACTCCAAAGGGGGAATTTCCGACCGAGAGCATCTGGTGATGGAACAAGTTAATCAACCTCGCCATATATCTCCACTATTTTTATTCCACGTGTAAGCAAAAGCGAACATAATTTTAATTTTCTTCAAATTAATTAAAGGGGCCTGCTTTTATCACAACATTAATTCTTTGACCCGCTACATGTATTAATTCACTTAATTAGATGATAATTTCTGCGGAAATAAGAAAGTAAATATCATTCCTTAAGCTAAGTTTCCGGAATTGGTTAAACTAGACTTGGGGACTTGCGTAAGAGAAGTAGTACTAGTTTCAAGAGAATGTTTCTAATAAAGAACACTTAACGGTTCTAGAATTTCTTATTTGTAGAAAATATTATAAAATAATATTGAAAAATAGAAAGAATAACTCTGATTCTTGATCGATAATTAGTCGAATTTGTATGTCACGACTCCGCCACTGGGCCGAGGATCGCGACAAGAGAGACTCGCATTCATCCGTCATTCTGTCAACTTATATTGCAATAAAATAAACAAACATAAACAATACGAAGTCAGCTATAAAGCTCAGTAACCAGTTATTTAACTACGCGCTTATCTATAATTTGGTTAATTAAACAATCATTTCAAACAGACTAAATTAATCCACACTAATTCACTTCAAATTATGCTTGCATATTTAACGAACGATAGCACCTGGGTCTAGATTATTAATAAAACAAGTCACACAATATTCGTATCATTTCATTTCACACAATTATATCAATTCACAAATTCTCAGAACACACAATCGTACCATTTCTCAAATCAAATTCGAAATTTAGGCCCACTATCCCGTTAAATATGTCTTATAATCCAATACCAAATTAAAACATCCAATTCAACCATAAATCAAAAACACATATTATAGAAAAGTCTTGTTATCTAATAGTGATCAATCCAGAAATCCAAATCAGATTACAACGATTGTACAAAATCATCGCGACGTAGTCAGAATTTCAATATGACAGATTATCAACATCATAATTTTGTATCAAACTATTTATTCTATTCTTATCAAAATTTCTCTTTCTTATAGTTGGATTTTTCCTTCTTCTTTTTTTTTATCTTAATTCGATTGAGAGAGACACATGTAAGTGAGTTTCAACAGCGGTCAAAACAGAAGGCAAATTAACATATGCATAGCCCACATGGCCATATATAGTGCCACATTTTTTTTAAAAGAATAAGATGGAATTTTTATATTGTGAACCTTCATATTTTTCACTTAAATTCACTTAATTAGATGTCCCTTAAGCTAAGTTTCCGGAATTGGTTAAAGTAGACTGGGGACTTGCGTTAGAGAAGAACAAGTAGTTTCAAGAGAATGTTTCTAATAAAGAACTCTTAACGGTTCTAGAACTTTTTATTCGTAGAAAATATTATAAAATTATAATATTGAAAAACATAAAGAATAATTCTTATTCTTGACCGATAAATAGTTGAATACGTATGTCACGATCCCGCCACTCGCGATAAGAGAGACACTCTCGTATTTATTTGTTGTCCTCGCTACTCGCGATAAGAGAGACACTCTCGTATTTATTTGTTGTCCGTCAATTTAGATTGCAACAAAAATAACAAACAAAAACAATATAGAGTCAACTACAAAACTCAGTAACCAATTATTTAATGACGCGCTTTTCTATAATTGACTTAATTAAACAACCATTTCAAACGGACTGAATTAATCCACGGAAATTCACTTCAAATTATACTGGCATATTTAATGAACGACACATGGGTCTAGGTTATCAATAAAACAAGTCACACAATATTTATATCGTTTCATTTCACACAATCATATCAATTCACAAATTCTCAGAACACACAATCATACCATTTCTCAAATTAAATTCGAATCTTAGAACCGCTATCCCGTTAAATATGCCTTATAATCCAATACCCAATTAAAACATCCAATTCAACCATATAAATAAAAAACACATATTATAGAGAAGTCCAGCTATCTAATAGTGATCAATCCAGAAATCCTAATCAGATTATAACAGAATAAGCATGACGTAGGCGGAATTTCAATACGACACAGATTATCACCATCATAATTTTGTGTCGAAATATTTATTCTATTATTATCAAAATTTCTCTTTCTTTTGGTTGGATTCTTCCCCTTTTTCATCCTAATCCGATTAAGGAGAGACTCATATGTAAGTGAGTTTCAACAGCGGTCAAAACAGAAGGCAACATATGTATGCATAAACCACATGGCCATAGTGCCACATTTTTTTTAGAGAATAAGATGGAATATTTATATTGTGAACCTTCATATTTTTCATAATTATAAATAAGTAAAAAAAATAAGTTCATAAGAATTTATCAAATTACAGGATGTTACTCTAGCATCTATTTCTGTTTAAATTTTAATTGGACCTGTAAAATCTGTACAAATTCAAATCTTTATAGGTTTTTCTTGAGCCCTGCTACTATACTGTTTGTGTTGCTATATATGGCAACAGAAAAAAAAAAATAAAGAGTTTGGATCGGTACCAATTTAGTTTTCATGAGTTACTCTTTCTATTTACTTATGTTATTTTATAATATTTCTATGTATAATAAATTCTCTAATGGTTCTGTAATACCATATTTTTTTTGGAAATAAATATGTTGTTATTCTTTGGGTATAACAGAACCAGTTATTCTGATTTCAACTGTTGGTCTTGGTTGAGATTCGCACATGAAAAAATTTACACGGTTTGGATTGATCAGAAAAACATGTTCCT
The DNA here is from genome assembly GCA_024447775.1 of Carex cristatella. Classification (NCBI taxonomy): domain Eukaryota; kingdom Viridiplantae; phylum Streptophyta; class Magnoliopsida; order Poales; family Cyperaceae; genus Carex; species Carex cristatella. The sequence goes on from JAJHPF010000012.1 coordinate 6,610,799, forward strand.
GTTATTAACAGCAGATTTATTTCCTATTTTTTTTTTTCCTTCCAACAATTGCAATTCAATGATGTATATAACAGGAGATGTCTCTTTAGTTATACAGAATGTTAACTGTTATATTATACGTGGCACATAATATTTCTAGATGAAACTAGCGAATTCATTATATAATTTGTTTTGAATAAGTGCACAACTATATATTCCTTTCCGTATTAATATTGGACACCTGCAGGTCATTAATCAATAGTGGCACTATTACACTAGCAGATAATTGAACAGTAATTGTGAAAATATCATTATCATTATATTCCCTAGCTACAAAGTTTGCTGTCACTAAAGGAGCTATCCATATTGATTCGAAAATATATACTTGTAGCCGTATAAAACAACTGCATGCTAAGAATCATGAAAAAGAAAAGTTTGGAATCCTTCGTTCAATGAAATCTATCTATCTGGAACTTTCATGCGGATAGAAATTATTCAGTATGCGGATGACACATTAATTATCAGTGAGAGGCACATCCTGTAGCGCTCAAGAGGATCGCAGAAATACCGAGGGTATATACTGAACTCTCTAGTCTCAGATTTAACCCTCACAAATCCTCGTTTGTTCCGATAGCTATACCCACGGGATACATATCGGCCATCCAGCAAATTCTATTGGCAACGCCCACACATTTGCTTCTCACTTACCTTGGCCTCCCACTAACTATTACGAAACCAAGAAAAATTCACTTCTAGCTGATATTGTTGGCGGTTCAGAACAAATTGCAAGACTAGAATTCAAACTTTTTATTGTGTGGAGGAAGGATTATCTTAGTTAAGGCGGTCCTCTCGGCGATGCTGTTTTCAAATTACCCGTTGGTGTAATTAAACATTTAGACCGATTGAAAAGGAGTTTTCTCAGGAAGGAAAATGAATATGTAAAGGAATAAATTGTCTAGTAAATTAAAAAAAGGTATGTGCTCTAAAAGAAAACAAGGGACTACGCATCATTGATTTGGTAGACAAAAATGACGCTCTGCTTACAAGTTGCTTCACCACAGAGGAATCATCTCTCCTTGACATGGTTTTCTGTGGAAAATTAGGTTCTGATGAAAATCAGAATCTTCTTGTGGCTTATTTTGGATAACAAGATCCTAACGCAGCAGGCTCTTCCCAACAGGGAGTGCATGGTCCAACTAGATTGTAAATTCTGCAACTCGATTGGGACAGAAACAACGGATCATATTATGTGGTCATACCTCTATGCAAAGATTTGGAGAAGCATTTGGGCGCACTACAATATTCCGATCAGGATGCAGCGGAATCTCGAACGGAGTTGGGATATGGCACAACAAGGAGCATCGAGGCGAGAGCGTGCACACCGAAACAGAATTTGGGCATCAGCCTTATGGGTACTTTGAAAGAAAAAGGAATCGGAGAACGTTCACCGAAAAGCAAAAACCGGCTTACATGTTGATAAATAGATGTTTTATTTTGGGCTCAAGATAGATCTTAAAAGGGGGAATTTTGGTCGAACACACAACAATATATCGATCGAATTAAAACCATGCATATAATTAATTAATGTACCTAATCCGGCATCAATTAATTTTCTTTGATAACTTTATTAATGATGGCTTGAAAAATAATATATAATTTTTTTCAATTAAAGCTCTACAAATTAAATCAAGTTAATAAATTATAATTTAAGTTCGAGGTAAGTCCAAATTAATTTGGTGTATATATGTTGCAACTGCTTTATATTAGTTTTTATTTAATTATGTGGCCTATGTTATTGTTGTGCACTAATTTTATTTACATATATTAATGAAAAGGCATGAGTAATTTTTGATGGAAAAATTCATATTGCTATTTATAAAATATACTGGTCCCCAAGAAATTGCCTCAGAGGTATTAAATACTACTTCTCATTTTGAAAACTTTGTCCATAAAAAAAAAAAAAAAGAAGTAAAAGAAAAAAAAAAAAAAAAAAAGCCTAAAGTCTCCATCATCACGTCTTAGGAAAACCGTTGAAATTCAGTATTTACACTTCCGCTTAACAATGTCGTCCCTCCAAAATTGTATGTTTAAATTACATTTGTTATTTTATACTAGGACTTCAAGTAATAAATAGTATTGCGAGGCCACCAACCTTATTTTCTAATAACGAGGCGCTTTTTATCTCTGAGAACAAAAAATAAAGTGGTGCGTCTAAATGGATCGACATCAAATATCTTGTTGTTGAGACAAACTCAAAGATAGTCCTATTGTAATATAACATATTAATACAAGAGCTATATTAGCTGATCCTCTAACAAAAGCGCTACCACCCTGCACTCTTTACAAAGAGGCATATATGAGTTTGATTAATGTATTATAATTTTGTTGTTATAAATTATATATATTATGTTCTGTACTGAACTTTTAATTATGTATTGACTTTGAATTTATAGAGTTTCTTATTTATTATGTTGCACATAATTTTATTTAATCCAAGTATATTACTTATGAGGACAGAATGAATATTATTAATCATTGTTGGAAAGAGTGTCAATGTTATAATTAATGAGATCAAATAATGATATTTGTTTATCTGATTACATTAGTTTGATTTAGTATTTCTAATTCAACAGAGTTTACGTTAATAAAAATTATATTGGTCAATTTCACATTTGTGCTTTATTTATCCATAAAATTTCGCCTAGAGCAAACATCATGATCTCACAGATGGTAGCTAGCATAGCCTCAGATTTCAAGACATTCAATTTAAAACGGATCAGTCGTACATCAAATTTCCTTGTCTCATTCGACCACACGTGCCACCATTTAGAGCTATCCTAATTTTGTTCTCTTTATTCATGTTAAGGAGTGGATTAGTTGAATCATCTTCTAATCAATTAATGCAAGACTCAGCATGGTACATGCAGAAATTGTTCCACGTACAGTCCACGAGTGAGATCCAACGTCACCTAGCTAGCCGATAGTAAAATTAGAATGCTCTTAAGTTCACCAAGTCTCTTTGTGAACTTAATTCGAAAATTTATTGAACTGACTTCAAATGACGAATTCAAACCATTGAAATCCTTATACATTACAAGTGATGAGTCTACATGTAAATTTTTTTAAAATTTTATAAAAATAATATATAGAGTCAAGTGGTCGTTAAAATTAATGCATTAAAATTAATTTATAAACTTTCTACTTTTGACCGCTTGATTTAATCCTAAATTAATTCGAAAGTTTAATTTTTTTGCATATAAATGCATCACTCGTAAGGTAGAAAAGCTTCAACGCTTTGGATTCGTTATTTGAAGTCAATCCGATGAATTTTAGAGTTGAGTTCACAAAAAGTCTTGGTGAACTTAAAAGCACCCTAGTTATTGACCATATATATATATATAACATGCATATATTTTTCTTGTAATTAATCCCTGCGGATATGATCTCAAGAGTATACATTACAGTGACTTTATTACAATATAGCTCAGCTCAAGAGCATATCAGAATAAACTATAGACGTTTGTCATTTTGGATTGTACTGGACGCAATTTGCTTGTATATATCAGACTATATATGTTTTAATTGCTTTTGGTTTCAGTAAAATGAAACGGACATTTATACCTTTTATATATAAAAAAAAGAATAAAACAGTAGACAAATTTAAAGCCAAACATATGAGAAATATGAAAGAAACTCGATCGCCCAAATTATAGGAATTAACAATTAATTACTGGACTAAAAACTGATTCCTGTTTATTGAGTTTGTTGATAGTAACCTAGCTAGCTATGCTAATCTATGTAATTTGTTGATACTCCTTTTAGGTGTGTTTGTTATTGCATTAGAAGTTGTTATTTTTGGTAACTTTATTTATAATACTTAATAGCAACTTTTCATTTAGTTTAGGTTATGTAGTATTTATGTATAGTTGTAACAATGGGGGAAGTTCTAGGGGTGTCAATAGTACCTTTTTAGCCGTTAATCCGACTTGTATCGTATTCGATAAGGCAGGTATGGATAATGTTTTATTTTTGTTAACTTATTAATTCTAGGGGGAAGTTCTAGGGGTGTCAATGGTATCTTTTTAGCCGTTAACCCGATTCATATCGTATTCGATAAGACAGGTATGGATAATGTTTTATTTTCGTTAGCTTATTAATTATGGGTATGGGTAAGAGTTTTTTTTCGTTAACTAAATAGGTAAGGGTATGGGTAATGAATATTCCATACCAGCTATTCTATAGGGTAAATATAAAATATAAAATTATTTATATTCAATTTAATTTCCAATACATCTAGATTTACTCTTCCATTTTAGTGCCCTAAATTGTGGATTTCTATTCTAGCACATCAAGTCTGTATCTTTGGTATATTTTCCCTTCCATCTTCATTTTCTTGCTATTTTACTCAATCGTAAGAATGGAATGTTAAATTCTGTAAGAATCTAACTTAGTTACACACAATAACTCAATTTTGTTTTCAAATTAATTTCAAACTTTGCAATAAAAAATTATAATGAGTGAAAAACAATTTAAATGGTTATCTTCTGTAATGAGTAAAATATAATGAAACTAATTATTATATTAGTATTATCCGTTATTCACCCTCTACTATTTCGTTATCCAATAATATTAACGGAAAATGGTAGGGTATGGTAGGACTAATTTTTAATGGGTAGGATAGGGTATGGGTAAGATCAATCTAATAGATATGAGTATGACAATGCCTTCACCTGACCCGTATCGTACCCTCTGACACCCCTAAGAAGTTCACATTGGAGAAAGGGGTTAAGCCTTCCCACCCCCTCTCACCTTCTCTATGAATTGATTTTTTTATTTTTTTGTCCTTTAAAATTTTTAGTTCTTACAAAAATTATTATTACTAGCACCCTTTAAATATAATTTACATGACACTTATTCACTCAGCATCTCCAATATCATGAATTTTCTAATTTCTCTCCTGAGTAAACAATTATTTTTGGGAAGTATGTTAGTGGTGCTAGAATAATATTTGCTATATGTATTTAACTCGTATGAACTGTAAATTGTTCAAGTAGCTAGCTAGAAAACAATTGATGATTTAATTTACTTATTATATAATCTTATTATTCAAAGAAAAAAAATTGCTCTATTCCACCATTATTCTTATTACCCTAATCTTTATCATAATTCATTCCAGTAGTCATCTATATTGATTTCCACCATTAACTTCGCCCATCAAACCACATTCAAAAATTAACAAACTGTACTGAGACATATATAGACTCGTCCTTAAGAAAAAATTCCCAATAACTCCCAAAAAAAATCTATCAAACACCTTAAATATCATTAGAAAATCAGAAAGAAAAAAAAATAACGTTAGATGTCAGGAAGTTATTAGAAAATTTAGATGGGGGCTGAAACAAAAAATGCATATATGTGAACATGTACACACATTACATAATGTGTGGTAACTGAGATTTAAACTCGTGTTCACAACCACTAAATGTAATTCTAACTACTAGGTTACAAGCATACATTTAACATTTTGAGCTGAACTATATAAAATATTTAGGAAAAAATAAAAATTTGATTAAATTGTAATGTCATGATTAAAAAGTTTCAAATCATGAGAGTGACTAAGGAATCCATTAACCAATCGACACAACGTTCAATATATTTCAACATCAGCAAAATAACAACTACCAGTGCAAATAATTAAATAGTGCAACATATATATATATATAGGGATGGGCTATTGTGAGTTGCGAAGTAATAGGTCATTTTTACTTCACGCTCACATTTTCATTTTGAAAATCCAAACAACCGATCCGAACCGCTATGTTCTCTATATTGAAATGTGCTTGGAGACCAAATTTTACATTTTTTTTAAATTTTTTTACTATTTATTAAGCCACTTTGAAAATCGCTGATCCAATGATCTAGAAAATTTTACTGTTTTTACTGTTCATCCGGATCTGCCATTTTCAAAGTGGCTTAATAAATAGTAAAAAAAATTTAAAAAAAATGTAAAATTTGGTCTCCAAGCACATTTCAATATGGAGAAAATGTTGAGTAGTTTGGATCGGTTGTTTAGATTTTCAAATTGGAATACGAGCATGAAGTAAAATGTTATTTTTAACATTTTACTTCACAACTCACCATAGCCCATCCCTATATATATATATATATAGAGAGAGAGAGAGAGAGAGAGAGATGGGCTACGGTACATTACAATGTATAGGCCTCTTTGTCCATCGGACTATAAATCGTCGGATTCAAAGTCCAAAAGGTCGATCCAAACCGTTCAACTTGTTCTCCATATTAATATGTGTTTGGAGACCAAATTTTATATTTTTTAGAAATTTTTTACTATTTTTTTAGATTTATTGAAAATTACTGTTTTCAGACAAATCTGAGCCATAAAAAAACAGTGATTTTCAATAAATCTAAAAAAATAGTAAAAAATTTCCAAAAAATGTAAAATTTGGTCTCCAAACACATATTAATATGGAGAACAAGTTGAAGGGTTTGGATCGGCTTTTTGGATTTTGAGTCCGACGATTTATAGTCCGATGAACAAAGGGGTCTATACATTGCAATGCATAATAGCCCAACTCTCTCTCTCTCTCTCTCTCTCTCTCTCTCTCTATATATATATATATATATATATATATATATATATATATACCAGCACCAGCAACCTCCATTTCATTAGTTGCATCCTGTTGTCCTTTTGCAATTTATGGTGCTTAATTGGGGTCAGGAGAAATCTTCTAGAGCAAGCAAAATTGGGAATGTAGTTTTTAACAATTAATCAACAGGTTTTTTAGCTATATGAGGAATACGGAGAATACTAAAAAAAAATCTTAAATATGCAAAGGTATGTACTTTTCCTCTCTGTTTAAGGAATTGGAAAGTGCTGTTGGGGCCATCAAAGTAGGTGCAAAAAAAAAAAAAAATTATGCGACAAAGCCTACTATTACAAAAAAATGACATCTAATTAAGTTATGTGCATTTACTTGATTAAGATTTTGACATAATACTAAAGTGCGCTACAGCATATAGGACGTTTCATGTTGCCATTTGTCTTATTTTTACAAATGAGAAGCGCTATTATGAGAGCAAAAATTGTAATACAAGTGCAGTGATTTTTTTTTTCTTTTATTGTCCAATTACTCTAGACACTACGAATTTAAATGCACACATCATAATTTTAAAGGAACAAGATTTGGTCCAAATTAATGGCTTTGGACCGGACACCGTCCAAATCCTCTAAAAATCGTACAATTAAAGTCCGAACAGTCGATCCGAACCGCTCAACATGATTTTCATATTAAAATGTGATCAGAGACCAAATTTTATATTTTGTTTGGAAATTTTTTACTATTTTTTAGTTACGTACAAAATCATTGTTTTTGAACGGCCCAACGGTGGCTTAACCAAACGGTGAAACCGTTGGATCAGCGATTTTCAAAGTGGCTTAATAAATAGTAAAAAAATTCCAAAAAATATAAAATTTGGCCTCCAAGCACATTTTAATATGGAGAACACATCTAACGGTTTCGATCGACTTTTTGGACTTCAAAAATTGAAAAATAAATTGGTTGTATTTCAGCCGAAATACAACCGAAAGCATATTAGCCATACTCTATATATATGTATGTATGTATGTATGTATGTATGTATGTATGTATGTATGTATCTATATGTATGTATGTCTGTATGTATGTATGTATGTATGTATGTATGTATGTTGTGTGTGTGTGTGTACCAACGTTGGTATAGAGCAGTTCGTTATACCAAGTAGATTTTATAATTTTGAAGTTCAAATAGCCGATCCGAACCGCTCAAAATGTTCTCCATATTGAAATGTGCTTGGAGACCAAATTTTACAATTTTTGGAATTTTTTTACTATTTATTAAGCCACTTTGAAAATCGCTGATCCGATGGTCCAGAAATTTTTACTGTTTTTTACTGTTCACAATGGATCAGCGATTTTCAAAGTGGCTTAATAAATAGTAAAAAAATTCCAAAAATATAAAATTTGGTCTCCAAGCACATTTCAATATGGAGAACATTTTGAGTGGTTTGGATCGGCTATTTGAGCTTCAAAATCACAAAATTCACTTGGTATAACGAACTGCTTTATACCAACGTTGGTATATTAGCCAACCTCTCTCTCTCTATATATATATTAATGGCTATGTGATATTTAATTTTATTAGTAACGATTTGGAATCAAAACCTTCGACATTAGATCTCTCCTCATATGTTTAATATGAGTAATTATTATTATTTGAGTATAATTTAAATTTTCCCAATTATATTTTTGGTTCAAAAGGTATTAATTTTATCAATCACATTTTTAGAATTGTATGCCGGTGCTGTGAACTTTCTTGTCATATTATTCTTTCTAGACAAAATTTACATATAATTTTCAAATCATTATTGAATGTGTACTTGCTAGTATTACTTATTTTAAATTATTAAAGGTTGCGTCACACCCTCAACATATTTAGATGTTATTCTCGAAAATTTAACATACTTCTCTCCGAAGAGAGACGAGAACTCGTCCACTGCGTTAAGCCCACAGTTCTCTTGTTGAATAAGGATAAATTAGATCTTAAAAAAAAAAATCTCTCAACACTCAATATTATAATTATTGCTCTCAAAATAATACTCTCTTCTACAAATAGGCAATATATATGGAATATCAATATTTTAAAAAAGTTTATTGCAACTGTAATCGATCGAAATTGAATACAACATATGCAATTTGCACGCGTGTAACTATTTGTGTGGGGTAAGGAATTAGTTAACCATGTTTTTTAAAAGAAATATATATAATTACTTAATTAACCATGCATGTCCCCTTGCTGATGCTATCAGCTGTTGATTATCCTCGTTTATAAGTATTTTCTCCATGAAAATGCATAATTGAGAATTTAAGATATATATCATGCATCCCGATGAACGAACAGCTAGCCACCACGGGTTATATAAGGCCCATGATCTGAGATCTTCTTTTTCTTTTTCTAATCTCAACTTTTCATGCATGAGCAGCTTTGCCACTTAACCCTTCCCTCACACACCTTAGAAACGAAGAAAGAAAATCTCTCTGTCTCTCAAGATCTCTATCACACAGTCACACACTAGCTATAACATTTAATTCCTGTAACCCCACCCACAAAAATAAAATATAAGAACCACCACCCAGATAGTTGATAAAATTCTTTTAATTTGCTAGCTTTCCCTTGTACTCTATCTCTCTCTCTCTCTCTCTCCATAGTCTCTTCTTCTCTCTGTGAAGCCCTTATGGATGTGATTCTCCACCATCTCTAATAAGAAACCATCAACCTTTTGCAAAGAAGCATTAACGCTACCCCCACAAAAAAGGAGGGACAAAAAAAAGGAGAGACAATAAAGAGAGAGAAATTAAAGAATAAACATCCACACCATGGTTTTTCCTTCTGTTCCTATCTACCTAGATCCTCCTAACTGGAACCAGGTTTGTTCTCTTTTCCTTTCTCTCCTTTTCTAATCCAAGTTTTCTCCGATATTCATCTCTACAAAGCATATTATATATGTTATTGAAAGTTTGAAACGAAATATTCTCCTTTATCTCCTCTTGAATATCCACTGCTTAAATTCTCCTTTTTAATTACTTTGTTCTTGTGATAATATAGTTAAATCAGCAACAAGGACATCCCGGAAGCTCCGATGTGCATACACATATTCCTCTCAGTGGTGCAACATCCTCAGCTGGAGCTATGGCACCACCTCGTCCAGAAACGGGTTTACCGGCCTCAAGTTCAAACCCTAGTTCAGCAACCCGACCAGGATCTATGTCAGAACGAGCTCGCCAAGCAAGGCTTCCACAACCTGAGCAAGCCCTTAAGTGTCCACGATGCGAATCAACCAACACAAAATTTTGTTACTATAACAACTACAGCTTGACTCAGCCACGACATTTTTGTAAGACATGCCGCAGGTATTGGACCCGTGGAGGGGCCTTACGCAACGTACCTGTTGGAGGTGGGTGCCGCCGCAACAAAAGATCAAAATCAACCTCCTCTGCTAACAAGTCATCTTCTACTTCTGTCACTTCCGTTTCTTCGGCTTCGGCTACCACAACCATCTCAGCAATACCTTCGACTCGTTTGCCCTTTTTGGGAGCACTTAACCCTATGTTGGATTATGGTGCACCTAACATAGGGTTAGGTTTTGCCGGAATGGGGCAACCTGTTGAATCAATAGACTACAATATTTCAAGTGGTGGTTCCACTTTGATGCAACATATGCAGCAATATCCTTTCTTTGGTGGATTGGACACGAGTCAACAAGCAGTGCCACAGATGTCAGGCATGTACCGTCTAGGGTTAGACGGAAACAGCGGAATAGGTCATGAAGGGGGGTTGTCACGGCAAGGACTTATTGCACATATGGCTGCTGTCAAGATGGACGATAGTCGACAGCATATGGGTGTTATTCATGGTGACAATGTTTGGAATAGTGGTAACAATGCTATCCGAGCAAGTGGTGGTGGAGACATGTCCGGCGCCAATACAAGTGGATGGGTATCAGATTTGCAAGGATTCAACTCTCAATCAACTGGGAACCCTAATTCGTAGCGTGTCGTCCAATCCTTGCTATCATAATTTCAAGGATATCAAGGTGCTTGGCATTAACAATCGTGGTGGCATTATTTGTTTCTTCGCATGCAAACGGGTAAACTTTAATTAGTACTTATTAGGCAGAATTATTTCTCTTTTCAAAAGTTTGGGGATTTCTTAAGTGGATTTGTTCTTTAGTTTTTATTTTATGCTTTATATTAGGGGATAGTGTTTAAAGCATGGGGCTTTTTTTTTTCATATTTCTATGGGTTCTGTTTTTAGTTAATTAACACACCACCTTAGATCTCTTGATTGTATGATTTCCTTAGTTAACCATGTATACAAGTGCATGAGAACCAGGATGTGTGTCCTTCTCCCTTTTCGTCCTTTTTTTTTAAAATCTTTCAGTACCAGTGATGCATTTAGTTGATGCAAATGCAGTGTGGAACTTCTATTCATTTTAATGATTTCTTTCTTAGATGTTCATCTCTAGAATAGTATACAATATAGTTTGGAAAAAAGAGATGCTTGAATTACAAAGGTAGGCCGTTTGCTATGAACATCTTTTCTTTTTCTTTTTCGTTTTTCCTACACATATAATTAAAACAATTGAGTCATATAGTTTCCAATTTTATTTGAAAAATAAAATGTAGATATTTGGAATTAATATTAAATTTCTGTTCATGGAATTTTTTTCACTTTTTTTATATATATATCCTTGTAATACTATTTCGAATTATATATATATAAGGCAGCTAAATATAGATTCTCAGTACATAAATATATATATTAAACTTTGAATGTTGCTGCATTCTCAAATTTTATGATATGGCATTAATTGACAAGCTTATATCTGTTTATTTGCTTCTTATAGGACATGCAATAAGATTAGATAGTGGAGTGGACCTGACTAGCTAGCTGGTTTAATTTGACTAATTAATGAATGCATTACTGGCGTTGACAAAATATAGGCAAGATTTGTCTGATGTAAATGTCAGTTATCATAAAGACATAGCAATTATACTTTGGTTAGCTTATGACCGGCCATATATATAATTAATGCATGAAAGTCAGCTCAACTATATGCACGCATGCACTTGCCATTTTGGTCTGTAGTAATTGGAAGCTTGCTTAGTTGCAAAAGAGAGTTATAGCCTATTGTACTTGTATTTCATTATTCACTGTTGTAAGGGGGAGAGAGAGAAAGATCCCAAGCGTTTGAACAACAAAAGAGAGTTATGGCCTACTGTACGTAGTTGGATTTCATAGCTAGCTAGCTAGTGAGAGAATCTGATTGATCTATTGCTACATCCTTCTTTAGATATTTATTAAAAGCCTTCTCATCTAAATTAGGTATATTGTTAATATATATATATATAGAGAGAGAGAGAGAGAGAGATTGGTTTTCATCTACGTACAGCAGTACAATTTGGGTAGGACGTTCTTTGTATCGGTGAACATAACAAGTTCATAACTATATATGCAATTAAGATCTTGCTCATAGAGATATTTATTACATTGAATGGGCATGTTGAATTTTTGCAGCTAGCTCAATTAAACATTTCTTTTATTTTAAGTTCTTCTTCCTTCCTAGTTTTGCTTTTTGCACGTGTGTGTGTGTGTGTTGCATATGTATATATATATATATATAGTTGGATGGTAAACCATTGGATTCAAAGTCCAAACAGTCAATCAAAACCGTTCATCGTTATATCTATATTGAAATGTGTTTGGAGATCAAATTTTATATTTTTTGGAAACTTTTTACTATTTGTTTAGAATTTTTGAAAATCAATGTTTTTTATGGTTCATATTTTTTTTTGAAAAACAATGATTTTGTACTCATCTTAATAAATAATAATTAATTTCTAAAAAATATAAAATTTGATCTCCAGACACGTACATTTTATTATGGAAAACACATGGAGCATCAAGTGCTTCAGATTGAATTTTTGGACTTTTGAATCCAGTAATTTAGAGTCCAAAGGGGTTGGGGGGGTGGGGGGGGTCTATACATTGTATTGTATAGTAGCACAAGTCTCTCTCTCTCTCTGTATATATATATGAACCGTCTTGGTTGTGTATGCAAGGCATGGACACATATACATTATATATGATATTTATTTTTCCTCTTGTGATGCTGAGTTTTAGTGGAGTAGAGTAACATGCATGCATATTCTCCTTTAAAGTGGTTCAAGTTTAATTTTAACTCGTAAAATCAAACTACCTAAGAAATCATTGTTTGTGTTTGATAGAGAGAGAGGGGGAGAGGGTGGGGGATCTGTGTCTATTTGAAACAAAGATAATGGAATCCGTTTGGCAGTCATAATTTGCTTTTGGTTACTCAGAATGAATATTGGCATTCATCCAACAATTTATCTTTGTTTTTGTGCTTTTGTGCAAAGGTTGTGACAAATTCTGAGGGGGTGCAACTCTTTTTATATTTTCTTTTGTAAAGCTATGAATTCAGATTAAAGGGTATCTTCTTCCACTTTTTCTCATCTTTTAAGAGCTAACTTTGGTGAAAGACCATCTTTGACCATCCTGTGTAAAACAAGCATGAGCATATTTTTGCATTAACTTTTTCCAAACAACTTCAAGCTAATTGCATTGTATCATTAAAGTATAATTGTTAGCATCCAATTAATCTTAGGACAGTGCTGCATATATGCCACCAGTTCTATAATTATTCCTGATTGTGCATCTATATATTAATAGTACACAAAGCATTAATTATTTATTTACCGTATACAGCATATAAATCTACTTTAATTTTGATTATTTGACGTATGTATAGAACCACACTTCTGTAGACATACATTTAATAGCTTATAGCTACATTAACCAGCTAGGAATCTTATCTTTGGTACTACTTCACATATTTATACATTTTCAGGTACAAATTTACCCCCTCTTTATATGCAAATAATTTGCCAACGTAACATTAATTTACTCCTTGATTTTGAAACAGATTGAAAACTTCTTCAATTTTTTATTCAGATCCATTGCCGACTTTAGCTAAATTTACCTCTAAGCATGCCGATATTCATTGTTTTGTTTTACTTCACGCAAATATTTTCTACTTTTGAAAGTTCAAAAAGTCAATCCAAATAGCTCAACAGAGTTTACATATTGAATATATGATAGGAGACCAAATTTTATATATTTTTTTAATTTTATTACTATTTGTTTAGAAAAAAATTAAATCACTGTTTTTTTATGGTTCATAATACATCTAAAAACAACAATTTTCTACTCATCTAAAATATTAGTAAAAAAATTCCCAAAAAATATAAAATTTGATCTCCAAGCACATTTCAATATGGAGATCATCATGTTGATCGGTTTAGATCGACTATGCGTAGAGTAAAATAAGAATCTTATTTCGCAACTCACAATAGCCCAATCTATCTATCTATATCTGTGTGTGTGTGTGTGTAGTGATGCTACAATGCTTTGGGAAGTAAAGATCGAGGGTGTTTTACTTCCTGCTCATATTTTTATTTTCAAAGTTTAAATAGTCGATTCGAACTTCTCAACATGATCTTCATATTGATATGTGCTTGGAGACCAAATTTTACTTTTTTGGAAATTTTTTACTATTTTCCAAATAACAGAAAAGCTGTGATTTTCAAAAATTCTAAAAAATTAGTTAAAAAATTTCAAAAAATGTAAAGTTTGGTCTCCAAGCACATATCAATATGAAGATCATGTTAAGAAGTTCGAACGACTATTTAAACTTTGAAAATGAAGAAACACTTCAGTTTTTACATTTTCAAAATCCAAACAGTCGAGCCAAACCGTTCAACATTCAAACTATAATAAAATGTGCTTGGAGACCAAATTTTATAATTTTGGAATTTTTTAATATTTATTAAGCCAGTTTTAAAATTGTTGTTTTCAATGATCCATAAATTTTTCACTGGTTATTAAAATTAGCGATTTTAAAACTGGCTTAATAAATAGTAAAAAAATTCAAAAAAATTAAAATTTGATCTCCGAGCACATTTTAATATATAGATCACATCTAACGGTTTGGATTAACCATTTGAAATTTGAAAATCGAAAAACCAACTAGTTGCACCATGGCTCAGAAACAAATGTTTGAATATTAGCCTATATATATCTCTCTCTCTCTCTCTCTTTATATATATATATACAGAGAGAGAGAGAGAGAGAGAGATATAGAGAGATGGGTTAACTTGCCTTGACAATTAAAGATGTTGTTTTACTTCCTATTCATATTTTTATTTTCAAAGTTCAAATAGTCAATTCGAACCTTCCAACATGTTCTTCATATTAAAATATGGTTAGAGACTAAATTTTCATTTTTTTTTAAAATTTTACTATTTTTTCAGAATTTTTTGATATCATTGCTTTGCTTAATTTTTTATTATTTTTTCTTTAATGAATAGTTGTGAGTATAAAAAATTGTAAAAAAAATTCTAAAAAATATAAAACTTGGTCTCCAAGTACAATTTAATATGAAGATCATGTTGGAAGGTTCGAATCGACTATTTGAACTTTGAAAATAAAAATATGAGTGAAAGTAAAACACCATCTTTAATTTCCTAAGCAAGTTAATTAACCCATCTCTCTCATATATATATAACTGATATATATACCTCATATGATCACAAAGTTTTTTTTCCTAATTAATAATTGAGCTCTTCATTTCCGTTGTCGCTTGATTGTCAAAATCATATACCGTGGATTCATATTATTGATCTAATTTGGTTTAAGAAAGTAATTAGTGAAAATCTAGCTACAATTTACACGGGGGTTATCTGTCAAACAGTTTGTCTTTTATGGTGCATCTATTTGATATTTTAAAATTAATATTTAAATTATAAACTAAAATTGTAGATGGGTGTCTATCTTTGAACATAGGAATATATCAAACAGAATCTCAAATCTGATTGTTAATCCACTAAAAAGATGCTTAAACTCAACATTCAAAATTTCAAATCAATTGATCCAAGGCTATATCACCAAAAAAACAAAAAACAAAAAAAAGAGTTCGGTTATACTAAAATTAACCTCTTATAGAGACCTTTTACTGCATGTTTTCCTCTGAGTATGATTAATTCTATTTGTTTTTAAGAAAATAAAGCAGTCTCAAAAGTCCATGCATAATTCTTCATAAAATAATTCTTTTTTTTCTTAATTACATAAAATTCGTTTACATTGTAAAAAAGTAGTTTTTTTTTTAATGATCATCAATAAAAGACCAATATTTTTTTGAGTAAATGTTGGAGGTTAATCCACCAAACTATTTAATACCCCTGTTATTACAATAAATGATTACCTCATCTGAATTTCGAACCCATGACCTCCTCTCATGTAGAGTCATGTTATTCAAGAACTATTTCTATCTCTCCTATTTATAAAAAAAAATGAATATTACATATTTGTTTCTTCTGTAAATACATTAATCCAAATATTAATGTGTGTATGAAGTATTTTATGCACATATATTCAAATAGTAAGCTTCAAAAATTAAACCACGAATATTTGAATGCCTACATCTGAAATTCTGATATCATACGTCCAAGCAAGACTTTTGAACACATAAGTTCAGATTTCAAGCATTGTTAGATTTTTTAAAACATGGTTTCAAATTTCAAGCTTTTCGCTATTATTTAAAAAATATATATAACATTGTATCAATTATTTATAAAGTGGGATAGACTGATGGACATTAAAAAAAAAAACTTTTGTCTTCCACATGTACACATAAACAAAACTCTTTCAACACACGCACAACCGGAACCAAATCTTCAGCTCTCATGGGCAGAAAATTTTTACTCCTAAAGTTACTGATACGTGAATTCGAAACAAAATTATATCCAATATTTAAATATCAAAATTCAATCCGAACTTATATGTCAGTGACTTTAGAGACAGAAACCAGGCACAGATGATCCGGTTTCTCACAACCACACAAAACTGCAAATAAAGGCAAAATTTTAATTGTGCAGATTAATGAAGTTTTGAAAGATTTGATGAGAATATACTGTGAGTGTGAGGTGACTAAATAGTAGTGTTTCTTTGGCTTCATAGTGACAAGATTCGCGAATAATTTCCGAATTTTTCACGAATTATTTGGATTTTTGGTGATGCCGAACTGAACGCCGAATTATTCGGTTGACCGAACTTTGACCGAATAATTTCCGAATTTTACGAATTATTTCCAGAATTTTTTTTTTTGTTATTTTTTTGTTTTTTCTTCCTTACAAAACTGAGATCTCTGATTCGAATAATACTGAACTATTCCCGAATTATATCCGAATTATTCCCGAATCACGAATTTTTGACCTCGCCGAACCGAATCCGAATAATTGATTTGTCACTGTGTTTAGCCTGATACTCTCCTCATATATAATATATATCATTCATCTGAAGCAAAACAAAATATCATTCATCAAAATGCATCATTTGATCACATAAACAAACAAACAAATCAAGGAAATCTTGCATGCGATTAATGTGTGAATATTTGCATGCATACCAAGCAACCATGTGCGTACTTTGATGGACCGACACTGCACCATTTTATACTTTTTGTAGCTAATAATTAAGCTGGCAAGATAGACAATTATTTTCTGCCGGGAAGAAGTATATATATAACAAAATCACTTGGAAGAAAACGAGAATTATTGTCTCGGGGAAATAAAGGAAAGAATTAAAGTGAAAAAGAAGTCAAAACCTCACTAGATCGATCCTATGAGTTCGTTAGAATCTATGTTACTTGGATATTTCAAAATGGCTTCCGTATCCGTATCGGACACGTATCGGATACCGATACACGCTCGATACGGCACCGATACGTATCCGATACGCCAACTGGCGTATCCGCTTACGTGATGTATCCCTTACTCACTGATACGGTCAACGATACTCCGTTGTAACGGCTTGATACGGCTTGATACGGCCGGATACGTTGGAAAACCGCGTCAGCGCGCCCATGGAATTTTCAAAAAACAATTTGATCTAGCTAGCTGTCCATTGTAAAAACAAATGCGTCATGAATTAATTAACAATACATAAACAATCTTAATACTTAAAATTTAAACAAACAATTTGAGCTAGCTAGCTGTCCATTGTAATCAACATATATATAGTGAAATCTTGTTGGAAAGCATTTGAATTTTATTTAGATTTTTTATTTGTAAAGGGAAAAAAATATCTATAGATATAAGTTATTATTAATTCTTGACCGTCCAATAATAATGGTTTTTTTTTATTTTAAAATGATGAATAATGTAACATCAAGTTTCATACAAACTTTTGATATATATCATATCGAACGGCTCGAATCAATAAGTAGTTGTTTCAAATTATAAATATTTAGATTTAAAGCCAAAATAATGGAAACTTATATATGATATATATATAGAGAGAGAGAGTTCTTCCATGTTCTTGCAATAGAAAATATAGTAGCAGGAAAGAGAAAGGGCAACAACAACAAGACAAAAAAAAAAATCAAATTGCTCTAAATAATTTTTAATTTGTCGATTCAAAAATATACTATGATCATATCAGATAACCGTTTTCTCAAGTGACATTAATTTTTAAGAACTTGAGCAATCCAAGATCAAACATTTTCTCAGTTTGTGCTGTGGCACCCATAGTCATATCAATTGGGATTATCTGAAATTAAGTGCACTAAATAATTAAACGCACATTATACCCAGTCCAGTACTCGAATTCAGATCCAGTGAAGTAACTTAATTTTTGAGTTTTAGATCGGGACTGTCTGATTCGAATCCACGGCAATCTATCCCAAGTGGAGCGCATATATTCCAACAATGAATTCTGATAGGACCATGTACCGAAGGCACATAATAAGTGCAGGCTTTGGACTAAGAATAAGTCTAAGTAGAGAAGGAAATACGTGACACGCCGTGATTTGGTCACGTGACGTGTCGTGACGTAAATTAGTCATGTCAATTTTTTTTATATTTGAATTTAAATTGTTGAAAATTTAGAAAAAAATTATAAAATAAGTAAATAATGTTGTAAAGATTATTTTTTTAGAAAATGTTGAATCTAACATTATTTTAAAAATTCAAATTACAAACATTCATTAGACTAAACTAAAGAAAATAAAAATCAGTACTACATGAGTACCAGTATCACTTAACTTACACTAAAATAAAAATTTGAATACTCCATACAAACAAAAATAGTTGGATATTTTATGTTTCATACCGTGACTGGTTCACGTGACGTGACATGACGTGTATTTTTCACTAAAATGCGGTCACGTCACGCAAGTCACGTCACATCACGCATCACGCAAGTCACGTCACGTAATGGACACACGTGACGTGACGTGATGTTAACGTGACGTGACTACGTTTCGTGACGTGACTAGTCACGCCGTGAGAAATTTCTTTCTCTAAGCCTAAGCCTCTGACCCATAACCCGAACTAGGCCGAAGCCGAAGAGAAAGTTGAGGGCCGAAGATTATCCCTAAAATATCATGAACAGTGCCAGACCAAAGCCAGTTCGAACCGGGCCCCCACGCCGGCACAGCCCAGGAGGAGCAGGAGCTCGGTTCAAATCGGCCAGACAAGGCCTGGAGGCAAATACACCCGAACAAGGTCTAGTCAAGTCCTGGTCCAGAAAGGCCCAGTTCGGCACCAGCTTTTGGCCACCGCTTTATGTCTCCACCGACAATAAATGTGGTGTCATCACCGCCCGTACGAAAGGCTGAGTCTATTTAAGATGCTAAACTTCATTTAGTATGGGTTGGCTTTTCACACTTACAAAGGTATGATAGATTAGAGTTAAGTGTCTCTCACAACCTCTCGTCTCAATTAGCACAGTACACCACCACCTAAACTCGGCCCGCTGCCTCCGAGCGGGACGAGCCCCGAAGTGAGAAATCCAATAGTACGGCTCGCTCCCCCCTTGAACGGGACGTATCAAATTTGAATCCTGAACAAACCTCGAGCGACAGATTTGAATCAGACGATCTCGATTTAAAACCCAAAAGTGGGTTTACTTTAGGGGATCCGAACCACCAGTACTCGGAGGATACATATTCCTAAATCCTAATTACAACCCCTTCACTGATTTTTATGTGTGAATGCATTGACTGCTTTTGAAGGATCTCTCAGCTGCAAATTCAGTATAGTAAGGCCATAATTGAATAAAACCAATTACTTAAATGAATCCACTCTGGTCTCTGGGGGTGCGCATCCTCTGAGATATCTCAATTTTTGCGTGACCGACGTGTCCGGTGTCTATTCGGGGAACCATAGGGGCCAGTATTATTTTAGCTTTGAGATTCGTGCAAAACGTATTTGAACGATTGAGATATCCCAAAAAGTCACGCAAAGTTTGACATATCTCAGAGGATGCGAATTCGGTCTCTGGTGAGGTAGTGTGAATTCCTATCCTCTGCATGCATTAATGGAAGGTGCATTAATAGATCTGGACCGTCCGATTGAGATCCGCACTAATATGAAAAGATCCTGGACCGTCCGATTGAGATGCATTAACTTTAGAGTGAATGCAGATCGAAGTTGGGGACTGGGTGAGATGTAGTGTTTGGTAAATGCCCCCGGAGATTCAACCCGGACCGGTCAGTCTGTGCCCGTGCCACGGGTATGCACGGGTACACGGGCACACGGGCACGGGTATTAAATGGGCCGGATCTGGTTTTTTGGAAAAATACCCGTGAGAATCCGGACCCCCGTACCAGTAACCCGTACCTGTGACACCCATGCCCGTGAGCCCGTGCCCGTGCCCGTGTCCCTGCCCGCGAGCCCGTGGCAGATTTTTTTTTTTTTTCTTTTGGTCTAAAATTCAAAATTTAAACTCAAATTGCCCCCCCCCTCCCCATTCCCCCTATGCCCCACAACTCCACTTTCTACCCGGTCCCCTATCCATTTTTATTTTTAGTTTTTTTTGTTTTTAAATTCAAATTTTAATCCCTCCAAACAAAATTCTATAAATATACACCCATTCCTTACAAATTTTCACAACCCTCTCAATATTATCATCTCTCATTCTCTCAATCTCAATCTCAATATTTTTATTATTCTTCAATTTTAATTTTATTGTTTAAAAAAAATATAGTTTTTAATTTAACAAATACACAAACGCAAACACGCAAACGGAATTACGAAGGCATTCTCGAAGATTTTATCGCAAAATTAAAAAGGTAACATTAATTTTTGTTAGATTACATTTTGTTAGATTAAATTTTGCTAGATTAAATTTTGTTAGATTGAAATATTGAATGTTAGATTTATTTTTGTAGAGAAATTTAGAATTTAAATTGAATGTTAGATTTATTAAATTTGTTAAGTAATTAGATTTGTAAGATTTATTTTATGTTAGATTTGTAAGACGTGTAGTAATTAGATTTGTTTTGAATATGTTAGATTTTATTTTTGAAATTCGGATTTATTTTTAATAGGTTAATGAAAGATGTTAGATTTATTTTTTTGAATATGTGAAGTAATTTGATTTGTTTTGAATAGGTTATATTTTATTTTTGAAATTCAGATTTATTTTTAATAGGTTGATAAAAGATGTTAGATTTATTTTTTTGAATATGTGAAGTAATTAGATTTGTTTTGAATATGTTAGATTTTATTTTTGAAATTCAAATTTATTTTCTTAAATAGGTTAAAAAAAATGACAACTCCTAATTGGTTGCCCTCCTGGTATGAAATGACCTACCTCCCGAACGATACTATGCATACTTTACGATGTAAGGTAAAAGGTTGCAAGAAAGGGTATTTTGAGTATGCAAAATCAAATGGTATGTCTAGCTTTCAGAAACATATCAAAACTCATCAAACAAGAAATGAGGTTCCACAAGAAAGTGCTGACTCGTGATTGATCCAAAACCTTGTGAACCCGAATAGTACCAGAACCCACCAATAATCTCTTTTAATTGTTATGGTTATTTTTTAAATTATAAATTTCTAAACATTTCGATTAGTTTTTAAATTATTCATTTTAACGAAAAATTACTAACAAAAAAAAAGTTAGAACTCTGCCTATGTTATTTTACATAGCCGGTCCCAAATCCGGAATAAAAGAGAAGGATAACTTTTACTTTTTAATCTATTGTTTTAAAATAAGAGCTTAATTATTTTTAAAGTAATTGATTTAAGAAATTTTTTATTTATATTTTATTATAACAAAAATTATTGAGTTCAAATATACAACCATGTCAAATGAATTTAAATTGGTATGAATTTGGATTTATAATTTATTGGTTTTCAAAAAAAAAAACAAAAAAAACAAAACAAAAAAAAACAGAACAAAAAAACCGAAAAAAAGAACAAAAAACAGAAACAAAAAACCGAAAAAAAGACAGAAATAAAAAAAATAGAAACAAAAAAAAAAAAAACAGTCCGGACCGTCCTGCTCCCGAACCTCTAACAGGCACGGGTATTAAACCAGCAGAGCAGGATTTTTGAAAACAAAAACCGTGATGCCCGGTTCGTTATGCCCGTGACCGTGGCTATCCGTGCCCGTGCCCGGATTTTGCCCGGCCCGTTTACCAATCACTAGTGAGATGTAGTAGTACCAGTTGCCACTAGGCATGAAGCCATGAAGAAAGCAGCCTTTATTCTCTTTTATTAAGAAACACTGCCACCTTGATCCTCGGGAAAGGCACACCACCAAATGATAAAACTTAGATTCCCTTCTGACATCTCATAGTCATAGACTCATAGGCCAATATAGCCCCACTTTATTTTATTGAACTGCTTCTGTGTCTGTGTCTGTGTACTGTGTGTGTGGATTTCGGTGCCTCTGTTCTCTCTACTTCTCTAGTTCAGAAATGAAGCTAGAAGAACAAGCTGGTAAAATATTGTACGCCTTCACCTTCTCCATTACGAATTTACGACCATATATATAACGGTATTGACAACATAAGTGTAATCACGACAAAAAAATTAAGACAAACTAATGAAAAAGGTCAACTGACCATCTGGCATCTGACTTGTTACAGTCTAGACTCTAGACTGTCCAGCCAGTAGGCAATAATTAAAGAGTGAGTCTATGATACTCCAGTAACTATATATTGGATCCAATTTAAATATTTTTACCGTTATCCGTCGAGGTTAGCTCTGTATTTTTATTTTTATTTTTTTTATTTTTCCAACTTCCACTATAATGTTATTCTTATTCAGTCTTTCAAAGTTTGTTATTCTTTTATAAAATCATTCTACGCTTTTGCCATGTTAAATGAAAATATTATAGGAATGAATTATGTAAAAATTCTGTAAAACTTTTTTATTATTTATTAAGTAAGTTTTAAAATTGTTGATTTAATAAACAGTGAAAAAAAAATTGGATCACTAAAAGCAGCAATTTTAAACCCAACTTAATAAATAGTAAAAAAATACAAAAAAATATAAAATTTGGTCTCTTAGCACATTTTAATATAGATTCAATGTTGAACGGTTTGGATTGACCGTTTGAACTTTGAAAATGTAAAAACCGAAACGTTTGTTCCACAGCTTGGAAACAAATATTTTGATACTTACCAACCTCTATGTGTGTGTGTGTGTGTTTGCAACATGTCAAATTAGGAAATTTTCAAAAAAAAAAATGGCAATTATGTTTGACGAGTACGTATCTAAATAAATTTAGACTTCTACACGTAAAAACACATAAAAAAAGATGCATGGAATTAAAAAAATGCAGACTATTTAATTAAAGGGTTAATATTCGATCAGAAATTTCATCTTTTAATCAAAATTGTTAGTGTATCAGGACATCTACATGCTTAATATAAGAATGGAGGTTTAGTCTTCTAAATTTCTATTAAAAAAATTACCCAATTTATTAACTTTTTTTTCATTAAATCTCATTTTTAAATTTATAAAATACTCATTCTACACTTATTAATAAATTAAAATATATAGCTTGTGTAAGAAAAATATCCCATCTTCTAACTAATCGATTTTTTAGGACAAACGATTTATTTCTATCTTGTGAGTTGTGACGCATATACAGTGGTATTTAAGCACATGTGAGTACTTATAAATTTAAATTCAGTTTTAAAAGAAAATTCAATAAATTGGATAAATTTGTATTTTTTTTAAATAGAAGGACAAATATGATATTATGAGTTTAATTTGGAGGGGAGAATACCCAATTTTGAGATTTTTTTTAGAGGTACAATGACAAGGTCAATGTTTTTATTTAAAATTTCATTATAAAAATAGTTGAATTTCGAATATAAAATTTTCACATGAAACTTATTATAATATATTAGATTTATTCTATGATCTATTTGATGGATGCCTAGTACATACATGTGTTGGGTATCACATGATTTGCAATCACTGGTGCCATACAGAGAATCAGATTCTATGAGTATGTTGTTTCATATAAATTAAGTTCCACGAGGTAGATTCTTCGACTGCTTTTTATTTATTAATTAATCGAAAACAAAGTTCAAACAATAATTAATAATAATTGCTATCTTCTGACTAGACCCTCACCTTTTTATACATTTAAACTTACCATCCTAAAATTAATATGCATACAAGTCCTTTTGGTAAAACAAAATATTACCGGCCTGATAATGTTAACAATAATAACAAAATAAGAACTTGAAAATAACCCATGAGGTGTAAAATATGTGATGCAAACATAATTCGAAAGTAATTTTTTTATTATACAATAATATATCAAAATAATAATACTTTTAGAAAGCGAAGAAAATCATATATTATTCGGATAATGTTGTCAAAAATCACACATTATTAGTACAATTTTGCAAATAATAAGATTACTAAACAAAAAATTAGTGAATAATTATTTCAGTCGTCTATTTTTATGATAATAGGAGTTTGGTTATTTTACAAATATTTGTATTATAATCACAATACGAATGACTCACATTATGTTTTTTATGTCCGAAAATCAACATAAGCCATCCAATATGATCTATATATCAAAATTTTATGGAATACTAAATTTTTCTACTTTTAGATTGTTGAAAGATGAACCTAAAATAATTTTAAAATATATATTTTCTTATGAAATAAGGTCATTTTTGACAAAATAAATCTAAAGAAAATAGTATATAAACTCTAAAAATAAAAAAATTATGTATACTAGAAGATTTTAAAACAATGTAGAACACATTGAATTCTTAGAAACATCTAGGCCGGTTCATGTTCATTAATATTTAACAGTAAATAAGATTCATCGCCACCCCAATCCCTATTACCTCTTTTGTGTATAACTATAAGCCATGAATTGAGAGTAGGTCTGATAGGCATCGGACCTACGTACTTTGGTTCGATGGGTGTATTGAACATCCGATCTGCATCAAGATTCATGTGAACTCATTAAAATCCGTGCAGATCTGTTTCAAGTTCTGTGCACACATATCTTGATGCTAATCGTACGGTGTTAGAGCTAATTGAACCTAAAAGTAGGTCGGATGGCCATCGGACCTACTCCTACCTCATAAGCTAGTCTTGCGTCTCAACCAACCCTTAAAACTTAGCACATATTAGGAACAGAAATCTATCAAAATATGATTAGCATATTAAGTTTTTTTTATATATATATTTTACGTAGGTCCGGTTCATGTTCGTCTTAAGGTTTTCAATTTGTGGTCCCTCCTGACCGGAATGAATACGGGCCAACCTACAGTTATAACGGGCTGAATCACAGCCCGACGGAATTTACTACGGAAATTTTGCAAGGAAAATATTGCCCAACCGCATATCATATCATATCATATTTGCATGACACATAGCAAGAGCGTAGATGTAAAAAATTAGATCTTCCAACGCAAAAACTTTATTGGCTGTCTAATTTGTCTACTATCTAATGTTAGTTTGTGAGTTCTGAAACATGTCAGTAATTAAGTCAATTTCAGTTTTCAGGCCCCGCCCATATATTGCAAATTTACATGTGCAACATATTTTGTTTCGGAAGATTTGATCTGTCAAACTGTCAGCCAATCATAAAGAACTGAAATTAAATTGGTTAACACTTGGCGTTTGGCTTTTGTTTTAGTTGACTTATGTAATTTGGTCAGGCTATAAATGTAAAATCAGTTGTCAGTGAATTAATGTTATAGCAGTTTAAATTTGGAATCGAGTCCACTTTAATAAATTTTGAATTTTACTCATGTTAATTTGTTGACGGTTCGTTTGTGTTATGAACTGTGTACATATAGAAATGCCTAACTTGATGTCTTGAACCGCACATACAATCTGCTGACTATCATCTTTCTTTGTGCAATGAATACGGTTAATTGACATAATTCCTCGTGAATAGTGCCTCATTTCTTGTAGTATATATTTGATCTAGTAGCAAAAATAAAAAATTTCATAGATTTGAAATTCAAATAGAAAACTTTTTTTTGTGAATACTACAACATTAAGATGACTTAACACAAGTGAAAAGGAGAACTAAGTCACATCTATGAATTAAAAAATTGTATTTTTGTAGAGAGAGAGAGATAGGCTATCCTGAGTTGTGAAGTAGAGGCTTTATATTTTGGTGCGTTGGATTTGCTTCAAATTGCGTGCGGATCACATCGCTGATCAAATCTTTTTGTTGCTGTAATTGAACTCCAGTTACTGGAGAGATCCATTTCTTCCCCATCGCCTATTCCCTGACCATCAAAATAGATCTCTCTCCGTCGCCTCTACCCAACTCGTGTTCTCTGTTCTCTTCGTCGCCTCTACCTCCTCCAATCTCCTCTCCTGATCTTGTGTTCTCCTCCGACGCTGTCACCCTCTCTGTGCTCGCACACACAAAAACTTGTTGAAGGGCTGAATTTTCAGAAATTTGAAGGGTTGAATTTAAATTTTCCTGTGTATTAGGAGCTGACTAGAAAATTTTAAATGGCTTAACTGTGCCCTTTGTTCATTCAATTTAATAATTTCTGCTCATTATTGTTTTGTTCACATCCAATTAACAAAAAGGAGAAGGCCCTAAAAAGGTTAAGCAAACATCTAATGGTAGCGAGGATAGTGAAGAAGATGAAGTTTAAGTTGAAAACAAGTTAATTTTGTTGTGAAATTTTGTTATGCTGTTGTGATGTCAGATTATGAGTTACGTTGTTATGTTGTTATGTTATTATGTTGCTTGAATTTTGAGTTATGTTGTTTGTATTAGTACAAGTGATGTAATATGAGATCTGTTTTGATAATTTTATAAAAATGTTGATTTATTTTGTTTGGATATAGTATTGTTTATGATATATTAAATTGAATTGTATTCTCTTTGGATATTTGAATGCAGGAAGCTGTTCAGGCTTTTTCCAACCTTGTTGGTATTTTTTTTTAACGGGTACTTCTTTGTTTCTGTATTTTTTTATTAGCAATAGTAACATATCCCTCCTTGACCTCTGTCAGATGCTTGATGTTCTTTGCTTCTTTGCACACTGATCTTTGTTTAGAATTTTTGGATTAACATAATGTGATAAGAATAATCTCTTGAACCTACAACATGAGGTGCCACTCATCTCCTTTATTTTTTATTATTTTATAAAACCTGAATACTTGGATATGTCTTTTAGAACAATTCATTTGCGCTGCATATCGGTAAAACAATCCATGAATGTCCATTCTGAATTTAACTTAGAGACTAAAGTATCAAATTCAAGTTTAAGTAATGCTAATAATACACAATCTGATGGCACACTAGGATGATTCGTGCTCTATTGTAACATAGGGTAAATGATGTTTCAAAATTTTGTTTTATGCGCCTACAAACCAACCATCAAACAATAGTGTACCCGGTTTAATAATGAAAGTAAAATTAATATAAAAAAAGCACTTTATTCCATAATCCTCATAAAGGGCCAAGGACCAGGGACAAGCTTTGATTTGTATTAACTTCGATTGCAATACCACAAATGAAGAAGAGAAAAGAAACACAGAGAAGGTACCGGTACCAGTATTGGTACCGACTATAGGTGAACCTCACCTGAATCGAAAAGAAATGACAAAAGGAGTGCGTGGAGAGTTAGCAGATCGACAGGAAAGGTGAGAGTTAGCAGAACACGAATTGGGTAGAGGCGACGGAGAGAGATCTATTTTGATGGTCAGGGAATAGGCGATGGGGAAGAAATGGATCTCTCCAGTAACTGGAGTTCAATTACAGCGACAAAAAAATTTGATCAGCGATGTGATCCGCACGCAATTTGAAGCAAATCCAACGCACCAAAATATAAAGCAAAAATGAGCCTCTACTTCACAACTCTGGATAGCCCATATATATATATATATGTATATATATATATATATATATATGTATATATATATATATATATGTATATATGAGTAGAACTAGGGTGCTCCTAAGTTCACCAAAGCCTCTTGTGAACTTGACTCTAAAATATATCGAATCGACTTTAAACAATGAATCAAAACCGTTGAAACCCTTCTACCTAATGAGTGATGCGTCTACATGTGAAAATTTTAAAGTTTCGAATTAATTTAATATAGAGTCAAGTGGTCAAAAGTTTAATGTTTATAAATTAATTTTAATGCATTCATTTTTTGGACTCCTTTGACCACTTGACTCTATATTAAATTAATTCGAAACTTTAAAATTTTCACATGTAGACGCATCAATCATTAGGTAGAAGGATTTCAACGGTTTGGATTCATCGTTTAAAGTCGATTCGATATATTTTAGAGTCAAGTTCACAAGAGGTTGGGTGAACTTAGGAGCACCCTAGTTCTACTCTATATATATATATATATTTCTATTAATCTCTCCTCATAAAATGAAATTACATCAATCTATTCATTTAGCTACCCTATCTCAATTTTACTAAAAGGAAGAAAGAAAGAAAAAATATATATTAATGTATGAATCTTACGCCAAGCATCAAGTATGGGCAGAGATAATTGGTGTAAAATTGGGCCCATTGGCCATTGGGAGGAGGATGAAATGGATTAGACACATGGGGTTGCCTCTGAATGTGATAACTCAACTTTTATTAAAAGGTCAGATGAGATGGTGAATATATAAGAAAGAGGTAGCTTTTGTTGGCTTAATTACGAACATAACAGCTCACTCCCCATCAGACAAAATATTATGCCCAAAGAGTTGGATTCTCATTAAATTAAATTGCCATCCTCTGACTCACAACACAACGCCATTTTATAATCAACCTCCCACCTATCTTTTCTTCTTTTTTGCATAAGCAACCAATGTATATATGACACATAATATGTGTTGACAATTGATAGTGCACAACATACCTCTCTTTATAAACAATTCAGCATCCTCTTGTTATATATACAGAGAAATTCGCTAATATCAAAAAAATTGTTTCGTGGAACAAATGTTTCATTTTTTATATTTTGAAAGTCCAAATGGTTAATTCAAATCGTCAACATTCAATTTATATTAAAATGTGCTTGACAACCAAATTTTATATTTTTTGGAATTTTTTTTACTATTTATTAAATTAGTTTTAAAATCAATATTTTTAATGATCCAAAAAAATTTAACTGTTTATTAAAACCAATTGATTACACCACGGCTCCGAAACAAATGTTTTAATATTAACCCAATGCACCCAAAATTATATGCTCCCATTTGCATCAAATCCTTTATCTCCTTTATCTTCATTTTCAAAGTCCGAACAGTCAATCCGAACCGATCAACATGACCTTCATAATAAAATATGATCCAACCCGTTAGATGTGATCCCTATATTAAAATGTGCTTGGAGACCAAATTTTATATTTTTTTGAATTTGTTTTTTCTATTTATTAAGTCATTTTAAAAATCACCGATCCAACAGTGGTTTCTAGTTTCAATTTTTGGTTAAGCCATCGTTGAATCAACGATTTTAAAAAGAGAGAGGAGGCTGTCCGATGCCCATCGGACCAGAACCGTGTTCGATGGGTGGTTTCTACTGTCTGATCTACTTCAAGATCTGTGCGCACGAATATTAAAGCAAATAGCACGGATATTAAATTCATGCGCACAGATCTTGAAGTGAATCGGACAGCAGAAACCACCCATCGAATAGAACCTGGTCCGATGGGCATCGGACACCCTCCTCTCCCTTTAAAAAAATGGCTTAATAAATAGTAAAAAAAATATAAAATTTGGACTCCAAGCAGATTTTAATATAGGGATCACATCTAACGGTTTGAATCGACTTTTTGGACTTTGAAAATTGAAAAACGAGTTGGTTGTACTTCGGCTGAAGTGCTACCGAAAGCATATAAGTCAATATATATATATATATAGGGATGACTATGGTGAGATGCAAAGTAAGAGATAATTTTTACTTCACGCTCATATTTTTAATTTGAAAATTCAAACAACCGATCCAAACCGCTCAACATGTTCTCCATATTGAAATGTGCTTGGAGACCAAATTTTATATTTTTTGGAATTTTTTTACTATTTATTAAGCTAATTTGAAAATCGCTGATCCAATGGTCCAAAAAAATTTACTGTTTTTTTACTGTTCATCCGAATCTGCGATTTTCAAAGTACCTTAATAAATAGTAAAAAAATTCCAAATAATATAAAATTTGGTATCCAAGCACATTTCAATATGAAAAAAATGTTGAGTTGTTCGAATCGGTTGTTTGAATTTTCAAATTGAAATACGAGTGTGAAGTAAAACGTTGTTTTACTTCGCAACTCACCATAGCTAGGGGTGTAAACGGATCGGATATTATCCGGATTTATCCAGATCTGAATCCGAAAAATAGTGAATTCGAATATTCGGATACGTATATTTTCGGATACGAATCCGAATCCGGATAATTTTTTAGCAGATATGGATACGGATACGGTTTCGAATATGAAACCGGATACGGATAATTATCCGTATCCGACATTTTCTTTGTTTCGGATATCCGAATTTTCTTCGACACTTAACTGGGCCCAGCGGCCAGCGGCCTGTTACAATTACTTTTCGTATACTTTCTATTCTAACTCTTAACACAACCTTTTGACTTTTGGGTATACAAATAATAAATTTTAATATTATTTCCTCATAGCCTCGTAGGTAGTGAATTACAAACGGGCCGGGCAGGACGGGCCGGGTCACGGGCGGGCACGGGCACGGGCGGGCACGGGCACGGGCGTCACGGGCACACGGGCACCACGGGCGGGCATCACGGGCAAAAAAAAAAAAAAAAATCTGCCCGCCCGTGTAATGCCCGTGCCGTCACGGGCCGGGGGCGGGACGGGCCGGGCACCGGGGGCAGGACGGGCAGGGCGTAAATTTTTTTTTTTTTTTTTTTTTTTTTTTTTCTCGTTTATTTTTTCTGTTTTTTTTATAAATTCAAATTATAAATAATTATAAATCCAAATTCATACCAATAAATTATAAATCCAAATTCATACAAATTTAAATTCATTTGACATGATTGTAACTCGATAATTTTTGTTATAATAAAATATAAATTAAAAAATTCTTAAATCAATTAATTTAAATAATTAAGTTCTTATTTTAAAACAATAGATTAAAAAATAAACGACATTTTTTGGCACTAAACGACGTTTTTTGGCACTAAAAACCTTAAACTTAATTTTTGAGGCACTAAACGACGTTTTTTGGCGATTCTGATTTTCCGGCTACCTCGGGTTAACCCCGAGGTGACGGTCACCACCGTCTCCTCCTCCCCTTTCCGAATTGACGTCATATGCGTCAATCCGACTTTCCTAGCAAAAGTTATGGCCGTTTGAAGTTTTAAAAAAAAAAAAAAAAAAAAAAAATTTCCTGCTGCCTGCTGCTGGGCTGTGGCTGGGTGGCTGGGTGGCTGTGGCTGGGTGCTGCGTGGAGGCCAGCCAGGGGAGGGGGAGGAGGGGTCCGGGCAGGGGGGCCCGGGTGGAGGGAAAGGGTTTCAAATTCAAATTCAAATTTCAAATTTCGGAAAAAAAAAAAAAAAAAAAAAAAAAAACGGGCACGGGCGGGGCACGGGCACGGGCACACGGGCGCACGGGCACGGCGGGCCGGGCAGTCACGGGCGGGGAAAAAAATTTCAAGCCCGGCCCGTTTAACGCCCGTGCCCGTGCGCCCGTGTGCCGTGGGTGCCCGTGGCACGGGCACGGCCAGGACGGGCGCGGGCACGGGCAGGGCACGCCCCCGGGGGCAAAATTCATACTCTACTCGTAGGTCACAGGCTCACAGCCTTTACTACTTTTTTAGTTTTTTTGTTTTGTTTATCCTATATGATTAAAATAAGAGTGATGTTTCTGTGGAACCGTTCATCTTGTTCTCCATATTAATATGTGCTTGGAGACCAAATTTTACATTTTTTCTGAATTTTTTACTATTTTTTAAGATGGGTACAAAATTCAATGGTCTCAATTTGATATTTTTTGTACCCATCTTAATAAATAGTAAAAATATTCAGAAAAATGTAAAATTTGGTATCCAAGCACATATTAATATGGAGAACAAGATGAACGGTTCGGATCGACTGTTTGAACTTTGAAAATAAAAATATGTTCATTTTACAAATAGGTCCTTATGTCCATAGAAGCATTTGCCTTAAAATAATGCTATTAAGGTTAGGTTGGTATATTTTGATGAATATGATATGATTAGTATATATTATTTTATTAACATGATATATGTTTTGTAACTGATGAATTTATAAAAAATATTAGATCTAATTTATGAATAAAAAAAAAGTTATATTTATATGTTATTTTTTTGTTAGAATGTATATTAGTATTTATTTTTAATTATCTGAATTATAGTGTTATCCGTATCATTATCCGTATTTGTTTAATATCCGATTTATATCCGTATCCGAGACTATTCGTATCCGTATCCGAAAAATTATAACGGATAAGGATACGGTTTGGCCACTATCCGATCCGAATCCGACCGTTTACACCCCTGGTCCATAGCCCATCCCTATATATATATATATGGAGTAGAACTAGGGTGTTCCTAAGTTCACCAAGCCTCATTGTGAACTCAATTCTAAAATCTAATGAATTAGTTTCAAACGACGAATCCAAAATATTGAAATCCTTCTACCTAATAAGTGATGCGTCTACATGTGAAAATTTTAAAGTTTCAAATTATTTCAGTATAAAGTCAAGTGGCCAAAATTAGAAGGTTTATAAATTAATTTTAAAGCATTCATTTTTTGAATGTATTTTGACCACATGACAGTATACAAGTAAATTTAAAATTTTAAAAATCTTGCATGTAAACACATCACTCATTAGGTAGAAGGATTTCAACAATTTGAATTCGTTGTTTGAAGTCAATCCAATAGATTTTAGAGTTGAATTCACAAAAGAGCTTGGTGAACTTAGGAACACCCTAGTTTGATTATATATATATATATAGAGAGAGAGAGAGAGAGAGGTTGGCTAAGCTCAAAACGTTTGTTCCTAGCCTCAGGAACAAACGATTCAGTTCTCTGATTTTCAAAGTCCAAATAGTCGATCCAAACTGATAGATTTTTAATCTATAGTAAAATGTGCTTGGAGACCAAATTTTACATTTTTTGGAATTTTTTTACTATTTATTAAGATGGTTTCAAAATCGCTTTTTTCAATGGTGCAGAATTTTAATAAAAACAGCGATTTTGAAACCATCTTAATAAATAGTAAAAAAATTTCAAAAAATGTAAAATTTGTTCTCCAAGCACATTTTAATATAGATTAAACATCTGTCTGTTTGCATCGACCGTTTGGACTTTGAAAATCAGAGAACCGAATCGTTTGTTCCTGAGACTAGAAACAAACGTTTTGAGGTTAGCCAACCTCTATATATATAGAGAGAGAGAGAGAGAAAATGAGTCCGACTAGGATGAGACGTGGAGTAAAACACGTTTGTACTCTACGCTATATCTTCATTTCTAAAGTTCAAATAGCCGATCCAAAACGCTCAACATGTTCTCCATATTGAATGTGCTTGGAGACCAAATTTTACATTTTTTGGAAATTTGGTACTATTTATTAAGCTACTTTGAAAATCACTGATCCATTGTGAACAGTAAACAAGCACTTAAAATTTCTGGACCATTGGATCAGCAATTTTCAAAGTGGCTTAATAAATAGTAAAAAAATTCCAAAAAATTTAAAATTGGTCTCCAAGCACATTTCAATATGGAGAACTTGTTGACTAGTTCGAATCAGCTATTTGAACTTTGAAAATTAAGATATAGTGCCAAGTTTTTACTCCATGAAGCACCGTAGCCCAGCTCTCTATATATATAGAGACCTGGGCTACAGTGCTTCGTGGAGTAAAATAAGTTTTTACTCCATGGAATATATTTCTATTTTGAAAATTCAAACAACCGATTCGAACAGCTTAACATGATCTCCATATTGAAATGTGCTTTGAGGCCAAATTTTATATTTTTTGGATTTGTTTTTACTATTTATTAAGCCACTTCAAAAATCACCGATCCGATTAGGGGTGAGTAAATTGCTCGTAACTCGTGACTCGCTCATTATCAACTCGTTCATCAACAACTTTCTCATTCTCGCTCATTAACTTAATGAGCCAAGCATGAGCATACCCCAACTCGCTTATTAAGGAATTGTCATATCTAATACTGCCACATTTAATCTCAATTCCTTGAATTAAAATTAAAACTTAATAAATAAAAAAAATCTCATAAACTAAATTTATGCTCCATACTCAGTCCAAAAATTAAAATTGATAAATGATGCTCTAGTGCTCCACTACTCCAGCCTAAATTAAAATTGATAAATTTGCTTATAGACATTTTTATGTTAAATTATGTAATGTTTAATTATATTGGATTATGATAATTTGTTAAATTCTACAAATGAAAATTAATTTTTGAAAATTAGTTTTTGATTTCTTAACTTGTTCATAATTCGTGACTCGCTCAGTTGCTCATAACTCTCTCACTAACAACCCGCTCATTAATTATCAACTTGCTCATTAACAACTTGCTCAATAACAACTCGCTCATTATCGCTCATTAACTAAATGAGCCGAGCATGAGCATACCCCAACTCGCTCATTAACTAAATGAGCCGAGCATGAGCATACCCCAACTCGCTCATTAACAACTCGCTCATTAACTAAATGAGCCGAGCATGAGCATACCCCAACTCGGTCATGCTCGCTCATTAATCAGCCCTAAATCCGATGCTCTAGAAATTTTTACTGTTTTTTACTGTTCACAGTGGATCAGTGATTTTCAAATTGGCTTAATAAATAGTAAAAATTTTCCAAAAAATGTAAAATTTGGTCTCCAAGCACATTTCAATATGGAGAACATGTTGAACAGTTCGGATCGACTATTTGAACTTTGGAAATGAAGATATAGCGTGGAGTACAAACATGGTATACTCCATGAAGCACCCTAGTCAACCTCAATATGTGTGTGTGTGTGTCTCTCTCTCTCTCTCTCTCTCTCTCTCTCTCTCTCTCTATATATATATATATATATATATATATATATTGATAGGCATAAAATATATACACATTTACACACGTTCAATCTAGATTTTATCCTGAAAATACTTTATTTATCTTGTATTTTGATATATAAATGTCTTAGTTTACATCTGGAATCAAGTTACTGCGTATGCTTGCTTTAAATTACAGAAAATGACGAAAAAGGGGCAAAATGCAGCCTTCCACAGCCCAGTGCGGACGCATGGATTTCGATACGGCCAAAATAAGTACTGAGATGGATTTTCTGGATGCGCGCCAATTTTTTTAAGATATAATAAGGTTTTCATCAGAATCCGTGCCAGTGTGGACGCACGGATATCGATGCGGACCGCATTCTGGTCGCACAAAGAGTGCTTGTTTGGTTAATTTTTTTCAAAACAATTCTATTTAAAAAAAAAAAAAAAGTGAGCCTATGGTACTATGCATATAATGATTAAGTTCGTAATATAGATCAATATTTTTATTTTCAAAGTTCTAACGGTCGATCCGAACCGTTTAAAATGATTTTCATATGAATCTGTACTTGCAAACCAAATTTTATATTTTTTTTTACAATTTTTTTGCTATTTTTTAAGATAGATAGAAAATCACTGTTTTTTTATAGTCCAGAATTTTCAAATCAAGTGATTTTCTATCTATCTTAAAAAATAGTAAAAAAAAATTCTAAAAAATATAAAATTCGGTCCGCAAGTAGATATTCGTAAGGGGATCATATTGAATAGTTCAAATCAACTGTTGAGGTTTTAAAAACAGAAATATTGACTTGTATTACGGATCAACCCATAATATGCATAGTACCATAGACTCACTCAAAAAAAAATCTATAATTTCTTACATAATAGTACAAAGAATAACAGCAGATTTATTTCCTTCTTGATGTAACTCTAAAATTTTACGAAAGGTGTCCCCTCTTAAATCTTAATTCTGTTATTCTTTCGTGCAATTAAGCTTTTCGTTCAGCTATACAGGTTCCTATTATTCTCAAGGAATAACAACAGATTTATTTCCTTCTTGATGCCATCTTTACATTTGGTTATGTACTTGGTTGCACGGATTAACACTTGTAAATGCAAATTACAAATGATTCTGATATTTATCAAACGGAACTCGTTAGCATTAGTTGGATGCCAAGAGCAACTAGACATGCAGCACTGTCTAAAACTAATCAGTTGTTTCATTATTTACTAAATGGTTGCTGGTTCAGCTTCATGTAATTAGTGAATTCTTTTATTTTTCTTTTTCTTTTTCTTTTTTTAATTCTAATTTTGAGCAAAAGTTCTTAGGAGTTGTATACACATCTAACTCACATATTTTTAACATGAAGCTCTAACTCAGTCATTGTTATGAAATTAATTAATTAATATATATACTTGATAAAATAGGTTGATATATAGTTTGGG
Organism: Carex cristatella; assembly: GCA_024447775.1. Classification (NCBI taxonomy): domain Eukaryota; kingdom Viridiplantae; phylum Streptophyta; class Magnoliopsida; order Poales; family Cyperaceae; genus Carex; species Carex cristatella. Next base: position 6,647,177 of record JAJHPF010000012.1, read on the forward strand.
CTAAATATTTGAGTGTAAAGTTGGCACTCCAATGGAGGATATATATGAGTATGACTAAGGCTGATTGTGATATTTATCTACCTACCTTAGCAGTTAGCAGGCTGCTAAGCACAGCCCGTCTAATGTAACCCTAAAAATTAAGTCCCCTCTTAAATCTTAATTGCACGAAAGAAGCGTGCAAGCAATGCCTTCCCAAGGCTAAACATGATATATGATATATGAATTTTTGACTTTTATTTTATGAAAGCACCTGCTACCAAATTCCAGAAATATTCCCTTCTTGTTTATCTTCACCATCAACTGTTTATATGATTTGAACCTTCAAAAGGCTGCCAATTAATGCCTTTCTTGTTAGTCTTAGGGGGTTTTGTTGAATGAAAAAGGCATCTTATACAATCATTTGAAAATTTTAGATGACAGTGCTTGATGTCAGCAAGTGTAGGTGGAGTTGTTGCTCGCCAATCGCCATAACAAGTTGCTGTCAAAGAGGTGCAGACATACAGTATAGATACTAATTTCAATCTAAAATTTAATCAGCTTAAACCAATCGTTTAGTTGTGCCAGGAAAACAAATCAAAAGCTGAACACCAGCAATTCACCAGGAGTTGTTTGGTAGAAGAATTGTAAAAGGGTAGAATTATAGCACAATAGTTGTCAAATTCCTGTTAGTGGAAAATTTGGAAAAGTAAAATTATGATGGAATTATACAGTGAAATTTCTCCTTTTTTTGCATTCTAGCCCCCTTCTTATTCCACTCCGTTATAACTTATTATATATAGGAAAAGTCAAAAAATAATAGAAGAGTGGCTCTTTTCATAAATAGATACTAGTCAAATAAAGTAAAATAGAAACAACATTCATTCATTCAGAGCCATAGAAGAGTAAAACAAGCCAGCAAATCCTGTAAGACCACTTATTAATATTTCACTAGAAACATAGCACAACAAAATATTGCAAGTTCTCTTTTACTTCACTTAACGATGATAATAACATACATTGTTGGTTGTTGCCCATTATGGCCACAAAATGCCTGATTAGGGTACATGATCAGGTCAACCCTAAAGCCTTGGCAAGGCACTGCAATGTACCCCCTTTTAAAAATCGAGGATAGCAACCTTCGATCAATGGTGATATTGTACAGATATTACACACGCCAACACACTCAAAACTCTGTTAAAGAGCCTCCCCGACATTTCCTGTTACTAACCCTAAGAACTAAGGGCAAAAAATAAGTAACAAAAAACAAAACCACACAATTCTAAGTCCCGTTTCTGGCAAAAACCCGAATGCAATACCTTTCATAAGAATATTAATTAACAATTTAACTTCCAACTCCCTTTCTCTGTAGTAATTTATCTGGGTACTTGCTGCAAGTCAATCCCCAGGGACCCAGACAAATTGCAACAGAGAATCAAAGACACGGTTACCTAAGTCATCATACATCTGCAGTGGAATGAATCAGATGCACCTGCTCAGACACCTGCTCCTGAGCAGGTACTAGAGACTCAACCGGGCCCTGAGTTGGTGACTCGAGCTGAGCCTGAGCCTGAGCCTGTTGTTGTTTGCCCAAAAACCTACTAAATCTTTCAAGCAGCAAAGTCGCCTTCCTTTTACCACGATCTGTACCATTACTAGCTAATTCCTCCAGTAATGACAAAACACCATGCTCTTGTGCCTCAATTAGATAACGGTGCTGCTGATCTCCATTGCAAAGGTGCACCAAAACCGCTGCTGCATTCTCCTTATTTCTCGACGACCCGTCTCTAATCATGTCCACCAAAACTGGCACAGCAGAGGCTGAACCGATGGCTGCTTTACCATCTGGATGGCTCGACAAGATGGCAAGTATGGCAAGCGCTTCATCCACCATACCGCTTCCTGGCTCCAACAAAAGTTCCATTAAAATGGGTACCACCCCAGCCCGAACTGCTTTCCCTTTGTTACCCTGGTATATGCACAGGTTGAAAAGTGCTGTAGCCGCATCCTTTTTACCACGTTGGTTCCCATTGCTCAGTAAAGCAACAAGTGGGGGTATTGCTCCTGCGGCACCTATTGTAACCTTGTTCTCATCTATAACAGAGAGACTGAACAGAGTGGCAGCTGCATTCTCCCGTGCCTCCATACTACCCCTTCTTAACACATGCACGACCCCAGGAACTGCTCCCGAGGCAATAATTCTTCCCTTGTTTTCCTCATAAATCGATAGGTTCAGTAATGCAGTCACAGCATGTTCTTGTGTGCACAAATCAGAGACTGATAGTAATGATACCAGAAGGGGAATGGCACCTGCCTCTGCAATGCATGCACGGTTTTCTGTATTGCGTTTCGCAAGTAACCTAACTTCACCGACCGCAAGCCGCTGGTCGTCTAGGGATTGGGATGAAAGCTTCTGAAGCAAATCGAGGACCCTGGAGTGTTCAGCTGCAGTGCAGGCTGATTGCGGCTTGTTGGTCAGGACGGGTCTTTTAGGTGGGTCCAATCCATTCGACTCACACCACTGTGTGATCAGGCTACGTAGCACATAGTTTGGAGTCAAAGAGTTGGTAGACAGTTTCTGTTGAGTCTTTGGGCATGTATTGTGACCGGCCCACAGCCATTTCTCAATACAATTCCTTTCATATGTCTGCAATTTAATGAGATACCTGATTTTAGAATATGACAGTTGTAGCCAATAAAATTAACTGCACTCCCCCACCCACCCACCCCCCCCCCCCCCCAAAAAAAAAAAAAAAATGGCAGACTTATAAATGTTTTGACATGTGGATACACTTTCCAACTAAAGTGTTGTCCCCACAACCCCACACCCAACAAAACCAAAACATATCTATCCCTTATGAACTACATGCTGACAATAAACTAATGTAGTGCCACAAAAATAAAGGACTTGTATCATCCCCTCAATGATTATATTTATAAGAATTTATTTAATTGTTTGGAGAATTAGGTTATTTTTCCATCAGGAGCCTATTTCTAGAGATATCTTGTAGCTACCTAACTTTTTATCACGAGAAAATATATCTTGAGAATCTTGTGTGCAAAATTCTTATAGCAAAACTGCCAACAATATACCCTATTTTATTTGTTAATATTTTGCTAAGACATATTGTCAATAGAGGAGGGATCCAATTACACCATTTTTTGGTGACACCAAATTGCATCATTTATTTTTAAAGTTCAAACAGTCGATCCAAACCGTTTAACCATTTTTTTTAAATACTTAATTAATAGTAAAAAAATTCATAAAAATGTAAAATTTGGCCTCTAAGCACATTTTAATATGGAATTCAAGTTGAATGGTTGGATGGACTGTTTGGACTTTAAAAACTTTAAAAATGAATGGTGTAATTTTGTGTCACCAAAAATTGGTGTAAGTGGATCCCTCCTCTTGTTAATATACCCTTTGCCAACAACAAAATATGGTTAAAAATTGCATATACTTGACTAAAAGTGATAAAGCAGAAATGTACCTGGCCAGTGGAAACAATAACAGGATCTTTCATCAACTCAAGCGAAATTGGGCACCGAAAATCATCAGGAATTACAGGACTTTTTGACTTACTATCAGACAAAAAGCCTGCACTATTTTTAGCCAAGCCGGTAACTTCTGGATTTTCACCCTGCACAAAATCCTTAATCTTCTTAAGCAAATTCGACATCTTTTCTACAACTTCACCAGGGTCACCGCCACTGGACACAGCCATTTCATGCAATGCTAGGGATTCGTGTTTGAGGTCTGGAATTGAAATCAATTGCAACTTCTCAGCTAATTTTTTCAGAAGGACAGGGTCCACAGAAACAGCAGGACCCATGTTGTAGATAGATAGGAGGTCAGTGTACAGCTCGATATCTGTTGTATCGGCTCTTTCTTTTGCTCTTTTGAGCTGCGCATAAACTAGCTCTACCTGCCAATATTGTACATAATTGCCGATCAAATAATACATACTGATTTTCATGAATATTTTAAATTTTACATTAATTCCCTTGAGTTACCCAAACTAGGATAAAACAGTAGAAATTTGAATAACTTAAATCATCTCTCAGGTTTCCAATTGAGCACTGTTTGATAATGCATCAAGGATCGTTAAGGTTAGACCATTTAAACTATCAAGGGTACACAACATGTACCAAATCTCATCATCTTTTAGATGCACGGTAGATGAACCAATACAATTGTACCAACTTTTATATAAATCGTGAAGTTTGTCAAGTTAAATAATTGCCATTGAGCCAACCCATTTGAATTAAGTAATAAACAATGCAGACTTCATTTAAGAAAAATAAAATAGTTTTAGTTAAAAAATGAAATTGTACCTGTTCCCTAACTTCATCAGAAACATCAAGCTCATTAAAAGGAATAATGGCAAGGGCTTGCTCAAGCTGAGAGGTAACTTCATACAATCTTTTAGTTACTTGGTCAGTTTCTAGAACCTGTAAAATAAAGAGAGAACAAAAAAAGATGTCACCTCTTAGGTCAAACTTTTCCGGGGCACAATAACATGAAAGCCTAAAGAAAATAGATAAAAAATTTAAGTCACGATCAATTATGTCAATGTATGAAATAATTAAATGGCATTGCATAAGGTTGAGCCCAAAAGTAGCTGGAGTGATTTGGTGCACACCAAGTCAATGAGTCGTTCAACAAAGCATATGCTTAACTTGAAATTAATTTTATATGGCATCAAACCTTGATTTACTTAACTAATTTAATGTGTGATAAACATTATAAAAAGGGCATCCCGCCAAACAAGATTACCATCTCTGAAATAGGTCGATTTTGGTGAAAATGGAAATAAATCGGGTCAAAATCAAGTGACCTCAATAATAAATAAATAAATAAGTCCTTTATAAGCTGCATGAGAAATGCACTGCATTGAAATTTATCAACATTAACCACTAAAAAATTATCAAAAAAATCCCCTTCTAAAAAGGTAGAGCCTCATTATGACCTTTTGTTAGACAAATCTCCAGGAGAAATGGCATCATTTTTTAATTAGAGATCTCAAATCACTACTACGAAGAAATATAAAAGCACATTAACTTCATTTTTATTTTGTTTACATAAATCACCAAACATGATGTACTATCCATCGACTATTGTTCAGAGAGAGGTTAGATTTATTGTAGATATGAAAAAAAAATACCAATATCCTGATAATAAACAAAAATTGTAATATAAAGTTTAGAAAACCACTGCCAATAGACCTACAAAGTAAATCCGAAATCCGCTCAATTTTCTAAATTCGGCCATATTTTAAGTAGGAGAAAAGCCTGACAAATTTGAACTTACCCAAAATCACTAAATTCAAATTTATTATTGAGTACAGGTACCACAGTGTTAAAGAACGAAAAAACAAGAAGAAGAAGCCGCATTTACCAGGAAGATCTTGCTACCCTCACTGCCCAACCTGAGCAATTCTTTCGCTGAGTCGAGAGCTTTCTTCAACTGAGCAAGGCTATCGACCTCCTTATCTGGTACCGGATTTTTACTCTCTTTCAGCTCCTCGATCAACGGTCCGAGCAGCTTAATCCGTCGCAATAGATTACAAAATTGCCTCTTATAAGCGTTTTTAAACTCTGTAATAGCTGAGATCTCGTCGAGCACATCGACCAGGCTCTGCACCAATGCCTCCGACGCCACAGGAGAGACCACAGGAGCTGACTCCACATCCTGATCTGGCGGCGCCACAGATTCTGTGGATTGGTTAGTCGTGTCTTCCATGGATAATAGATTACGACCTTGTAATTTGTCTTATACCTCTGTTTTAGGCTTAATTTGGTCAGAAATGGGGTGAGATGAAAAGGGGGAAAACTTTTGCAGTAGGTGGTAAGGATAGAAAGAAGGGAAGAAGAGAAGAAGAAGAAGAGTAGAAGAACAGCAGAGAGCAGTGGTTGAAGAGTGTTGAGATTTGATGTGGCGCTTCTAATGCATCCTTTTCTTACAGTCCGTAGTTGTCAACTGGGGTCCACAGATGGCTAGTCGACTAGTCGTAGTCTGAAATTAGGATGAATAAAAAATCATTAAAATGCACGCAGACAAAATAATTAAAAACAAACTTTTGATCAAGCCCACGGATTTTTATTTTTATTTTCAAATAAATTATCTTGATGGACATTGGTTCACATGAGATGGTATAATTTTTTTTTTGGAAGGGATCCAATAACCTTAGGCTGTGTTTCAGAGACTGTGTAAAGAGGAAGGAGAAGAAACAGAGAGAAAAGTCATCAGCGATCATTCATCTTTGAACAGTATTTCTTACTCTATGATTTGGAAGTAACAAAATTTAGCAAATTACACAATACGTTCACCTTCGAACAATGTCGGTTTCCTTCCGCTTCCTTGTCGCATAGAGGCTTTTGGAGCAGGTGACAAAATCCGGGTACTCACAGTCTGAGCGGTTCTTCACCTCATCTCTCTTTCTTTCTCTTTAATGAAGGTTTTTTCTTCTCTATTGGAGCACGGCCTTAATATTCATATCGATCATAATCAAATTTTTTTTATTTATAATTCAAATTTTAAATTTTAGATATCCAATGTGAACTATTTATCTTAATTACATGTGCACCAAAATTTGAAGACTTTTGAATTTGTTTTGTCCAAAATTAAAGGGTGAAAAAACCAACAATTTATTGTGATTCACGTGCACTAATAATAATATGTCATTTTTATGCATGTCCAAAGTTCTCTGAATTCCGCCAATTCTGCCCACCAAACTCAAATTCTATCAAAAATGCCCAAACCGGCGGTTTAATAGCCGGTTCTAATAAAAATTAGAAACCAGTTATTAAATCGCCGGTCCCTATTTTTTATTATTATTTTTTTAAAAAGTTATAATTTATTTATTTATTTATTTTATTAAAGTTTTAGAAATTTTTGATATGTTTCTTTGAAAGTTTTAGAAATGTATTAAAATGATTTGATAACATCATTTAAAAAATATCATCTTAAAAATCGTGCATAATAATATTAATAACATCATTTTAAAAAAATATATCATTAATTACTTAAAAAAATTGCATTAAGCAAGAAATAGATCAAGTTCATTTAATCTTGAACCGGTGTATTGTTCTCTCCAATGGTCGGAAGCATCGTTTTTTTTCAAAAAACTTTAAACGGCCATAACTTTGGCTAGGAAAGTCAGATTGGCGCGTACGACCCCAATTCGGAAAGGGGGGACGAGACGGTGGCGACCGGCACCTTGAGGTGCAACCCCAGGTATTCGATGAATCAGAATCGCCAAAAAACGTCGTTTAGTGCCTCAAAAATTAAGTTTAAGATTTTTAATGCCAAAAAACGTCGTTTTAAGATTTTTAGTGCCAAAAATTAAATTTAAGATTTTTTTTAAATGATGTTATTAATATTATTATGCACGATTTTTAGGAAAACATTTTAAATGATGTTATCAAATCATTTTAATACATTTTAAGTGACTTTTGAATCGGGATCAATAATTCTGATTCATATAATTCTTTTTTTTTTTTTCCAATAACACACAATGAAATATTTTAATTTTTCTTACAGCCGCGAAAAACCTGATCTGAAAAATATTCATCCGGGTTATTTGTTTCAGTCCTTCTAATAACCTAAATTATATTTTTTTTTTATCTAATTTCAAATAAACATATCAAAAATTTCTAAAACTTTAGTAAAAAAAATCATAACTTTTTCCAAAAAAAAAAAAAAATAGAGATCAGTTAGCCGGTTCCTAATAAAAAATAGGGACCGGCGAATTAATAGCCGGTTCCTTATTTTTATTAGAACCGGCTATTAAACCGCCGGTTTGGGCATTTTTGATAGAATCTGAGTTTGGTGGGCAGAGAGTTGGCGGAATTCAGATAACTTTGGGCATGAATAAAAATAACGGAATAATAACTCTTTCACCTTCCGAACTACAAAAATGAAATTACATTTATTATATTTGAATTTTATTTTTTAATCAGGTCATAGTAGATTTTAATTTATAAAAATGTTGTAATCTTATTAACTTTATTGTTGAGGTGCTTTTATAAAAAGATATTAACTTATAACTTTATTTATCATCAATAAAACTTTTCGTTGCATCAATAAAATTTTAAATTTTCAAAAAACAAAACCTAAAGCGTGGCACTTACTTTTTTTTTGTCTCGTGAAGTGTATGTTCACTAAAAAATAAATAATTTGGAATTTATTTTATACAATATCTAGAGGTGAAAAGAATCAGCACAAAAACTAATCCAGAAAAGTTGTTGATTCTTAAATGTGTTGATCCAGAACAAAATTAACAATTCTCTTTTGTTATTTAAAAGTTAAAATTAAATTTAAACTTAATTTGTTAGTATAATAAACAACATTATTATGAATTTATGATGCGTCGCTAAAATTGCTCTAATTTATCTCTCCTCTTTTTTTCTGTACCTGGCACGTCTGAATTTAAATATACATATACATGTGAAGTGGATTCCACATAGGGCTGTAAAGAGATCCGGATTATCCGACGAATATCCGCTCCGAATTCGCTTATAAGCTGAATTCAGATAAAACAGATATGGATACTTCCCGGTACAGATACATATATTTTTAATATATGAAAAAAATAATCCAGATATGGATATGAATAATTCTGTAAGGATATATACGGAGCGGTTATTTGTGTATATCCAAAATTTAATATTTGAACTGACATGTGGATTGTAGGTGTCGGTGTTAACCAAAACCAAATGCATAAAAAAATGAATCAAATATGAATCTGAAATAATAACGGATCAGATATCTGATACAATCCAGCACCCGATTTCATTTACTTATCCGGATCGAATGGGTCCAATCAAGTGAATATATATATATGAGGCAATCTCTGATTTATTTTATAGACATCACATCACCTTCTTAATTTTGTTTTGATAAATTGGGACTAAAGAACATTCTGCATTCCATAAGCAATGGACAATTCTTTCAGCATATTTCAATTCATTTCACCCTTGCGGAGTTCCCAAAAAGCATACATATTCGTTTAAATCTAAGGATTTTGGGCTTAGCAGTTTTGGGTCAAGATGTGCATTTATGATTTTATGTGATAGGGAAATCGTATAATCTATTAAGATAATGGATTGGTTCTCTGAACCAATAAGCAATTAGTCATTCATAATTATCTTTTTTTTTTTTAAATCTTCGCAGAAGCTGTGAAGTCGTAAGGGGAAATCGAACTCTCAACCTTTGGATAACCAACAATCCTAGGACTTCTCTCCAAGCCAACTGTGCTACCTCTCCTTTCAGTCATGCATGATTATCACTTTGCAAACTTAACAACTCCATTAAATTTGTGTCAATTTAGGTAATCAAATTAGGTAATTTACAATTATAAAATTGAGTAGAACTATTCAATATCAGACAATTATCTGCTCCATATTCATATTTGAATATGTATATGTGGATTTTCCACTTTGTATCTGTATCCGTTTAAGACATATATGGTTTTAAATTTTGATAACCGTTTACTATCCATATATGTATTCGTATCCGCTCGTTAAACAACAGATACGGATACGGTATTAGTATTATCCACTCCGAATCCGCTCCATTTACACCTCTAATTCCACATCAAAAACAAGGGTTTATGAGAAAAATATTCGCAGTAGAAGCATTTTTTAGCAGAAATTGTTATGATGCCTCACAAAGAAAAAACTATTTACATCTTAAAAGAAATAAATCAATTAACTTTATTTTCATCAAAATTTTATATTTATCATAACCGCAGTTTGAAACTACGGCACCACTTTATTGAAGGAAACGGGGTACAGGGAAGGTATGGTGGGTTTGTGATTTATTTAGTTTGTACCGATTGATAGCTACTATCAATATTTCAAAAAAAAAAGAAACTACGGTGTTGGTACGTAGTTTCAAAATACGGTCCCAAATCAATGCACTCATCACTCAATTACTGATATTAAATGCGTTGCTTACCACTATGTTGTGTTTTTTTTAAGATAGTAAATAAAAAAAACGGATTTTTTAGCCCTATCATCATTTAAAATTTGAAATTAATATATCCATAAAATAAATGGCGGTAAAATGGTGTGTCGCCAAACGGCTTTCGGTTTCTTCAATTGGCAAATGTGAATTTTTAAGTAGATGCATCCAACATCAAAACAAAAATATTCAAAGGTTTCTACAAAAATATTTGTAATAGAAGTTATTTTCGATTATTGGGCACTTGTTTGTTTTTTCTTTGCTAACTTTTTCCATTGCCCTACTTAAAATTTTTTTTAGAAACCATAATAAAAAAAAATTATCAAACCAGTTTGATTAGTTTTGCTTTTACAAAAACCACAAGAACAAAATTGTCATTTCAGTACGATGTACTTTCACGAGTTTTTTTTTTTTTAAAAAAGTGGTCATGCCACTAATTTCCATTAAAATGAAAACCAAAAGTTTATACATTGTTCGGCTGGTACCACCAATCTTGCACCAGCAACATACCAAGTATTATATCTAGTTGAGTAATCAGAGAATACCCTCCAAAACAATGAAAAGATTAAAGTTTAATTACATCCCTAGATTCATACTAAAACACCAAAACATCTAAAAAGACAATTAAGCTCCGGTAAATTTCAAATTCTTGAAGTGCACCGGCTGGAGTTATCTTCACCAACCAAATGGATCCCTCCTCCATTTATATGGATTGTATCTCGTGTATCCTTCATGAAAATTGCTATAGTAGAACCTGCCATGGTCTTCACATCACAAGACAAAATTAACTTAAATTGAGAAGTAAGACCAATTTTTTGTTGCGATAACAACAAATAAGCCAGAGAAATAATTCATAAACCTAAAACTTGGATATCCAAAATTCTACCATCCCTAAATCCAATCATATCTCTATCCAACTATATAGACCATAAAACTACCCCTCGTATTATTTCCATTAAATTGGCATCCTTCAATAGTATACACTATACAGTAATATAGTTCTCATATATTCTCTACTGTTGTACCATCAAACCCAAAATTATTAAAGTTGGTTATCCAAGACCATATGGAATGTGTTACTTGACATGAAACGAAAAGATGATCTACAGACTCCAAATCTAAACAATAGACACATCTCTGATCACCCTGTCAACCACGATCATCTAAATTTACCATGGTCGAAACTCTGTTCTGCTTGAGAAGCCCCAAAAAAATTATTTTTAAAGAAATATCGGCTTTCCAAATGCAATAAAAACTATCGATTGGTACGCCCACCAAATTCTAACCACATGTATAAAAAATTAACTGTAAACTGACCATGTGAAGTCCATCTCCACAATATTTGATCCAAAGTATCATCTAAATGGAAATTAGAAAATTGATCAAGTAAAGAAGCCTATTTCCTAAGAGATGGATTATTTAATTGTTTAGAAAAAGTAATATTTAACACATTATTTAATTGCATAAAAAACCTCGTACCAAAATAACAATTCGGTACATAAAAAAAAAAAAACTTCATATCGAAATAACAGTTCAGTTCTTATAGTATTTGTAAAAACAAAACTAATCAAGTTGATTTGATATTTTTTTTAATTATTTTTAAACAAGAGACATAAGCAAAAGAAATAATTCTTGAATCCTTAAATATTCAAAATTCTACTATCTCTGAATTTAATTCTATACCTATGGGTCATGTTTGGTTGTGGAGTAAGTGGTGGAGTAAACTCTCTATTCCACTTTTAGGTCATGTTTGGTTGTGGAATAAGAGGTGGAGTAAACCTCTTACTCCATACTTAAGGAGCTAAACAAAAAGTAAAATAAGAGGAGTAAGAAGTGACTTAATCTGGAGTAACTTACTCCACCTTTCTAAGTGGATTAACTTACTCCGCACTTACTTCACTTGTATGACCCACTGTCATAAAAAGAAACACATTTTCCAATATCTTACTCCACCAAGTGGATTAATTTAAGTCATAACTCCAATTACCAAACAAGATGTAAAATATGAGGAGTAACATGGAGTAAGCAATTTAATCCTCATTAATTTTACTCCACAAATGAGGAGTAAATTTGAAGGAGTAAGATGGAGTAATATTTGAATTAATCCGGATTAAGTTACTTCATCTAGAGAGGTGGAGTAACTTACTCCACTTGTGGGCCCTGTGATTAGAGTAACATACATGTTATAATTTCTCTCTCTTCATTAGCTTACTCCACCAAATTCTAACCAAACTCCAACCAAACATAATTATTTTAATCTGCCTTAGTTTGAAATAAGAAATTTAATCCGGAGCAATTTTACTCCACAGCCAAACATAACCATGATTCCAACCAAAACGAGCAGTGTGGACCGGACAGGCCGAAAGGCATGCATTCCCAGTTCCCACTGTATACAGTACAGCACTGAACCGGTTCTTTGGTGCACAGCTGTTTATGCCTTGCATATCATAAAAGTTATCTTTTTTTTTAAAAAAAAAAAATCTTGACAAAAGCTGTCAAGTTCTTTTGATATCAGATTTTAAATTGAGAATTTAAGGTAAAGTATCTGCAAAGTGCAAACATAAAAATATAAATACTGTTCGATCGTTGTTACTTGCTCGACATGTATGGCTCAAACGATTATCATTTACACATAACGCACCAATATAAACAAAAAAAACTATATTCACTTGGAAGATTGAAATGTCGAAAAAATTAGGGGTGAAAACAAATCGTGTACGAATTGGATAATAGTAGAACTATATCTATAGTTGTTTTAATTTTTCAGATCTAGATACATATATCGAAAATTAGATGAATACGGATCAAATATTAAACAGATATAGATGTAATTCGAATATTATTCAAATATGAATGTAAAACTTGCTTAAATTATATAAAACCATTGAGATTTATCATAAAACAATTTTTTAATAGCATTAATTATTAAAAAATACTAAATATTATTAGAAATACTAAACTTTCATAAAATCTATCTAGTTATCATTATAACGGTGAATAAAGTAATTTTTTCATAATATATATTCAACTACATTTGTATTTTATTCGTATCCACATGAATATTGAGATATCATATATCTGTATATAATTATTGAATACAAATCCGATATTAAACACAACTTTTTTACTTCATTTGAAATTAATTATACATATTAGTTTATTCGAATCGCATGTATCATGTGTAAATCAAAATTTTGGATTAATTTAGAATTTAATATCTTAATGAACAAGAGACGTCTTTGCACCAAAACCAGTCTCTTAATAATAATCTTAGAATATCAATATGAATCCATACCACTTATATATATATATATATATAATTCCATTATTTAGATTGACTAACTTCGGTAAATAAGACAATAATTCTGTTTTAGATTTGTTGATTTCATCATTTAAACATAATGTTAAATCAATATAACTATATTAAATAGAATATCTAATTAACATTACTATACTGAGTAAATCAGCGTAGATGTAATAATTAGTACAAACTTTAGCTATATAATTTTGACATAATCATAAGAGTTTAAGTTATTTTGTTGGTTCTGGTAATAGAATCGTTGAGCTATGCCTATGCTTACTTTTATAAACAAAATAATAATAGTTTAAGTTAAATTCTATAATTAGCAAAGTTATTAGTCAACATATTTGCATAACTAGGGTTGTTTTTCGGACTTCGTTCTGAAGAAAGTGTACACTGAAAAAACTTTAAATTATAACTAAATTTATACAATTTCTATAAATAAAGTCTACGTGCAACTAATTTGGAAACAAATAAATATTTATTTTTCAAAACATATTGTTAATAAAAAAATTAATCACCTGAGAATTCTACAAAATTATCACAACTAATTTGGAAATAAATATTTTTTTTTTTTTCAAAACGTAATAAAAAGAGAGAAGGGTGAAGTATGAGCCCTCAGATTAAGATAAAAAAAAGAATACAAATCCAATGGTTCATAATAGAGATGACCTGACATAAATTATATCAGGGTATTTCATAAAATATATCCTAATTATATAAGAAGTCAAGTACAGTACATAAATCAATTTGTTAGTTCCATTAAAAATAATCTTAAACGAATGGATTTTTCTAATTACATTTGTTAATCATTTACAAGCATGATCACCTGACGATGGTTATTTTGACAGTCCAAAAGATATTATTATTTGTTTGTAAATTATAGATAAAATTAAAATATGAAATGTAAATTTGTAAATATGTTATTGGACTTATAGCCTAACAATTAAATATTATTTTATCATGCATAAAGAATTGTTAATCTTTGAATTTGAAGTCATTCGAACTCTCAAAATAAACGAAATACATTTTTTTTTTTAAAGGCCAACTATTTAATATTCGGATTTCAAATCTGTTTTTGCCACACGGAGAGGATTGTCCTTCCGAATTTTGAAATACACGTTAAATTAATCTTATCATTTTTTATAGACATGATAAGCAAATATATATTTGTTGAAAATAACAAAGGGAGTTATGAGGAGACGATGAAAAAATTTATATTCGAATGAAAATGAGGTGCCAAATGCTTCATTAATTCAAGTTGTCTTGAATAATTTATATTTTTCCGAGAAATGGTCTTAATTACTTCACTTAATTTATCTTGCAGCCATGCGCACAGACCTAAATAATTGGAATAATCTGAACACGCGTGTTAATTCATTCGTTGAAGTCTCCACTAAAAAAAAAAGGTTGGTGTAAGTTTGATCTTATCATCAAACTTAATTATTCCGATCGAGTATATCTATCTGATCATCAGATACAGGCGGCTTTAATTTAATTTGTATGTTACAAATTCAGATCGAGCGGAATTAAGTCAAATTTTCAATCATGTATCATCAGATCGATCCTTTTTCTCACCGCTAGCTGGACAACTTTATGCATGTGCGCGCGCCGCCTTCTCAAATTGATCGTGCGATCAGCATGTATATATATCCTTCTCATAATTATTAGGGGGGAATTTCATGTATATCCCTCAAAAGTTTCAATATTACGTATTTATCCCTCTAAAATCAATAATTACATATTTATCCTTAAAAATTGTAGAAACTCACATATTTGTCCAATCCATTATATTTAACATTAATTTTTTATGTATTCTTATTTTACCCTTCTTCTATTTTTCTTTCTAAGGTCAGTGTGTTAGAAAGCAGTATTAAAACGTATCAGTACATTGCCGTACTAGTACAACCATTGAACCGTACTAGTACCAGAACTGAACCGTACAGTAACAAATTATACGAACAAATTAAAGGGCGACTCAACAGATTAGAGAGAGATGAAGGGTATAATGGTCATTACAATATTAATTAATATTTAAAAAATATTATTTAATTATTTTTTAGAGATATTTGATATATAATAGAGTTAGATTGGACAAATATGTGAGTTTCTATAATTTTTAAGGATAAATATGTAATTATTGATTTTGGAGGGATAAATACGTAATATTGAAACTTTTGAGGGATATACATGAAATTCCTCCTAATTATTATTATTGTATTAGCATTGCATCAGATTTGTATATGATCGATCATAGAATCATTTCTTAATTTGAATCTGATAGATATATAGCTTATATAAATCCATACCCTACTCATCATTATTATGTCAGATATATATAAAGATAGGATTCGTATTGAATATATACAAATATTTATTTTACATTCGTATCTATGACATATATAATCAATTTAATTCAGATCAAGTAATAATAGCACATGCATATATAAATAAACATGACTCGATCTTCATCGATCGCGTACTTCTCATCTTATTCAAACTATGAGGATCAAATATAAATTGGAGTCGAACGTATAAAATTTTTCTACTGAAAATGAAGATTAATTTTATACTACGTACCTATTGTATTTTACTTTTAATTATACAAAAAAAGACATAATCACTAAAAAAATAAAAAATAAAAATAGAATCAATTGACTCCATTCTTATATCTTATATAGTGGCGCGGTCCATAACTAATACCATCTTTTAACTGCTAGAAAGTCTCTCTCCTCTGTCAGTATCAAACAAATGAACAGAGGCACTCAATTTCATATACTCTTGCCAGATTGAAATAGTTCTAGCCTGCTGAATTGTTTTATTTTTCTCCAAGGTCACTTTATTAATTATCTTATGAAGTTAAGAAAAATTATTTTAATTATTGTATAATAATTATTGGTACGATATTATAGCGATCTCCTTTAATTAATCATAACAATATAGAAACAATTAGCTAGGTACATTGATTGATGCAGAATGAATGTCTTGTACATAAAATAAATAACTCATTGTGCAGTCACAGTAATGAGAAATTATATATAATAAAGACAAGAGTAGTCAGTCGTCTGGTAGAGATTAGAGATACATACAGGACCAGTCTGTACAGCCTGTATGGCCACCTGCTATAAAATAGATTAATAGTTAGTTTGTGTAGATTGTAGTTCACGGATTAAAACAGAAGCGAACGTACGTACGTGTGGATTACGACTCACAATAGCACTCTATCTCTTTGTTACATGGTCCAAAGATTAAATTCACTTTAGTTTGAATTTTGAAAATATGAGACTGCATGAGGCGGCGTTTTATGAGCTGTGGCGCAGCATACTCTTGCCTACGGGTGTAAACGGAGCGGATTCGGAGCGGATAATGCTGATACCATATCCACATCCACATTTTAATGAGCGGATACGAATACGGATACGGATAGTAAACGGATGTCATAATGTAAAACCAAATCCACATTAAACGGATACGGATACGGAGCGGATAATCTACGGATACGAATAATTGTCGGATAATTAAGTTATATGAATAACCCACTTGTATAATTGAATACAAGTATTATAATCAATTTTTTTTTTTTTATACCTTCACGGAATTATCCGACTCCAAATCTCAGTTCACCATATGCAGTAAATGTCTGGATCGGTATCCGGATTATCCGTATCTGTTTAAATTCAGATTCGGATTAAAGTGCATTCGGAGCGGATATCCACTCGGATAATCCGGCTTCGTTTACACCCCTACTAGTCTTGCCAGATTAAAATAGTTTTCGCTTTAAAATAAGAAAATTTGTGAAGAAAATTTTTTTCAAAGAATTTTTTGTTAGACCGTGTCACAGAATTTTTTAGTTCTTTTTTAAATAGAATGATCACAATATTTTTTATATTTATCTAGAAGTGACTTTTAAATTGGAATCAATAACTCAGATTCAAAATTTTTTTATTTTTTTCCAATAACACAAAAAAAATATTATAATTTTTTTTACAGACGCAAAAATTCTGGACTAAAAAATATTGATCCGGATTATTTGTCGCAGTCTTTCTAGTAAATCAAATTATATAGTATTATATTTATTTTCAAATAAATATATATAATATTTATGTTTAATTAAAAATAAAAAATAAAAAAAATTAGAATCGCAAAAATAAATTACGGTTTTGAAATTCCAAAACCAAAATTCCGAAACCGAAAAAAATTCCCTCTTCTTGAAACCGCGGATTTAGTTTCTGGTTTTGAAACGAGAAACCAGGAATTTAATCTCCAGTTTTGGAAACTGGAATTATTTTCTCCGATTTCGGAATGCGTAGCCTCGGAATAAATTTTGCAGAAAGCTTGTTTGAAACCAGAAATTTAAACTCTTTTGGAAATCTATCGCACAAGTGTAGATTTGAAAATTATTTTTTAATTTTGAATATTAATAAAAATTTCGGCAGTTCGGGGCTCACCTTATTATTATTATTATTTATCCAGGTAGTTGTTATTTTCTTAGTTTGAATTTTGATATATGAGAGAGACTGAGGCGGCGTTTATGCGCTGTGGCGCTGCAGCATGCAGCTTATCATTTTCAAGCAATTAATAAATTATTGAAATTATCTATGGCCATTCACTTTACCCGTGACCGGCGGCACTCAGACGCAGTCAACTCAATCAAAACAAGAAGCAAATCTGCTGTGATCGTAAAGAATCGCAGAATCATGCGATTCCAATATTAACTATTTCTATTTGTTTGTTGAAAGATAAGGTAGTAACCGTAGTGTAGTTGATTAGAAATTTTTTTTAAAATTATTGTACTAAAAAATCGACAGTTCGATTTTTCCTCGTAACTTCGCAGCTCCTGCGATTCCAAATTTATTTCCACAAAACAAGCGTCAAAAGTATTACCTAACCGCCTAACTCCAATCTTATCAGCAAAGGTATCTCAAATTTTGAGTTGCAATCCGGACCGTCCGATCTGCTTCTGCACGAATATTAAAGAAGTTCTCACTTGTTATCGCTAGAGATTGGAGCCGAGACGAGACGAGCCGAATAACTGAGAAAGTGGGGCTGAATGGCGAGAGTGCTGACTGCTGAGTGCTAAGTGCTAACTGCATTGGGCTGGGGCGGGGGCCCACCACGAGGCGGCACGAAAAAGGCCAGCGGTGCACATGGACTGACGTTGTTCCCTAGGCGCTGTCACGCTCCTGCCCCCATTTTTCCCCAACCAACCAACCAGTTAGCGCTATTCTCTTCTATTCATTTTTTGGTTTATTCAATTCAATTACCGGTCCACCTCTACTTCTGCAAAACAATTATTATTCTACTCAGTCTGTATAGGTCTATAGGAGATGCCTGCCACTGCCACACAAATTACGAGAGCAATCGAACGGTCAGGAGAGCACAGAGTATGGTCCATACAAAAATACATGCTGCCTGGGCGCCTGGTAAACGGTGATGATCACCACCATATAAATATTTTGATTAAAATTTTAAATAGCAATTATTGCATCGTAGCTTGGGTTGCAAACGAATAACGAATTAAACTGAATCAAACTTATTATATTTTGAATTTGGTTTGAATTAATTTTGAATCGAATTTTTAACGAACTCAATTTCAAATATTTTACGAAGTTTTTTACGACAAGGAAGAGTGATTGTAGTCGCTGAGAGCAAGAGGTGAAAGTCGTTTAAGGTTTCAGACCTGAGAACAAAGGTAATGACTTACAAGTTATGACTTATGACTGGGCAGCCTTATGTTTTATCTTTTAAGTCATCAGCGAACATAAGTCATTAGTGGAAATCAATGTTTCACGTTACTTTGAGATTCGAACTAGAATAGGTGCGAACCTATTTTGAACGAACCAAGTCCAGTTGAGTTTGGTTTGAATTAATTTCGAACTATTTCGAATCGAATTTTTTACGAACTTTTTCAAATCAAACTCAAATCGAATCACGAACTACGAATATATTATGCAGCCCTACTCATAGCAAAAAACTAAATAAAAAATTATAACAAAAACCATAATATATAGTATTTTTTATTTAAAAAATTATATTTTATATTTCTACTAATTATTAACATTATCTACAGTCTCATATAGCAATAAGTAACACAAAATTAATTAAAAAATTATAATATTCATATTGAACCAATACAAAATCCAAATTGCTATTTAAAATATCTTTAACAATATCATAAACTGTCTATATTTTTCCATTAAAAATAACATAACCATCATGGCATAAATTATATTTTTTTATTAAAAAAATCTAAGTATCATGACATAAATCATCTATCTTTTTTCTATTTAAAATCAAAAGCAATTTGAACCTTGAAAAAAATTGATCCTTAAAAAAAATCAGTTTAGACCTTTAAATAAAATCTTATGTAGCATAGCGTGCGCTATAGCAGTCGTAACTGAAATAACATACTTTTATCCTATATCTTACTATCTTAGTGTTTAAGTTCTAAAAATGTTATAGCACGGTTATTGCGTCGCTATAGCGTGTTATTTAGAACACTGATATATATTGATCAGCTTATTGTCCTTTTTTATTTTGTTAAATTGAAATCAGACGTTAGGGGTGAAAACGAAATGGATACGAAGCTGATAGTGGTAAAACCATATTAATATTTTTTTTTTCGAATACAGATACGGAGCGAATATCAGACATATCAAACAAATATGGATACGAATCCGGATCATATCGGATATTTATTGAAATAATATAAACAAATATTAAAAATATTAAAGTTCGTAATATTTATCTAATTATAATAGTGAATAACATAAATTTTTCATCATATATATTAAAATAGAGAGTGTCTTCTATGGACATAAGGACCTATTTGTAAAATGAACATATTTTTATTTTCAAAGTTCAAACAGTCGATCCGAACCGTTCATCTTGTTCTCCATATTAATATGTGCTTGGAGACCAAATTTTACATTTTTCCGAATTTGTTTACTATTTATTAAGATGGGTACAAAATTCAATGGTCTGAATTTGATATTTTTTGTACCCATCTTAATAAATAGTAAAAAAATTCAGAAAAATGTAAAATTTGGTCTCCAAGCACATATTAATATGGAGAACAAGATGAACGGTTCGGATCGACTGTTTGAACTTTGAAAATAAAAATATGTTCATTTTACAAATAGGTACTTATGTTCATAGAAGTCTTTGCCATTAAAATATATGGTATATATCTACTATTCGAATACGGATAATTGAAACATAAAATCATATCAATATCCTTAATTATCGACATGGATATTCACATATCAAATATCTACATTTAAATTTTCAAATACGAATCGAATACAGATCAGATATTATTTCACCCCTGCAGACGTATCCTCTTATCAAAGATCTACAAGCGATTGGAAACGAACCTCACCGTAAGGATTCCAAAAATGGACACAAGTGTTGATGTAAAGGATAACATAAAAAATGATCACCAAAGAAAAATACACGGATCAATTGAATCTGTCAATCCAACAACATGTTGGTGAGTCTTGCGCTGCACAAAATGCAAAAAAAAAAAAAAAAAAAAACTCGTAGTCGTAGCTCGTAATTTGATTTAAGTTCGATTCGAAAAGAATTGTAATTAACTGGGTTCGAAATTGAAACGAATCAAACTAACTTAGTTTGAAATTAGTTCGAATTCGAAATTGAACTGGGTTAAGTTTGATTCGAAATTCTTTTTTTCAAATCTAAGTTCTGCTTTAATTCCGAATCAAACTCGGACTCTTTTTTTTTCAGTTCGAAATCCAGATTCGAATCAAACTAATTCAGTTTAATATTAGTTCGAACTCCAACTTGAACTGAGTTAAGTTCGATTCAATTTGATTCGTTTGCAGCCCAGGTGACCAATGCAAAGAACGATGGCAATGAACGCGTTATTATTAGCTCCTCAATATTGTTAAAATCAAATAATTTATCAGTTTAAAAAACATCTCACCTAACAAATCAATTTGTAATTTAATTAAATAGTTGATTTTGATCAAACAACTTTTGATATCTCAGCTCGCTATACGTGCAATTCAATTTAACAGACGTAGACCAAAATTGCTAAATTAACAATTTGTCAAAAAAGGCAGTCACTGCCAAGCTTTTAAAAAAAAAATTGTCTAAAAATGTTGCATAAACTTTTGCATCTGTTTTGCAAGTAATATGAACAAAGATTATTTTCTTTACTTGTTCTGAAAATAATTTTTTTGCCACGTCAACGAAATTCAAATTGCATTAATGAAAAAATTCTGAAATTAATGTGAATAAAATTGCAAAATTGCAAAATTACTGGTGCGTAGGGGTGAAAACGATGTGGATCTGATTCGTCTTCGATCTGTGTTAGAAAAAATTAGATGTGGATATCTGATATCCGAATATCTATGTGGATAGAAATACAGATATAGTTTTATTTTTCAATTATTTGTATTCAAATACTAGATATATACCATATAGTTTAATATATATTATGAAAAAATTATGGTATTCACTATTATAATTAGATAATTATTATGAACTTTAGTATTTTATAATAATATTTTAATATTTATTAAAAAAAAATTTCGATCCAATCTTTATCCATATCTGTATCCATATAATATCCAATTTGTATTTGAATTAAAAAAATATATATGAATATGCTTTTAGCACTGCCCACTTCGTATCCGCTTGCGAAAAAAAATATTTAACAATTTTACTATTTAATTGCAGATATGTGAAACACTTGCTAAGATAACAATCTTACTATTTAACAATTTGTCTAAAATTGTCACATAAGTTTTTGTAATAACATCTTCAATCCTGTAATCACAAAAGGATCTTGTAATGTTAATAGTGTTAGGAGACCTACAATGTAAAATTAATTAATGAATAGAATAATGACTGAAACCGTTAACATGGTAAAAAAAATATTCTACTTACAATAAAGATAAATGGATGCCTAAGGGCTTCACCTTAATCACAAAATTAAGGATCTGGTTTGACTAATCAAAGTCTTGATGGAGAGCCTGCCAAGGTGGGTTATAATCTCACTAAGTTGCTTTGTCAGTTATAATCCCAATAGAATGTTATCCTGTATTTTGTATTAAGTAAATTGATCTTAAATGTGTATACTGTTTATACGGCGAGCACAAATTAATAAATGGACCTTAGTGATGACCGATGAATGACATGTTTAAATGGCATGCATAAATACATAGACCTCATATTATCACCACTTTTGTTCGTTGCAACTATATATTTTATGTGTATTCTTGTACCTTTTTTTTGTTTTAAGGAAAATATGGCTATGAATGACATGTTTGGAGAAGTTAAATGGCTAGCTTTACCAGATTGGTGTTTTAAGTTTTACAAGGCCGAAGAGCTGTTGAAGAAAAAAAAAACTATTTTTAGCATATGGACATTTTTGCCCTTTAGATTATTTTGTTAGTAATTTGTTATTTTATTCATTGTGTAAGGGTTCGATAATCACATTTGTAGAACTGGATATGTCATTGTCATTTTCAACTTAAATTTTATTTTTATGAAGTGATTTTTTATTTGTTTTTCTTGCTAGCTGCCACTGGTTTCAAGGACAAATTCATTTCAAAAGATCTCATGTTACAAATGAATTTTTACTTTACTTATTGTAGTCTTATTACATTTAGTCCTGATATTGCATAACGAGAAGTTTGAAATACCAGTGATGTCTGACACAGTTCAAATAAGTAATACAAGGTAATTGATATTATTATATTAATATAGTCACTTGTCAGACTATACACATTTTTTTTTATTTTTGAGGAAGGCATAGGAGTATACCCTTGCTCATATATTGCAAGAAAACAGTTTGTTATATCTGTGGCTTGAGAGTAAAGTCTTTAGAAAAAAAAAAATGCAAATAAAACAAGAGCATTGAGTCTTAATGAAATAAAATGTAAAAAGAAGAGAAGAAGATAAGTAAAGGAAGAAGAAGAAAAAAAAACAAATGAAACTGGTTACATCAGCATAATAAAATTAAAACTAATACTGTGGGTTTTGCAGTGGTAAAAAGGATGTAAACTGGTACCAGTTTCAGATTGCCTCTTTCTTTTCTTTTTTCGTTTCTTTTTTGTGAGTACCAGTGTTTGCAAAATGGATCCATTAGTTAATTTCAAATATTAAGATGCACACTAATTATGTGAATATGCTTAAGGGAATAACATAAATGTAAAAAAATTGCAAGCATGTCCTTATAGGTGCTCAAATTTATGCATAGAAAAGTATTTCACTCTTTTAAAGTTTTCTCTTATATTTTTAGATGTGCAGGATTTATGAAACCAGTAAATGCAAGTGAGGGACTCAGTAGCTAGGCAACATATGAAGACTATGAAACTGGATATCATGTCCTTATAATGCCACTGAATGTAAATAGAGTAGAACTAAGGTGTTCCTAGGAGTATCAAGTCCCTTTGTACTCTTAACTCTAAAACCTATCGGATTAACTTCGAATGACGAATTCAAACCGTTGAAATCCTTCTACCCTACGAGCGATGCTTCTACATGTGAAAATTTTAAAGTTTCGAATTAATTTAGTATAAAGTCAAGTGGTCAAAAGACTTTCAAAAAATGAATGTATTAAAATTAATTTAGAAACCTTCTAATTTTGACCACTTTACTTTATACTAAATTAATTCGAAACTTTAAAATTTTCACATGTAGACCCATCACTCGTAAAGTAGAAGAATTTCACAGTTTGGATTCGTCGTTCGAAGTTAATCCGATAGATTTTAGAGTTAAGAGCTAGTACAAAGGAGCTTGGTACTCCTAGAAACACCCTAGTTTTACTCATGTAAATAATCCATAAAACTGATAAAGCTGGAGAACAAAAGTGGTTATCAGGGCATTATGCAAAATTGCAAATAAGCTCTTCTCAAGTTCTTTTTTTTTTTTCAAAATCAGCAAATGGCATTTACTAGCTTAACCATGTATGCAATATATTATATTATGAGTAGAACTAGGGTGCTCCTAAGTTCACCCAACTTCTTGTGAACTTGACTCTAAAATATATCGAATTGACTTTAAACGATGAATCCAAACCGTTGAAATCCTTCTACCTAATGATTGATGCGTCTACATGTGAAAATTTTAAAGTTTCGAATTAATTTAATATAGAGTCAAGTGGTCAAAGGAGTCCAAAAGATGAATGCATTAAAATTAATTTATAAACCTTAAACTTTTGACTACTTGACTTTATATTAAATTAATTCGAAACTTTAAAATTTTCACATGTAGACGCATCACTCATTAGGTAGAAGGATTTCAACGGTTTGAATTTATCGTTTAAAGTTGATTCGATATATTTTAGAGTCAAGTTCACAAGAAATTTGGTGAACTTAGGAGCACCCTAGTTCTACTCATTATATTATATATCTTTCTTTTTATCGACTTTATGCAAAATAAAACAAAAAGATTCATTAATCTGACATTTTGCTTCATTAGGTCTATATCAAATCCGAGCACATACCAAGATTACAATCGTAAAATTGGAAAGAGAGATTAGGTGGAGAAGCTCCGAATTTGTTTGGCGGGGGCATGCCTTTTTCATCTGAGCAACGTCTTTGGGCAGGTGGAGGAGATGACAAATTTGCATCCTCTGAGATATTTCAAACTTTGCGTGACTTTTTGGAATATCTCAATCGTTCAAATACATTCTGCACGAATTTCAAAGCTCAAATAATACTGCCCCCTATGGTTCCCCGAATAGGCACAGGACAAGTCGGTCACGCAAAAATTGAGATATCTCAGAGGATACTTACCCGGAGATGACCGCCCATTAAATCTGGAATTGAGAGTAGGTCCGATGCCCAACGGACCTACTTTGGTTCGATGGTTGTAATGACCATCACATTTGCATCAATATTTATGCAAACTAATTAAAATCCACGCTGATATTTTTTAATTTTTGTGTACACAAATCTTAATGATAATCGTACGGTGGTAGAGCTAATTAAACTTAAAAATAGGTACCTACTCCTATCTCTCAAATCTGAGAGACTGAGACGGTGAACCTGCTAAACCCAAAAAAAGAAAAAAATGGCTTATGAACTCCTCTTCAGGGACCTATTTTTAGGTCCCAGCAGTGGTGAAAAGAGAGAGAGGGAGACGGGGAGGTTCTTGGGCTCTATACGATACTAGTAGATTTAATGGCGACGACCCTTGAGCTTCCGATTAAGAGGACATGTGAGGAGATAGGCTCGGACTCGGTCTCGAGCTTGGAGGCGTCGAAGAAAGCAAAAGCGGACACCCAAAGTGGTGATTACTCTGATTTTTGTTATTCGTTCGACGAATTCCTTAGTCGTTATGGTGATAGCTTGGAACATCCCCTGAAAGAATGGAAGAAAAACCTGAAAAAATTGAACGAGACATGCAAAATCCAAGAAATTAAGCTTTATCTTGTGAGTCACTTCCCCTCCATTTTCTCTCTTCCTTATCAATTCTCAGTCACCAGATAAATATTTTGCTTTATTGATTTTATTTTTAGATTTCTATAGAGCAAGATGATGCTGCAAAAAAGATTCGATCTTTTGAAGATGATCTTGCCCGTAGTATAGAATCTAGTCCTGAGTTCAGAAACAAGGGATGGATCCTGCGCACAGAGCCCGGTTCTTTTGACAACTACCAGCGCCTATATGTTGGAGACTTTCTTGTAATTACACTTTCTCAACTCCTTTGGTTCATGTGGTTACCGCAATTAGTGGCCTATTTTGTTTGTTTTAGTGGGTTCAGAATAGATTACTCAAAATTCATCCATTACTCCCTAGAATTGGTTGGTAGGAAGCAAATATGGCCCTTTGTGAACAAACTAACCATGAGTTACCAATTCCAAACATTTCAATGGTCATCGTACGTAATCCCAACTTTAATTCTCCCATTGAGTATATATGTCTTAAACAACTAGTAGGAGTCTTGCTTGTTGTGCCGGCCCTAATACTTTTAAGGTCCTTAGTTGTTTTAGAATATAGTATGGAAGATCTTATTCAAACGCCGATCGAGACTCCGCTATATGTTTTAACCAAGCGTCTCTCCATCAAAAAGTACAGAACAAAACTGAAATGGAATAGAAAACTTCCATATTGATCAAAACAGAATTTTAAAAGTCGCGCTATAATATAATTACTTGTAGGAGAACAAAAAATAGCTCCATATGTATAAGGGATATTAGCAATAATTTCCGTCCATTTCCTGTTCATCTTTTTTCAGTATTGCAATGACGAGATAACACTTCGATATCACAGTTTTTACTACACATATAGTATGGACCTTGCTTTCAAGAAAATTTTCAATGAGCTACAATCCTCAATTAAGGTAAATGCTTCTACTTTAGCAAATCATTTGAAAAATTGTTGGGAAAAAGAAGAAAACACTAACACAGACACACAAATCAATCATGAATTGCGTGCAAATCTACAAACACTGCTTTTCGAGTTTATATTATGCACCCTGTCAATTTTCTTTTGGGAGTTGATTTTACCAATCAATTTATTTGTGCAAATCAAGCGTTGAACTGATCTGAATTTGCTACGAGTTGTTCTTCCAAACGGGGAAAAGAAAAAAACTCTCACCTCTTTCTGATTGCTCGTTTGCATAAATGGTTGGTTTTGACTTGCTATGTGTTATTTTTTTCCCTGATTTCATTTGCTCTAGCATGTAAGTTTCTCACAAATTCAATTGCTTTTCATGGTTCAGTGGGATCTAAGTTCGTCAGATTTAGAGAGAATATGCAATGAAGTTTCCATGAAATACACGGAGGACCTTCCATCTTATATTGGGGAGAGAGCCATGGAGGTTCATCTCTTTTCTTGTTAATATTTCTTGGCATCCTATACTTTGTGGAAATAATGTTCATTTGTCTGTCTCAGCAAGTACTTTGTTTGAAGGAAACAGAACAAAACTTGAAAGAGTGGGTATCACTATGTACCAAGTTCAGGCATGAAGTAGTAGCACGAATGGAGGTTCTATTTTCAATCACCTGGATCTTTTTTTTGTTTTATGCTTTTCTAGGGCTTGATTTTAGCTAATCAAATGAATGCACTTCCGTTTAGGAGAATTATATGGAAGTGTTGATGGATATTAAAAAGAAAGATGTAGCCTCCTTTCCCTTCATAAAAAATGCAAACGACGACCGTGTACTACATACTGTAAGCTTTTTTTGGGTTTCTTTATCTGTATTTAAACCTTAATTGTAAACTTTTAAGTCTGATTATTTAACATGGGAGGCTGACTCTTTGTTGCTTGATCTTTTCAAGCTTGAAAAAGCCATGAAATACATCAATTCTGCTACCAAGGTATATTGTTGTTACCTGTCTTTTTCTGTAATTGCATTTTTCTTATCCGTTTCATATGAACAAATTGTTCTGCTTGTAATATTTGCAATGAACTAGACTTCCTATTTTCTTTTTCTTTTTCGTCCCTATGCAGGGGGAATATTCGGAAGAGGAGCTTATAGGCAGATATTTCAGTCGGGTGATTTAAAAAATCTTACGTAGTTTTTTAATATTTTTGTTTTGAGAAATCTTCGATGATTGACACTGATTTGTCATTAGGAGGGACCATTGCTCTATATCATACCGGAGACATATGCTGACTACCTTGAAGAGAAGATACACATCGCTGCGAAATTGCGTCTCATATAAATGAGAGATTGGTATTGTTAGAAAACAGTTTTTGGATAAAATTGTTGATGGAAGTTTATCTTTATTTATGGTCTTGCAGTTTGTCTTTTCCTGATTTGATCTTCATTTTATTGTGCAGTAGGCAACAACAGCTGTCCGGGATTTCAGAATAATGCTACTTTATAAAGATTGTTTCATTTCCACTGCATTTATTGTGGGCAAATGCTATTTTGCGGTCATACTGATAACCTAACCTGCTTGCATAAACCATTCTTTTTGTTTTTATACTGATAACCTAACCCTACCTTGTTTGCCTCTGTGCATTTCTTACTCCCTCTTTCTCTCTCAGGCTATGTATGAAGGTATCCTTGTCGACATACCACTTGAAACTTTCTTCCTCAGCAAACTAAAGCAAAAGTACAGTTTTCGTTATTCTCAAATTTGTTTCTCTTTTTTCTTGTTTATCTTTTGCTGAAATTCTGATGCGCAAGTACAATGCAAAATTCCACTTATTATATTTAGTTTTTTTCTTATATGCATTAATAGCATGCAGTTTGCAGTTATTTATGATTTAAATTTTTATGTAACCTTACACAAATATCAGATACTGGTAAAAAATTAACAGAAGCAGTATATAAAATCATAGCACCATGAGTAATTACTTCTGGCAGTAAAATCCTCTTAGACAATTTACAAGTTATTCTGACAGGATGTCCATAGCGAAATTCCCTCGACTGTATCTTTCTCACTTCCCACCTATTAACAAAAACCAAGAAGTTTAAAATTCTCTCTCCGTGTCAATTTAAAATATGGCACAAACACAAAATACACATGCAAATACAAATAAGAACAAATGATCAGCACGATCCACACAGGCATATGGGTGGGGGGAGGGGGTGAATAAGCGAGAGAGAGAGAGAACTTGTAACAGGACAGAAAACTGTGAGAGCCAAGAGCCAACCGGGCGCATCACTAGAAAACCCTAATTTGCAAAAACTGGCCATCTATTACTGGAATGAAACCGCCTTATGAAGCTCCACCGGCCGGTACAATTTCAGTTCGATATGCCAGACCTGTCACGCTTCGCTCCGTTGGGAGCTTGCTGAAGGCGACATGAAGGAAGGCACATGTAGACCCAACAATTTCTAATTCTCGATCATCAGGTGGCACCTCAGTATTTGTGCTTGAAATTCCCTTGAACAGTGCATTAACCAGGTAAAAAAAATTGGTCCGCAAGTACATGCCAAGTATTACATATGCAATACAGGAAAAATTTAGTCAAATTTAACAGCAGTTGGGCAATTATGAACACTATATGCCTCAACTAACCTTAACTATAGCAGTCTTAACCAGAATTGCCTTCTTCCTAAATTTTAATGGCCTATGTGTCCTTGTATGTTGTGTCTGTGTTTGTTGCGACATGTAGAGAGAGAGAGAGAGAGACCAAGTGAACAGTGAAGGGGTTGACATGTATGCAGTATATTATATTATATATCTTTCTTTTTATCGACTTTATGCAAAATAAAACAAAAAGATTCATTAATCTGACATTTTGCTTCATTAGGTCTATATCAAATCCGAGCACATACCAAGATTACAATCGTAAAATTGGAAAGAGAGATTAGGTGGAGAAGCTTTGAATTTGTTTGGCGGGAGTATGCCTTTTTCATCTGAGCAACGTCTTTGGGCAGGTGGAGGAGATGACAAATTCGCATCCTCTGAGATATCTCAAACTTTGCGTGACTTTTTGGAATATCTCAATCGTTCAAATACATTCTGCACGAATCTCAAAGCTCAAATAATACTGGCCCCTTATGGTTCCCCGAATAGGCACAGGACAAGTCGGTCACGCAAAAATTGAGATATCTCGGAGGATACTTACCGGAGATGACAACCTATTAAATCTGGAATTGAGAGCAGGTCCGATGCCCAATGGACCTACTTTGGTTCGGATCCGACTCTGCTGCTTTTATTTAACAAAAGCAGGGCCTGCTTTTACCATCTCAACCATTCAAATTCGTTGAGATTTGTGCATAAAAAAGTTTCTTTATCGAGATACGTAAATGAAAAATTTTGAATGGTTGGAATAGTAAAAGCAGGAACTGCTTTTATTTGATAAAAGCAGCAGAGTCGGATTCCTTTGGTTCGATGGGTGTAATGACCATCATATTTGCATCAATAATTATGCGAACTAATTAAAATCCACGCAGATATTTTTCAATTTTTGTGCACACAAATTTCAATGATAATCGTACGGTAGTAGAGCTAATTAAACCTAAAAACTAAAAATAGGTACCTACTCCTATCTCTCAAATCTGAGAGACTGAGACGGTGAACCTGCTAAACCCAAAAAAAAGAAAAAATTGGCTTATGAACTCCTCTTCAGGGACCTATTTTTAGGTCCCAGCAGTGGTGAAAAGAGAGAGAGGGAGACGGGGAGGTTCTTGGGCTCTATACGATACTAGTAGATTTAATGGCGACGACCCTTGAGCTTCCGATTAAGAGGACATGTGAGGAGATAGGCTCGGACTCGGTCTCGAGCTTGGAGGCGTCGAAGAAAGCAAAAGCGGACACCCAAAGTGGTGATTACTCTGATTTTTGTTATTCGTTCGACGAATTCCTTAGTCGTTATGGTGATAGCTTGGAACATCCCCTGAAAGAATGGAAGAAAAACCTGAAAAAATTGAACGAGACATGCAAAATCCAAGAAATTAAGCTTTATCTTGTGAGTCACTTCCCCTCCATTTTCTCTCTTCCTTATCAATTCTCAGTCACCAGATAAATATTTTGCTTTATTGATTTTATTTTTAGATTTCTATAGAGCAAGATGATGCTGCAAAAAAGATTCGATCTTTTGAAGATGATCTTGCCCGTAGTATAGAATCTAGTCCTGAGTTCAGAAACAAGGGATGGAATCTGCGCACAGAACCGGGTTCTTTTGACAACTACCAGCGCCTATATGTTGGAGACCTTCTTGTAATTACACTTTCTCAACTCCTTTGGTTCATGTGGTTACCGCAATTAGTGGCCTATTTTGTTTGTTTTAGTGCGTTCAGAATAGATCACTCAAAATTCATCCATTACTCCCTAGAATTGGTTGGTAGGAAGCAAATATGGCCCTTTGTGAACAAACTAACCATGAGTTACCAATTCCAAACATTTCAATGGTCATCGTACGTAATCCCAACTTTAATTCTCCCATTGAGTATATATGTCTTAACAACTAGTAGGAGTCTTGCTTGTTGTGCCGGCCCTAATAATTTTAAGGTCCTTAGGTGCTTTAGAATATAGTATGTAAGATCTTATTCAAATGCTGATCGAGACTCCGCTCTATGTTTTAACCAAGCGTCTCTCCATCAAAACTTACTCTTCCCTTTTGATAAAAAAGTACAGAACAAAACTGAAATGGATTAGAAAACTTCCATATTGATCAAAACAGAATTTTAAAAGTCGCGCTATAATATAATTACTTGTAGGAGAACAAAAAATAGCTCCATATGTATAAGGGATATTAGCAATAATTCCTGTCCATTTCCTGTTCATCTTTTTTCAGTCTTGCAATCACGAGATAATACTTGAATATGACAGTTTTTACTACACATAGTATGGACCTTGCTTTCAAGAAAATTTTCAATGAGCTACAATCCTCAATTAAGGTAAATGCTTCTACTTTAGCAAATCATTTGAAAAATTGTTGGAAAAAAGAAGAAAACACAGACACAGACACACAAATCAATCATGAATTGCGTGCAAATCTACAAACACTGCATTTCGAGTTTATATTATGCACCCTGTCAATTTTCTTTTGGGAGTTGATTGTACCAATCAATTTATTTGTGCAAATCAAGCGTTGAACCGATCTGAATTTGCTACGAGTTGTTCTTCCAAATGGGGAAAAGAAAAAAACTCTCACCTCTTTCTGATTGCTCGTTTGCATAAATGGTTGGTTTTGACTTGCTATGTTTTTTTTTTTGGGCCCTGATTTCATTTGCTCTAGCATGTAAGTTTCTCACAAATTCAATTGCTTTTCATGTTTCAGTGGGATCTAAGTTCATCAGATTTAGAGAGAATACACAATGAAGCTCCATGAAATACACGGAGGACCTTCCATCTTATATTGTGGGGAAAGCCATTGAGGTTCATCTCTTTTCTTGTTAATATTTCTTGGCATCCTATACTTTGTGGAAATAATGTTCATTTGTCTGTCTCAGGCAATACTTTGTTTGAAGAAAACAGAACAAAACTTGAAAGAGTGGGTATCATTATGTACCAAGTTCAGGCATGAAGTAGTAGCACGAATGGAGGTTCTATTTTCAATCCCCTGGATCTTTTTTTTGTTTTATGCTTTTCTAGGGTTTGATTTTAGCTAATCAAATGAATGCACTTCCGTTTAGGAGAATTATATGGAAGTGTTGATGGATATTAAAAAGAAAGATGTAGCCTCCTTTCCCTTCATAAAAAATGCAAACGACGACCGTGTACTACATACTGTAAGCTTTTTTTGGGTTTCTTTATTTGTATTTAAACCTTAATTGTAAACTTTTAAGTCTGATTATTTAACATGGGAGGCTGACTCTTTGTTGCATGATCTTTTCAAGCTTGAAGACGCCATGAAATACATAAGTTCTGCTACCAAGGTATATTGTTGTTACCTGTCTTTTTCTGTACTTGTATTTTTCTTATCCGTTTCATATGAACAAATTGTTCTGCTTGTAATTTTTGCAATGAACTAGGCTTCCTATTTTCTTTTTATTTTTCGTCCCTATGCAGGGGGAATATTCGGAAGAGGAGCTTATAGGCAGATATTTCAGTCGGGTGATTTAAAAAATCTTACGTAGTTTTTTAATATTTTTGTTTTGAGAAATCTTCGATGATTGACACTGATTTGTCATTAGGAGGGACCATTGCCCGGTATCATACCGGAGACATATGCTGACTACCTTGAAGAGAAGATACACATCGCTGCGAAATTGTGTCTCATATAAATGAGAGATTGGTATTGTTAGAAAACAGTTTTTGGATAAAAATTTTGATGGATGTATTCCTTTATTTATGGTCTTACAGTTTGTCTTTTCCTGATTTGATCTTCATTTTATTGTGCAGTAGGCAACAACAGCTGTCCGGGATTTCAGAATCATGCTAAGACTGCTTTTGGAAATCTCTGTTTGACTTAGTAACAGTTTTTATTTTTTATTTTTTTTAGGGATAGATTTAATTTTCTCGTAGCTGTCTTTGTTTAAGAAAATGTTGTCATTGTCTTTGCGATCTAGTACTGGTTGGCAACTGACAAATCCGTATGAATGTTGCTGCTTTTCTTTCTGGGGTGTCTGGGTTGGTGCTTATTAATGTTGCAGCTTTTCTTTGCGATACTAGGAGCTTATTAATTTCTGTGGTTGGTACTGCTTCCAAGAGGCTTTTAGATGGATGCATGCGGTCCAGTTGTTTCTTTGGCTCATTATTTCAACTGAATTCATTATGAATCTTGTTTCAATTACTTAAATAGATACTCCTATTACCATTTCACTTTGTAAGCATATGTTATTACCCTCGGATGTTGTATTATCTGTGAAATGTGGACCTATTTTCCTTAGTTTCTAAACTGATGGAATCCCAAGTGAAGATAGAAGATGTGTCCATTTAATAAGATCTTTTCATGCACTCTTAGAACTCAGTCTCATTGGCAATTTTCTCTAACGTGTCGTGATACAACTCTTGATAGATGATACTTAGCGCGCTTTGATCATCATTCTTTTTTTTGCAAAGTATTTAACTCACCTACTATGAGTTCGCTATCATCTTTGAGATCTTCAATCTCGTTTTCGACAATGTTTCACAATCCATGAGCATCAACATTAACTTTAACTTTGATTCGTAACGACCATTTACAACGACTTTTGTTTCTATTGCAGCCATAACTGTGACCTCCACAACTGCCAGGACCTCAATCATCATCGCTTGGTTTCTTTTCTTTTCATGTTGCCTTCGCTTGCAACTCTTTTTCAAGCAATTCGTATTATTATTATTTTTTTCATAATTATCATCTAGCAATCCAACTTCTTTCTTTACTTTTGTGTTTTTTTTTCTCTTTGCCATGACTGAAACTTGCTCTGATTCCAATTTGTTAGTATTTGATAAGAACTTGATATATTTAATAGTGGAAGAGGAAACACAAATTTAATTTCTATTATCAATATTCTCTTACTATCTTTCTCTCTTACAAATTACAAATGACAACATTTCAATTTATAGGCTACATGGTGTCTTTTTGATATCCTAAAATATAAATGTCATTAAACATGACAAAAATATCAAGTGCATCAATTGCGCAATTCAATATGACTCTATAAAACCTAAACATTTAATCTATCTAGAAAATCCAAATACGTTTTTCCTAACCATTTGATTAATTGACCAACTAATTAAATTTACTATTTCCAACATACCCTGCCTTGTTTGGCTCTGTGCATTTCTTACTCCCTCTTTCTCTCTCAGGCTGTGTATGAAGGTATCATTGTCGACATACCACTCGCGACTTTCTTCCTCAGAAAACTAAAGCAAAAGTATAGTTTTCGTTATTCCGAAACTTGTTTCTCTTTTTTCTTCTTTTTATCTTTTACTGATATTCTGACGCGCAAGTAAAATGCAAAATTCCACTTATTATATTTAGATTTTTTTCTTATATGCATTAATAGCATGCAGTTTACACTTATTTGTGATTTAAATTTTGTGTAACCTTACATACAAATGTCAGATATTGGTAATCAATTAACAGAAGCAGTATATAATATCATAGCACCAAGAGTAATTACTTCTGATAGTAAAGTCCTCTTAGACAATTTACAAGTTACTAGTCAAGTGTCCGTTCTTTGCAACGAAAAATGAAATGAATAAAATAACTTTTGATGATACTTTGTCAACTTAGATGGATACATAGAGGTTTTTCTTATTTTTTTAAGTTGTTGATACATAATATGTTATTAAATGTTCTAGTTAAAAGGTACATTGTTAGTTTTGTGCTTGTGGGAATGAAATGATTTTTGAAAAGCGACATAGAATGAATAACATGAATGTTTAAGGACTAAGAATGAATAGAATATTTTTTTGGAGAACGAAACATAATGAAAAAAATGATTTTTTAGGAGTTACTTTGACATCCTAATACGAACACAAAACTAACATAAGAACAAAAAAAAATATATAAAATCACCATCTCATTCCTTCATACCAGTACCGGTAATGGTATCGCTTGGGCGTGTATTTCCTACTCTTAATGTGCATTGGTGTTGTTCTCTATATGGTGTGCATATATATGAAACTTGAGTATTTATTTGAGTATAATACATTTATGTATGAAATTTACTGCCCAAAAACACCTTCATATAAAGTGTTGATTTGTTTGTCAAAATTCATCTGCTGAAATCAAAGAAAATCATAAAATTGTGTTGTGTTTTATAACTGTAATAACTACATCTCGCTTCAATCAACACAGAGATGATGCCACTGCTAATTTCTTTTATCATGCATCTACAAAGCTTGATATGTGCTATCTTGTATTGTAAAATCAACAAACTGCGCATAATACCCCAAATTACGTACGGACCCGGATAGGTTCGGATAATATCCGACCCGTTTGCACCCCTATTATTGTCAAGAGATTGACATCAAAGCTGAATTAACACTGCCCCTGCACCATCCAGGACTAATTATTTTTGGTTTTTTTAATTATAAAGGAGTGAGTCTATGGTACTATGCATAGTACGATTTGGTCCGTCCCTCTTAATATTTCTATTTTTTAATTTCTAATGGTCAATCCAAATAGTTCAACATGTTCCCCATATGAATACGTACTTGCAGATTGCATTTTATATTTTTTAGATTTTTGTTACTATTTTTTAATATAGGTAGGAAATCACTTGATCTAAAAATTAAGGACCGTCGAAAACCAGGGATTTTCTATCTTTAGTGAAATAAAAAAAATCTAATTTAAAAAAATATAAAATTCAGTCTGCAAATACATATTCGTACGAAAATTATGTTGAACAGTTTGGATTGATGTTAGAATTTTGAAAACATAAATATTAATCCGTATTAAATACCAAACCGTGTCATGCATAGTACCATCGACTCACTCTTAATAAAATATAATGTTTGTTTTTTTAGTAAAGGAAAGCTGCTAAAATAAATTTGTTTCATTTGTTTTCATTTGTCTAGTTTCGTATTCACTGCACTATCTTTTGGAGTTTTCTTTGCTTAATGCCTATTTTCAATTTTCATTACGTTTCGTTGTATAATTTACTTTATGTTAACTTTGTTTCTAATACTGGTTTCATTGTATGTTTTCTTTCTTTGTTTTTTTTTTTTCATTCTGTTTCGTTGTTCAATTTCATTGTATGACTTCCTTGCTTCCATTATTGGTTTCTATTTTCCATTCTGTTTTTTTTTTTGTGTTTTGTTTTGTTTTTCTCATTGCGCTGCGTTTTGTATTTCTCATTCCGTTTACTATCCCTATTTACACATTGAAAGACTGATTCGGATTTAATATCTGCATTATTCGCTCTGAATCAGCTGTGTTTTCACCCCCTAACTATTTAAACATGAACATGCGAGAAGAACTTGTTTGCCTCTTTAATTTTGTTTCTCCCATATTTCTTGCATAAGAAAAATTAGCAAAAGAAAATTTTGATGGTATAGTGCTATGAAAAATAATATAGCCACTGATTTGAACCAATTAAAGTTTCAGAGTAAAAAGTATCAAACTAAAAGAAAGGACAAACTGAAATGATCATATGCATGTGGAAATGATAAGTCAAACAGTTATTTTGACGAAAAATGAAGCATAGAGCATCACATACTTAAAAGCAACAATAGTAGCAATAACAAAAAAGAAATAAATATAATACAAATATTAATGAACAATAATTAAAAATTAAAATTTAATGCTGCAGTGTAGCAAGAAGAAGAAGTACAATGCCCGGCTGTTAGATTAAAAAAAAGAAAAGATAAAACACATGTGCCTATTCGAGGAACAAAGGCTGACAGGACAGACTGGCTATCTCTATTCCATCCGTGGCGTGCGTGCACAATGACTTTTCTCGTACTCTACTTCGCGACCTATAAATATTGACATACATATTTGTGCCGGTACACTTATCATTTGATATACTTTCGAATGTTAGATAAAACTATAATATTATTTTGCAATAGACCAACAATATATCCGTACAAACATAAGCAATATATCTGTACAAAGAACAAATAAGCACCTAATTAAGTACGAAATCCATCAGAAAAACTAGAAAAAAAAAAAAAAAAGATTGGCTGGTATCTCTACAATAGTAGGTGTGGTCATGACTTTTCCTGCTTTCTAACCCAGTCTAACATTATTAATTTGTGTTTTCCTGCGCCAAGTGGTGCGAACCCAAGTATTGGTACACAGAGACAAGAACAATCAGGTTCAGCTAGAAATTTTGGTTTGACTAATTAACCAAGGTCTTAATGGAGAGCCTGCCAAGGTGGGTTATAATCTCACTAAGTTGCTTTGTCAGTTATAATCCCAGATCATCCTAATAGAATGTTATCTTAAATTGAATGTTATCTATTATGCACAAACCAGAATTTAAGATAACATTCTATCCTGTATTACATATGCAATACAGGAAAAATTTAGTCAAATTTAACAGCAGTTGGGCAATTATGAACACTATATGCCTCAACTAACCTTAACTATAGCAGTATTAACCAGAATTGCCTTCTTCCTAAATTTTAATGGCCTATGTGTCCTTGTATGTTGTGTCTGTGTTTGTTGCGACATGTAGAGAGAGAGAGAGAGAGAGACCAAGTGAACAGTGAAGGGGTCGGCTTGCATGGATTGTGTGGCTCAATTGTAACTTGGCTTGAAATGATGCGGCCGATGCAGCTGTTGAATCTGGCTTGAGCCAGTGATAAGAATAGAAAATAGGCTAGGTCCAGCAAGAGGATGAGATGATCTGGTTTCAAGCGGCATATTTGGTCGAAGTAAGGGTGGATTTGGTGGTGGCGGCTGTTCTCCGTAGAGGAGCCTTGGGACATGACCAGCAGAGGTAATCCAAGACCTGATACAGTGCTGGAGTAGGTGTTGAAGCTCTGGTCGGTTAGACTAATTTTTGTCAGATAGTAACCGCACGACACGACCCGCGAGAAAAGCGGACACACAGTTATATCATATCATGCCAGAGCAATGCGCATAAGTGACGTTCATATACTAGATAAATTGGAATATTTCCCATTAGGATGATGAACATGGAGGCAATCACGAAGAGGTTGATGAAATGCGAGGTCAATTTTAATGCACATGTACTTCTTCTTGCCAAGGTATCCCCGACGAACATCTGATAGCGGGGTTTCAAGCTTGCGGGCAAGATATGTTACACCTTCACTGTAAATGGCCTCGGGGGGTTATATTGTGGAATTGGGTCCAAAGAGCAGCGTGAAACACAAATTCTGGAGTGATGTCTGCGCGGTCTTGGACCTATCGCATTTCAATCAGGTCACCAAGGTAAAGCCATGGTTCTTTTGTGACAAAACTATACATCTCCTCAGGGGTTATGAAATCAATAAGGTACGTGTTGCGCGCAATAGATGTGAACTGTGTGGATGGATGGACACCATAGACCTTGATCATGATACCAGTAAATTGCTGATTTAGCACAGTTCGATTAGTTGGATTCATAGTGCGTGTGGCGAATGATTATGTCTAAAATTGTCACATAATTAGTTTTTGTAATAGCATCTTCAATACTGTAATCACAAAAGGAGACCTACGATGTAAAATTAATTAATGAATAGAATAATTACTAAAACCGTTAACCAGATCATCCTTTGTCAAACGTTGAGCGATCAATTCTTTCCAAATGGAAGTCCAATTTAAATCTGTCATCTAAAATTTAAACAGGCTTTATAGGCCCAATACACTTTTTGGATCACGGCCTGCCCAAATTTCATAACATCGGGTAAGTTCTCATTGATTACATTTTAAACTAACCCAGATTCAAGTAAAATTATCTGGAAGAAAGGCCGAAATTTTTTTGTTACCATTTTTTAAAATAATAAAGTGGCATGAGTTTTAGAAAACTTTCAGAGTTTAACAGAAAACATCTAATAACTGCGGAACATCCAGGACAGAGACGACTATTAGCTACATAGAGGTCCTAAGTTCGTAATTCGAAAAGGAGAATTATTTGTAAATATTAAATAGTTGGATGCCTTGACATCCAATCTTAACTAAAAATAAATAAATATTAGCTGTGCATCCAATTCTTCTTTCAAATGAATTGAGTAGCTTGCTCAGTCGGATGCACAACTAATAGCTGCGTCTTTGTTTTGAGTCGTGCATAGTTATTAGCTAGTTCGGATCTCCTAAAGTAACCAAATCTTTGAGTTTAGATCCGGACCATCAGATTAAAAAGGCCCGGTGCACTCCACCTCAGCCGAATTGGCCCGAATTTGAATCAGACAGTTCGGATCTTAACTAAAAAATTGAATTACTTTGGAGGATCCGGACCCGTTATTAGCTGCATCTCTGATAAAAATAAAAAATTTCCAGAAGTTATATATTAATTCTGTTTATTATTATTTTTTAAATTGTAACTGAAAAGGTTCGGAGAAGAAAGGTTCCTAACAATTCCACATTCAATATTTACAAATTGTGGAAGCCTTTTGTTTGATGCTCAGTGGAGAATCTGCCCATGACTAAATAATACATCGCTTAGTTGTTAAGAGATTCTTGATTCCTAGTCCTTGGATGGATGCTTTCTCAAACCAAAAAAAACCATCATCAAAAAGAGAAAAAAAGAACATCATTGCTGGAGAATTAATTAATGGAGATGCTTTGAGTGTGTCTTTCTCTGTTTCTGCAGAAATTAAACAGATATGGGCCAATTTTTTTTTTTTGTCTAGCTATCATGTTTTTTTTTCGAAAACTTGGTAGTGAAAAAAATATACAAATTGTGACAAGTGCAAAAAATTAGATGAATTGTGTACAAATCATACACCCCGAGAGATATATGACTTTAAAAAAAAATGCAATTGTTAGCAATTTGTGAAAAAAAAAAAAGTAATTTAGATTTGATATATACTACTAGCATTATCAGATGAATAGATAATAGGAGGTTGGCTAAGCTCAAAACGTTTGTTCCTAGTCTCAGGAACAAACGATTCGGTTTTCCGGTTTTCAAAGTCCAAACGGTCAATCCAAATATACAGGTGTTTAATCTATATTAAAATGTGTTTGGAGACCAAATTTTACATTTTTTTGAATTTTTTTACTATTTATTAAGATGGTTTGAAAATCATTGTTTTTCAATGGTGCAGAATTTTAATAAAAACAGCGATTTTCAAACCATCTTAATAAATAGTAAAAAAATTCGAAAAAAATATAAAATTTGGTCTCCAAACACATTTTAATATAGTTTAAACAGCTGTCTGTTTGGATCGACCATTTGGACTTTGAAAATTGGAGAACCGAATCGTTTGTTCCTGAGACTAGGAACAAACGTTTTGAACTTAGCCAACCTCTAGATAATAGTATATAAATCTCCTTTTTAGCAGATGTTTTCATAATCGATCTTTTGCCTAATTTTATCTACACTAGTAGTTTTATGCATTTAAATTTTACTGGAATAATGTAGTAAAGATGCAAGTATGCAACTTCAGATCATACCTATGAAAAATAGTTTTTTTTTAAGAAAAATATCTGCAGTCCATTTCTCCTGTTAATAATAACTTTTTGTGATTTAACAATTATGTAGATTATATAACATTCTTCATTGTTAATAATTATAATTAGCAAAATAGTTAAAGTGAATAATTAAATAGAACTAGGACTGAATCGATTTCACGTCTTCAAACCTTATCATAAGTATTTAAAAAAAAATAAAAAAATTCACCCAAAAAAAGTATTTAAAAAAATAGGGGGAATTTCATGTATGTCCCTAAAAAGTTTCAATATTACCTATTTATCTCTCTAAAATCAATAATTACATATTTATCCTTATAAATGGTAGAAACTCACATATTTGTCCAATTCAGTTTATTTAACATTAATTTTTTTTATGTATTCTCATTTTACCCTTCTTCTATTTTTCTTTCTAAGATCAGTGTGTTAGAAAGTAGTATTAAAACGTACCAGTATCAGTACATAGCCGTACCAATACCACCATTGAACCGTACTAGTACCAGAACTGAACCATATAGTAACAAATTGCACTGAACATATTAAATGGCGATTCAACAGATTAAAGAGAGAGATGAAGGGTATAATGGTCATTACAATATTAATTAATATTTAAAATAAAGCTTAATGTTTAAAAAATATTATTTAATTATTTTTTAGAGATATTTGATATATAATAGAGTTGGATT
Source organism: Carex cristatella (assembly GCA_024447775.1). Lineage (NCBI taxonomy): Eukaryota > Viridiplantae > Streptophyta > Magnoliopsida > Poales > Cyperaceae > Carex > Carex cristatella. The sequence goes on from JAJHPF010000012.1 coordinate 6,688,443, forward strand.
GGACAACTATATGAGTTTCTATAATTTTTAAGAATAAATATGTAATTATTAATTTTGGAGGAATAAATATGTAATATTTAAACTTTTGAGAGATATACATGAAATTCTCCCAAAAAAATAAGAACATTTTTTTAAGGATTGTTTCTAGCGCCGAGATAATAGTCTTGTCCTTTTGGTCTCCAAATGAAACCTGCTATGTCAAAAGCGAAAACAAGTCCATTTCAGAAACACTCCAACAAGACCCAAGCTTGAATTTTTTTTAAAAAAAAGAAAAAGAAATAAACAAATCTATCTAAATAAAACAAATATTCAATATACTAAATTTCTGAAAAGCAATGTTACGGTGGAGGGTTGAAGATATATTTTTTTCATTAAATGACATAGGTCATATTTTAAGTCAATGCTGGTTTCGTTTAAATGAGTTTGTTTATTTCTATTTTTGTTTCATTTAAATGGATTTGTTTAAAAAATAACCGAAGGTATTGGCGTAGAAAAAATCGCCTCCACAATTGTTTAAGAAGAAAATCTCTTTTTTTTTGCTGGGTATATTTTTATTTCAGTTAAGTAATTTGACACGTCAATTATTAAATTATGTAGGGACTGTTCAGCAACATAGAATATTAAATATTAATCCGCACAAAGAAATGAGCAGAAGATTAAGATAGCTAAATAAAGCTAAATAAAACTAAAAAAAGAAGACGAGGTAGATAAAGAATTAAGATTCGAACAAAAAGAGATTAAAGGAGGCGTCTTAATTTACTCTAAAAAACTAGTATTCGGTATGATTAAGCGACTAAAAATTTAAAGAAAACTTGTTTAGTTTTAAGGAGACCTTTGTCCAACAACCCGTAGGATTTAAAACGGAATACATTTTTTTTTTGATGTGTTGTTTATAGTTTCACTAGTATTTTGGCAAAAAAATATTTAGGTCAAAGGCAAGAGAAAATGAAAGTTGGGAAAGAGAATAATGAGACGGCTAGCGTGTGACATTAGTTAAAGACAAATGAAATGCATTACTGATCCCCTACCAGATCTGAGCTGTCCCTTCTCTGTATCTGTATCCACTAACTTAATTGTATTAGATGGATCTAACTATTATTATTGATTATTTAATGGAATGTGAAACATGCACCTCCAAATATGTACTTTTTATCTACACCAGACACCCGGGCTTGTATGTTATTTAATACTTTTTTTTTACAAATACAACTAATCGATGATTGAACTAACCCAAAACACCCGAAATTTTTATTTATACCATATTAAAAAAAAAACCAAAAAATTATATTTTGTAGGAAATTCGAAAAATACGAGGACCTTCAAATCAATATGCTGTTCTATTTTTTAGGAGGTGCGGATTGGCTTAGCCCCCCCAAAAAAAAATAAAAAAAATAAAAAACCTACCACAAATGTAATGTAATATTAAATATATTTAGGTTTTTGAGAGACCTCTAAACTAATTTGCAGCCCTTCAAGAATGAGGCTACAAATTTGTTTGGAGGCTCTGGTGTTTTTTGAATTCCTCACAATTTGCAGTGTTTTGATTTATTTTTATTTTTTTGAAATGGTATAACTGAAATTTCGGCCAAAACAGAATTGCAGCAACAATTTCAGAACTTATCAAAAACAGCAAAATAGCAAACAAGAAACAGAATTGATAAATTTAATTAATTAATCCCTTTCTATCCAACTTGGGGCAAACACAATGATTTCATGCACATTCAATTTCTTCCGATTGTTAAACTTAATTAATCCATGTCTGAGCAACTTGGCCAAACAAAATATACACTTTGATATATTTGAAATGCACCCACATGTGTTTCAAAATGTGTTTTCATGTATGCATGCAATTGATCGCTATATAGCACACGCCCGGTACATGAATACATACGCGTTATGATTAGAGTAGGAAAAATAACACGATAGAGCCAGTTTTATCATAAAACGGTATGATTATGATACGAAATTGTACGGTATGCGTGACGGTTACGTATTGTAATTCGCATGTCTCATGCTATGATCGTTAGTGTGTTGTGATTATATTTAGAAAATTTAACACGACACGGTATGTCACGTGAAAGATCTAATCACGACACTGCATGGTACGTGGCCATGCGAGTCACATTTGATCACAGCATGTTTGGATATGACGTGACTCACGTGGCATGGTCATTTACGTGCCGTGACCACCCCTTGACATCTTAGTCATGACACAACACATAAAAAATTAACTTAATCACAGTATGACATGGCACGGCATGGCATGAGACCAAAATTACGGTCTGTTAATTAGTTTTATTACATAAATGTACGTCAAATGCATAAATGTTAGATGAACATGCGTTATTAAATATACGATACATATTTCAAAACTAACATTTAATACGACAAAGACATATAATTTCTGATATAGAATATCATGAGTTTATAATCAGAACGGAAAAAAATCTCTGCAGTATTAACATGAATAAATAATTTGAAAAATTGACTCCATCTTTCTTAAAACATAAAACAATATGCGTTTATGTGACTTTTTACAGCATATATACATATCAAGGCATCGCTTTATTGAATATGTTGCTTGAATTGAAAATATACGGTTCGAAAAAAAAACGAAAGTTTCTTGTTTAGTGAAATTGTTTTTTTTATTGATGGTCTAATTAGCTGGCCACGGCGCAGCTCTTGATGCTTCCAGGTTGGCATTTTTTTAATATAAAATACATCAATTTTTCCACGTTGTTTTCAATCAAATAATAAAAAGCAATAATGAAGCTTGGAATTTTATTTCCATTACACGTTAAAGAGTAAAGACTACCGTCTCATTTTACTTTAATTCAACGCCATAACACAAATACTAAATACAAATACAAATACAAATACGAGCGCCAACCAAGCCGACTGTTTGGTCGCAATAATTTGAAAATCAATTATACCGGACAAATAGACGGGTTAATTGTGTACCGAGTCATATTGAACTTGGAAAACACTCGCTACATATTTATAACCGCAGAATATCTTAAGCCCACCGAACTAATAGGGAATTCGCATACTCTGAGATATCTCAAACTTTGCGTGACCTTTTGGAATATCTCAATCGTTCAAATACATTCTACACGAATCTCAAAGCTAAATAATACTGGCCCCCTACGGTTCCCCGAATAGGCACCGGACACGTCGGTCACGCAAAAATTGAGATATCTCAGAGGATACGGACTCACTAATAGGCTGAGAGAGTGAGTGCGCATCCTGTGAGATATCTCAATGTTTGCCTGAACGACGTGTTCGGTGCCTATTCGCTCATAGCGCATGGGGCCAGTATAATTTGTACTTTGAGATTCGCGCAAAACTATTTTAACGGTTAAGATTTTCCTTAAAGTCACGTAAAGTTTGAGATATCTCAGAGGATGCGAATTCGGTGAGAGAGTGTTGTGATGTTGTCCGTATAAGAAAATGAAGTACAGAGTACAGACAACTACAGCTCACCACAGAACAAAAACAAAACAACACCCTTCTCAAAACCATTTTAAATTTTTATTATATTAATTTCAACTTTTGAGAAAACAAAAAAGCCTTCCCATTTTTTTTAAGGTGCGCAAAGAATAACAACAGCGCACCAATCCGAGGCAAGCTCACCTTCTAGCTCCTTCCTTCCTTCCTTCCTTCCTTCCTTCCTTCCTCTCTCTTTCCCTTCAGAGTTTGCGCCAAACCAGTGCTTTAACCTTCCATTTTTGAGTTGAGGATTTCTAGTCTTGCAATCAATTCGTCTGAGTTTCTTCACTCCAAGTCTCCAAGGAGTCCAAAAAAGAAGAGGTATTTAATTTTGAGCGTAGATCTCCAATGAATTCCTTCTGATCAGAGAGCAACCGAAAGTTATTTAGGCGGAGGTACAGTGCATCCTTCTCCTCACTTTGTTTGCGCGCGCGCGCGCGTGTCGCGTTTCTTTCACTTTTCAGTGGTTTTAATTAGGCAGACATGGTAATGCAGATCCGTACTAAAATTCTCTCGGCAAAGCAATTAATAAGGGACACACTCTTTTGTTTTAATCATTTATATCTATCTATCTATCTACCTTTTCTTTCCTTGCTTTTATTAATTACTGGCATAGTGGCATTCAATGATAGGGTGAGGATCCATTTAATCGGTTCATAAGAAATTTTAGCCCTCAAGAGTAGAATAATTACTAGATCTGAAACTCCTTCCTGTTGTTTGTACGAGTGATATATATCTCTCAAATTTATGTATTACAGGATTGATCTGATCTGATCTGCTGGGAAAAGCAATCCTTCAGCCTAAAGAGTAGCTCTTCGACAGATCTTGAAAGAGAAGAGGCAAAGAATTAATAAACATATAGTAAGCAGAAAGGACAAAGGATATAGATTAATCGAACAGAGCAGAAAACTAATTAATGGCACCAAGCACAATGAGGAAGGCATTGGGGGTGGTGAAAGACCAGACAAGCATCCAGATTGCAAAGGTGTCAAGCAACATGGCACCAGAGCTAGACGTGTTGGTGGTGAAGGCGACAAGCCATGATGACGTGCCGGCCGAGGAGCGTCACCTGCGTGAGATCCTGCACCTCACCTCCTGCTCTCGTGCCTATGTCTCCTACTGTGTGACTGCTGTCTCCCGCCGCCTCTCCAAGACCCGTGACTGGATCGTCGCTCTCAAGTCAATCATACTCATCCACCGTCTTCTTGCTGATGGCGATCCTGGCTTCCACCAGGTCCGTAATTCCTGCCACCCTGATCATACGATTTCACTTTCACATTATTGGTTTTTTTTTTTCTTCATTTACTCAATTGATTGATTGTCTCTTGATTTGGATTCATTAACTTGTTCAATGTGAATAAATTTATTTGTTTGAATTTTGGTTGAGAGACCGAGTCTGGACTACTATTGCTTACTATTTTTGGTCAAATAAACTCTCTTATCCCGTTTTAATACAAATACAGTAGGAGACCGGATTAAGGTGAACAAAAGTAAACTTTCCATGTTTTTAAGTTGGTATTACTAAAGTAACAAATAAGGTAGTCCAGCCCATACCTTATTAGATTTTCAAAATAGCGAAATTTCTCTGACTTTCCTTTTATTATATTTCAAGGTGAACGAAGAATTAGAATGACCCGTCTTATATTTTGTCTAACAGGAGGTTCTATATGCCACGCGCCGGGGAACCCGTCTCCTGAACCTTTCTGATTTTCGTGATGAGGCTCACTCACGCTCATGGGACCACTCGGCCTTTGTGCGTACTTATGCCCTCTACCTTGACCAGCGCCTTGAGTTTTTTCTTCATGAGCGAAAGAACTCTTCCCTTCCCGCCATTAGTGACCAAAACCAAGACAGGTTCCGCTCCCCTGACCCCTACCAAGAACGCCGTCGCCATTCTGATGCCCACCAAGACCGATACCGCTCCCCTGATTCCTACAATTATGGTGATGGTAGTCATAGCAACAGCCGGTACGATAATGGGACTTATGGTAAGTCACCATCCTACGGCAAGTCGCCATCCTATGGCAAGTCACCTTCAAATGGCAGGTCACCACCACAATACACTTCTCCACGTGATGAAGAGAACAAAAAGGTACCTACACCCGTTCGTGACATGAAACCAGAGCAATTGCTTGTACGGATGCACCACTTGCAGCAACTTCTTGACAGGTTTTTGGCTTGCCGCCCAACCGGGATTGCCAAGCATGACCGAATGATACTCGTTGCCTTGTACCCAGTCATAAGAGAGAGCTTCCAACTCTATGCTGATGTGTGTGAAGTTCTGGCAGTTCTGCTCGATCGGTTCTTTGACATGGAGTATAATGAGTGTGTGAAGGCGTTTGAAGCATATGCAAGTGCTGCCAAGCAGATCGATGAGTTGTGCGCTTTCTATGCATGGTGCAAGGACACTGGGGTGGCCCGATCATCGGAGTATCCTGAGGTGCAAAGGATCACTGAGAAGTTGCTCGAAACATTGGAAGAGTTTATGCGGGATCGCGCAAAGCGGCCAAAGTCACCCGAGCCTGTGCCAGTGCCAGAACCGGTTGAGGAAGAAGCCCCTGTGGAGGATATGAATAGCATTAAAGCTTTACCCCCACCAGAGGATTGGAAAGAAGAGCAACCAGCTGAACCAGTGGAAGAGGAAGTGAAGGAGACACCACCACCTCCACCACCGGAGCCACAACCAGACCTAGTCGATTTAAGAGAAGATACTGTGAGCGCAGATGAGCAAGGTAACAGGCTTGCTTTAGCCCTTTTCTCGGGCCCAACTGCAAACGGGTCATCATGGAATGCATTCGGTTCAAGTGATGACTCACAGGTGACGTCAGCATGGCAAAACCCAGCAGCAGAGCCGGGTAAGGCAGATTGGGAACTGGCCCTGGTAGAGACTGCTAGCAACCTCTCAAAACAAAAGGCCGACCTGCCGGGTGGTTTCGACCCACTCCTGTTAAGCGGGATGTATGACCAAGGTGCAGTGAAACAGCATGTGAATGCAAACATGACAACGGGAAGTGCTAGCAGTGTGGCACTACCCTTGCCTGGAAAAGCGGCAACACAGGTTCTTGCATTGCCAGCTCCCGACGGTAGCGTGCAAACCATTGGTGGAGATCCATTTGCGGCTTCTTTGGCCATCCCGCCTCCAGCATACGTACAGATGTCTGACATGGAAAAGAAACAGCAATTCCTGGTGCAGGAACAGCAGGTGTGGAACCAGTACCAGAAGGACGGAATGCAAGGTCAGGCCACTTTGACGAAAATTGATCGAGGTTTCAACAACGGGTTTGGTAATGCTGGGTTTGCGGGAAACCCATCAATGCCATATGGAATGCCCATGGCTTACGCAGGCAATCCTGGATACTACTACCCAGCCTATTGATGATCATCATGTTGTTACTGTTTAGTTTTTTCTTTTCTTTTTTCTTTTTTATATTTACACGGCTTCATTTCTTGTTAATTTTGGTGCTGCTTGCATGACGTTTGTTGAGTTATAAGGGGATAGCTAAGCTAGCAGTGTGATCTCTATATATAGATATATGTGCAAACTGTTGTATTTGTTATTGGACCTAATTTCACAGTTATGACCTAGTATTTTTTTTTTTCTGGTGTCAGATATTTGCTTAATTCAATTTATGCCCATTCTGTTCAGACCAAATATGGCCAACTATGGTTTGTTTATAATTTGATTGGATTTTTCTTTAGTGCATGTACTTCATTTTGACAAACTTGTTGAAATGCTTTTTTAACCCTGGTTGACTGTTGAGTAAATGTCTGATTAACATAGTCGTAGATAACTGCCATGCAACAAAGTTAAAAAAAATCTAATAATGTAATTGGTTGCAATGTCTCACTGTCACCCTCACAAGTCACATCCAGGGCTAAGCGATAAGATTAGCGTAACCTCTAACCTCTATGGATCGTTACATGATGTTGACCTGATAATTACAAGTTAACTTGTAGCTAGCTACTGGTATACCAGTAGAAAGCTACCCCTACCTAACTGCTCCTTACAACTCATTTACTACTGAAAGACGCCAAAATATTAAATAAGAAAGTGAAGGAGATGGAGTCGTTTCAACTTTCTACTTTCTCTCTACTCAATTTTTTTTTTATTAGTTTGTGGTGGACTAACTTCAAAGCTGAGAAAGTTCTCCCTTCTCAGTAATTTATTTTCAATTTTTGTGTGGCCTTTACCCTTTCCAACACGAGTTGCTTGATCCACTAGTTCTTGTCGGACTCGTATATAATTTGATGGGGGTCCACAAAATAATGGATTACCAATTTACCATGAAATTTGTTACCAATTGGAAATGAACAAGTTGATACTGTTCAGCTAATTTATCTGAAAATTGTCACTGCGGTCAATGGGTTTGGAGAATTTATCTGAAAATAATGGATTTTTTGTTGTTTACTTCTAGTTTGACAAAATACATAAAATCATCTCGACAAATTTTTTTTTTTTTTGGGGATTTGGGGTCAATATTTAACATCCTTTTGACCACAAAAAGCTGTGCAAGACAATAATGCAAATAACCTAGTGGACAATATTATTTGGCATTATAAAAAAACTGTTATCATGCGGGCAACACAATATATATACATTTTTTTTTTTGTGAATTAAACATGCAGGCAACATAAACTGATGGCACGCACATCGTCTATCTTTCGACAATGGACTGCCACAAACATCTTTTTAAGTACTTTATTCTTTTCTTACTTTTCTCTGTCATGACTTCCCGTTTTACTATCTAGGCATGCATTTTTGTTCTTTTCCTTAAATCTATAATCTACACCAATTCAGTCTTGTAATTGTAAATAACAGTATGCACACATCGGACGAATAAGTACTGTCAAGTAAATAACAGTATGCACACGTCGGATGAATAAGTACTGTCAAGTAAATAACAGTATGCACACGTCGGACGAATAAGTACTGTTAAGTGATTAATTAATATACGGTCGATTAATTAGAATTACGCGGTCAATTAATTATTTCTATTAAAATTATTTATATATTTATAATTTACTAATAATAATTTATTTAATCCATCAAACTTATTAAATATTAATTTAACTAAGTTCTATTATTATAACATGATACTATGCTTATTTTTTTTCTTAATAATACATACGCAATTTATATGTGTAAGTAATATATTTATTTAATGCAAAAATAAATTCAAAAATTAAACATTTTCAAATACTAATAATATATTATTTGAAAGAAATCAGACATTCTAACATAAAATTACTAAATTTAGTTTATAATAACAACTAAATTTTATATACAAACATATCGTACTAATTGAAAACAATTACATTTCGGACCGTCGGCGTTTCAAGAAGCCACTCGGATTTTCAAGATTCTTATTTTCTTTATTTTCTCTTCCATTTTCTCTCCTGGTGCTCGAAAGGAAAGACTACGTTGAGTTTTGGCGAAATTATTTACTCTTAAATCAGAATGAAGACGAGGTAAAATAGCACGGCATACCGGTGAATACCCCTCTACTTGACGTAGTTCCTCCATGAACATTGCGCTTGGCATACTAGTGAATGCCCCTTTGCTTCAAACTTTTTTTTTGCTTGTTCCTCTTCTTCGCTTTTCTTCGCTTGGGTGGAGAACACTGTGGCGGGAAGCAAAAGGTTTAGCGCTAGAGGGGTATTGTCGAGAATAAAACTAGCGCACTTCTCTCTCAAATTAACTCTTGCCAAATCTCTTCGTTTTTCATGGGAATTCGCCGGAGGCAAATTTTCTTGCCAAATCGTCCCAAACAAAATCATCTTCCATCATCACGTCCCATCCGATCAAAGGATTTCAAAATTATTCAATTCTATTTCTCATCTTAAAGAGGAAAACTTGATTCCGACAATGGGCAGCATTTTTGGGCAGATGGAGATGAAAATCTATTAAATCTGAGCTTTCCAATAAAAGAGACGGTGGACATGTTAAACCCAAAAAAAGAAAAGTTGGTTTTTTTTAACTTTTCAGGACCCAATCACCCAGCAATTGCGAAAAGAGAGAGAGGGAGACGAGTAGGTTCTTGGGCTCGAAACGATACTAGTAGTAGAGAGGATTTAATGGCGACGACCCTTGAGCTTTTGATTATGCCGGCAATTAATAGTTTCTATTAAAATTATTTATATATTTATATTTATTAATAATAATTTATTTAACTCATCAAACTTATCAAATAAACTTAATTTAACTTAGTTATATTATTATAACATGATACTACGCCTATTTTTTTTCTTAATAATATATACGCACTTTATATGTGCAAGTAATACATTTATTTAATGCAAAAATAAATTCAAAAATTAAGCATTTTCAAATACTAATAACATAATATTTAAAAGAAATCAAACATTCCAAAATAAAATTACTAAATTTAGTTTATAATAACAACTAAATTTCATATACAAATATATTGTACTAATGAAAAAATTACAGTAAGTAAGAAAAGTATATTCAGTAAAACAGATATAGCAGAGTATCCTGAGCCATCGGCGTTTCAAGAAATACTCGGATTTTCAAGATTTATATTTTTTTTATTCTCTTCTATTTTTTCTCCTGATGTTCGAAAGAAAATGCTACGTTGAATTTTGACAAAATTATTCACTTTTAAATCAGAATGAAGACGACATAGAGTAGCGTGGCTGACCTTCCTTCTCTTTTCACTAATAAAATTTCACCCCTATCTTGTGGAGCCCAGCCTAACCTAACATGCGTGTCTTTCGTATACAATCCATTTGGAAATATAACCAAAAGACTTGAAATGATTTACTTCGCTTTTTCCGTGTTCGCGTCACGGTGTGTTTCCGGTCTCTTTCAAATGAAGTCCAAATTCAGTACTCAAGAACATAATTATGGATGCTCAAAGCACATGCCTGCTAGCTTGTAAACAATAATAAGTAATAACTATTGCAAGGTCTATTTCTTTCACATAACAAGTATACCCATGAAAAGATATTTTCTCTTAAATATAATAATATTTTCCCCCACTTAATCGATGCTCAATTGCCTTCCTACTCCCACCTGGATCCGTATCCTCTCCATTGTTGTAGAGGATGGACCTCACTTTACCGTTTGAGATTCAGAGAAAAATAAGACGCAATATTATTGGGATTTGAGATTCGTACCAAGCTAAAAAGAACGGTCCGGATCCACAAATTGTAAAAGATTTCCTTTTCAGGTAATACACTGGATGTTAATTCCTCCCACCTTGTCTTAATTGCCTCCCGTCTCGAATTTGTATCTTTTGCATTAACAGAACGTGCATTACTAGATCTAGACCGTCATATTGAAATCTCCACTAATATTAAAGGACCCTATGCCTTATAGACATGGTTGATTTGCTCCGATCTTGATTAGACAACTGAGATGCATTAAACTCAAAAGATGCTCTTTTGAGTTAATGCAGAAGATGTGGACTCGCCTCACCATGCCCATTCAAAGGCGGAGGCAAAGCGTGGAGCAAAAAATTTAGACAGGACACAATTTTGTAATTATTTTGTAAATCAAGTGTATTTTTATATTTTTTTAAGGTATAGAGACATTTTACAAAGCATTTTATGCAGGGAAGTATAATTTCAAAATTATTTTGAGTTGAAGCATATTTTTACAAACTTTTAGTTTTCTTTTCGTGATCTCCTTTATAGTTTCTTTTTTTCTTTCTTTTCGTCTAGGTTTCCATTATGTTGTCCTAGGCTAGCTAGCCTCCTTTACATTTCATTTCTAATAATTTCATGTAAGCCCTTTTTTAAGTCAATGAAATGTCTCCTCCGGTATTATCATAAAAGAAAATTAATTCCAGCGCCATAAATCGCCTTCTATATATACTGTTTCAGGTCAAACAAATGACCCAATAACCCAACCCAGCTTTAATAAATAAGCTGAAGGCATTCACTTCCTACTATTTCAGGACAAATCGATTAATAAATAACCGCTATTTATTTATCTCATTATTACAGTGACTCTGGTTCCCCAAAGAAGAAAAGCCAACTGTAAAAGGGAGGAGAATTCTAATTATACAGTCTCTGATGCTATGGTACGGTTGTACCCCGACAACGCTACAATCCTATTTTATTGATTCAAAAGGGTACACCTATATTGAGTTCCCTAAATTTTACAGTGTTGGTCTAAAGAATTCTTTAATGTTACAAATGAACCCCTTATCATACGGGTTTGTAAATGAAATGTTATTTCCTGAAATTATAGAACAGAAAAATATATTAATGAAAATTGTTAATGAAAAATATATTAATGAAAATATTTTTTTTGGGGCCCAAAAAAAATTGTTAATGAAAATTTTATCAGCAGCAGAGTATTTTACCTAAATGTGACTGTTCCATGAGCTGGAATTCAGGATACTTGTTCCAATTTATCTAGGAAAAAAATGAAAGAATCACACTGCCTATTGCCTACCAATGAGGTACATACTAGAATCAAATTGAGAAAAGCGGAAGTATACGACTGTGATTTGATTGTTTGGTTCCTGTAAAAAAGGAATCAAAGAAGCAAAAAGGCAAAGCAGGGTAAACAAGGTGTTACCCACTCCTCTGTCTTGATGTTGAAGCATATGCAATATATGTGCCACATTAGAAAAACAACCTGAAATTTTATTCAACAATACAGGAAATTGATCAAAAAAATGTATTTTATTAAGAGAAGTAATTTCTATTTTATTTTTTTTAGGGCAGGTGACATAGTAATTTCTATTTTTCTGACCAAAACAAACAAATAAGTGATTGTTGACTATGGATCTTATGAAATAGAATCTTTATGGAAATATAAGGTTAGAGATAGGAGTTGTTAATTCTTTAGCTAACATTTTACGGAAACTTCTGTTTGTTAATTGCATTTGACACATATATCATGTGGTTAAGGTATAGTTTGCTTCAAATTTATTTACATAAGAAAATAATATGCGACAGTACCTTCTAAGATAATATTATGACCTTCATTTTAGACAACTATTTGAAGATGCAATGCACCATCAGCCATTTATAACTTTCTAATATATTTAATTATTTTCAAGGTCTGTAAATTCATAATAATGAATTGCTGCCTGCTAATAAAATGATGAGACATTAAAAAGGTGTTTTAATCAACTAATAAACCAAAGTGTTATTTTCTAAAGGAAATCTGAAACTGATGCCCAGCTATTGCATTTGGTTCAATAGTGTCCCTCTATTAATTTTGGGTTCAATCAAGCCCTTGAATGCAATGGCCTGCTATATGGTTGGGCCACAAGTGTTATCCCTAAATTAAACTTCACTGGTTAAAGGGAGGGGGAGAGATAGTAGCTGATGTGACAAAGAACCCAAGAAGAGAACACTAGCAAAAATGGAGAATGTCTCTCTGGCCATGAAAGGGACCAGAGATTTGCAACAGTTTCAGATTTTCTATTCTTTTCCATTTTGCTACAGAGTGAATGGAGGTTTTAATCTAAAAATAGGTGCATGTGTACACCACTATAGAAAGTGCTGCTTCATGAGAAACAACAGCGCCAGCTCTATTAGTGGTTACTTGAACAGAAGGGCCACACCACTGTAAACCAAAGATAACATGAACCCAAAATGAGTTGAGGGGTTTGATTGAATCAATAAGGGCAACTTTCAGACTTCCCTCAATTGTTCGTTTATGTTAATACTTGATAGGAAAACTCTCAAACCACCTCCCGAATGACAAATGACCTTTTAAATGTGAGAACCAAACCTATCCTAAAAATGTCTCATTTTTAAAAGCTTTATAAACTGAATTTTCAAAGACAAATAAAAAGGACGTCAACCGCATGCAACCAGTCTATAAGTCTACAAGAGTACAAATCCCATTAATCGACCTTGCTTCACATGTATGTAATTTTCAAATTAAAACCAAGCTAATTATATACTCAGACCTTGCAGTATTATGCAACTCAAGTTTTGATCTATGAAGCTGGAAAATATGAATTCTGATTTCTAGAAAACCCACTTTCTACAATTTTGTCAATGCCACCATCTGTTAGTCAAAGAACCAAGAAGGGAAGTCTGAACTGGTACTGATACTGAATGAATCACTTATTATTGGAAGATATCCGAGAAATATTTTCCAAAATGACCATTCCATATCCGCTCTCACAACGACAGTCAACCACTTTTTTACATGAAAGGGTGACTTACAGACACCAAAAGGAATGTTTATGGACAAAACGTGACTACTAAACTCTGAGGATCAAAGCCAGAAATGGTTCACAATTTTGGGATCATTTCAGTAATTTACTCTGAGAAATTAATTGTAACAATTATGCTATACTCCTTTTAACACAGAATTTGCGAGATTTCACAATAGTTTAATACAGTACCTGCCACAACACTTGAAGCACGGAGAAGAGCATTGTGCTAATTACCATATTTAGAGACAGCGCATTCGGATTCTGATTAAAAAATAAAAAGATAAATAAAAGCATTACAATTATAGGATATAAATAGATCAATGCATAGGCATAATTTTAGCACATTTTCAGGTGACTAAGACAAATGAGCTACTAGAAGAAAAAAATCCAGAGGAAAACAAAAGTAGATTTCTCGGAATTTTTAAACAACAACGGTTAGAGAATAATAGCATTTCAACTGTTGACTTTCAGAGGGAAATTAAGAAAAGAATTGAAATACATAGCGTACCTCTGCCTCTATTTTTATTGTATTTAGTGATCTTGTTATAACTGCAGACAAAAGGAAAACTTTCGTGTTTTAGATATCTTAATTAGGGACAATTCTTTAAAAAACAGAAAAAGAAACTAGACATTACTGAAAACAATGAAAAAAGAAAGTTAAGGCTTCACTTGCAAATTATCAGAAGTTATCAGGCATACCAAAATAAGAATAGCCATTTTTAAGTAACCTCCTTAGGTGCTTGTACAGATACAAAAATTTAAATCAAGGGAATGAGACACAATACATACACTTAGTGGAGCACATTGTGTACGTGGACTCGGCAATCACAAATCCAGTTAACAGTATTATAAACAGACGATAATTGTTCTGACCTGCACTCCAAATGAAAAAAAAAAAATACAATAAATTGCATGGGTATAATAGAACTAAAATAAGATACATAGTCAGGATTAAGTGGGATGGATTCTGTACCGATGCAATTTCCAAAAGCAGGGCAATGGTGGTCGAATCCCCTAATGTTTGCCTTGCATTTGCTACAGTACCTTACTCTTGAAAATGCTGGAATGCTCTAATTCATAAACCATAAATTGATCAGCAAGGGAGCCTAATAAAAAGAGCCCTCAAATTTGAGATTAGAAGCACGTGCACCAAAATACACAGACATGTGACTATGTGAGCATGCCCATTGCCCAATGGAGGAATGTAATTAGGGACAAATTTGGAATTCAAAAGCCCAGGGAGTAAAAACAAACCAAAGCAAGAGGAAAGATAAATACACAATGAACTCAAGTAGTAACATGTAATCCTGTTTGTAGAGGTTGGGTTTCTGAACCATTGCCATACCTGATACCTATGTGGCTGCTGCCAGTGCAAGAACTATGAACGTACAAACAAATGAAACATATTCATGATGAATGAAAACTTATGTTATGTGACATGCACCAAACATGAAACTATAACAATACATTATCAAATAAGTAAACAAAAATTCCACCTCAGTGGAAGAAATGAATTTGGGAAGATCTCTGCATTGAGCTTCTACAGAAAAAGAAGAGTCATGTGGAACAATTCCTGGGTCACTTGAGAAAATCCTGAAATCCAACAATTTACAAATCTTAGAGACCAAGGCATGAACATTGAATCTTAAAGGAAATCAATGCAGTTTTCTGATCCTACTAAAGAACTGCGGTGACTATTTAGTAAAGAAATGCAGAAGTTGAACCTGTAAAGACCAAACAAAAGTAAAGAACATTCGGCATGGAGAAAAGTATCTAACAAAGAAGAAATAGCTGCAATTTGAAGAGCAAAATTTTTTACAAATTAGTATGCACTATAGAGAAAATTGCATTAAGTTTGATTTAGTAGTGATATATCTATAGACTAAGAAAGGGTTACCTTGTCTAATTACAAAAATATAAACACCCCAAAGAAACAATATGTTGAACAAAACAAAAGCAGGAGGTGATGCATTGACACCAGCTACTCGCCTCAACCATCTCGCACAAACAATCGTTGCAAAAAACACAAAACCTAGAAGCAACAGATAGCACTTCAAATCAGAAGTTAAAATTGTACTATATTTTTAAACTCAATTTGTTCCCATAATCATTCATCAGTGGATTTATTGATCTCCTGATTAAAATGCATTGAGAAACACAGTTGACAAACTAGAGTTTGACTCCAGCTGCCCAATTTCAGTGCAATTAAATTTTGATTGGAATCATCTTGATTGACAGAAAGCTAATAGAATTATTAGATATATATATCATACCATGGGAATTAGTTACAATTCACCGGATTGTCACAGGTTAACTGACAACGTAAATAACTGAGTAAAAGTTACAGTGCAATTAGTCCGCTCTTACTTCCCTAATGTAAGCAATCAAATAAGTTCAAAATACGTTTAAGTGAATCTAGAGGGAGAGAGTAGTAGTAGTAGTAGTAGACCAGCTAGAGGAAGCATGGCGACAAGAGAAAGAGAATAAAAGAAGCGAGGCACGGAGGCGAGCGCGAGTTGAGAGGCAAGCACCAGTAGAGCAGAAAGCAGCGTGGAAAAGGAAAGCATCTGGCTTGGAGATCTCTCCGAGCTGAAGTTGAATCTGCGACTGTGATTCTTAATCCATATCCATTTCCATCTCCATTTTAATTTTCCCGCCATTAAAGTCAAGCGCCCCCCTTCCGGATCAAATCCAGAGAAAGAGACACCAGAGAGGGAGGGGAAGGGAGGGGGAGAGGTGGTAGAGTAGAGGCTATTCAGATCGAAATGAGGCGTGCATTTAATTTGACATTAGAAACTGTAGGTAGGGTATTCGGTGAGGCAAGGAATCGGTGAAGAAAATAAACAAGATCCAGCCTGGTGCGTATCCTCTAAGATATCTCAATTTTTGCGTGACCGACGTGTAGAATGTAGGGGGTCCAGTATTATTTGAGCCTTGAGATTCGTGCAGAGCGTATTTGAACGATTGAGATATTCCAAAAAGTCACGCAAAGTTTGAGATATCTCAGAGCATGCGAATTCGATCCAGCCTTGGTGGCTAGGTGAGGTGTGAGTGAGCCTGAAGGAAGCATCACTCTGACGGTCTGACCCCACTTTCTCTCTCTGTATTATACATATTCGGTGAAGGTAATATGTGACAAGCTGTGACGTGACGTGACAAATACGTCGTAGTTTGTTCACTTGACGTAACGTGATGTGATCAATTTTTTTTTCACGTGACGTGATCAAAATAGTGGTGGATAGTCACATCAAGCGAATAGTCACGTCGCGCGTAATCATGCCGTGACCATATGTGACGTGATCATGACGCAAATTAGTCACGTCAGTTTTTTTTATATTTTAATTTAAATTGTTGAAAATTTAGAAAAATATATAACAAATATGAAAAATTCTAAATTAAATAAATAATTTTGCAAATAGTTTTTTTTTTTTTTGAGAAAATGCTGTTGGACATCTGACATTACTTTAAAAATTCAAATTACAAATATTCATTAAACTAAACTAGAGAAAATAAAAATCAGCACTACATGAGTACCAGTAACACTGAACCTACATTAAAAAAAAAATCTGAATACTCTGTACATACCAAAAAGTTGGATACTCTATATTTTATACCGTGACGTGATGTGACGTGACTGGTTTGCTTGACGTGACGTGACGTGTAATTTTCGCTCGAATGCGGTCATGTCACACGACACGTGAGTCACATCACGTAATCGGCATACATGACGTGACTAGTCACGCTGTGACAAATTTCCTTCTTTAGTGGGATTCGTCGTGATTTTTATTAAAGTGGGTATCTATCAGGCAGTATTTCTCTCCATGTTCAGGTATACTTGGGACCCGTCTTTCTTAGTGAGAATTTATAATCCGTACTTAGTGACTGCCGCTAGCACTGCACAGTCACACTACCAATCGAGACTTCCTACGGGGCTTGATTCGAAAGTTGCAAGGAGATCTATGATAGTCCAAAGTCACAACTTTCACTCGATCAGGTCCCTCGATTGATCCTATATGGTGTCCCCATAGTAAGGCAAAACTATGCGACATTCGTCTTCGAATGCCAAGACTCCCGTGTCTATTTTGTTGTTCCAATCTAAGATTTTTCCCGCTAAAGGCTCCACCAAAGATCTAGTATTTTTATCATTTCTTATTTTGACCCGACTAATCTAACTGTGACTAACTTTCTTGTATAGCCATCACAAGGCGATTTATTAGACTAGTAAAACAAAATCAAGAAAGATCGAACATAAAACGCAAAAGCAATCAAACAAAGACTAAACTAAGATCAAACGAAAATATATATATTAAAACATCAAGAGTAACAAGGTTTACATGCCTTTCCTAGAAATATAAATTTAGCCGCGGAACGGCATGTTTACAAGATAGTAAGATAGAGATACAACCATACAAGGAAGCACTCTAACTTTCTATTCTAACAATCCTCTATTCTCACTATATGAAATAAAATACTAAATGATCAAAAACATATGTTCTCTCATGTCAGGAGGAGCTTATATAGGAGTGTAGGGATGTCTGGAGATGAGTGGAGGCCAAGTAATTTGGTCTAGCGACAACTGTAGCAGTTATTCTCCAGGGGATGCCTCGGATACTGTCTGTATTTGGTCATACGGACTGTATTGCACTTGTGTCGCTCTATGTCTTTGGTCCATAGCGGCCATCCGGTCCGTATAAGCCAATACAGACTGTAACAAAGTTGATTTGAGTCAATTTGAACTTGAAAAGAAGTTATAGTTGAAAAAGATTTGTTTGTGAGAGTTTTATCTTCACGTGGACCTATTTGTAAACATCTAAGGGCCTGTGATTGTAATTTGGGCTTTTGGCAAGGTCTAGAGTGAAATTTGGGCTTCCAGGTCTTGTTTGTTTGTGAAGGTTTTAAGGCGCCAGGGGCTTGATTGTAAAATTTAGGGTTACCAGCACCACAACAAACTGGTTTTGACCCAACAAACTGCCGTCACCAGCACCACCTTTTCCCCTTTCGCTCCCGGTCAAGGTTCATCTCTCTCTCCCTCTCAAGTCTCAAGTACAATTGGTTTTCGTCATTTCCTCTTTATTCTTTCTATTTTAATAGCTAATAACCTCTGTTTTACAACAGACAAAGGAAAAAGTCAGGGATGTATGTCCCAATTTTTGTGGTTATTGTAGCATATTTAGTAACTTACTATTTTTTATCGGATTTGTTCACTTTTTTATATCTATAGACTTCGTTGCTTTGGTTGCTAAAAAAATGTCCAATTTCTGTTGAATACGAATTTTGGGTTTAGGGTTTTAGAATTCAGAATTTAGGGTTTAGAGTTTTCGTCATCTATAGAATTTTGACATTTCAGTTCGGTAGGCTCCTGGGCTTTACTGGTAAGATTCACATTTCAGTTCGGTACATACCAAAACTTTGTTATGGTACAATTACATACTACATGGTATTAGGAACCATATGAGTTGGTCACATTCAGAAAACAAATACCTCATTAACTATATTCAGATATCAATAATTCAAAATTGTTAGAAATAGCAACTACCTAGGATTGCCGTTTAATTTGATTTTTGGAGGGCAGTTAAAAATTAGGGTTTGGTTAATTTCTCTCTCTTGTTTTCCCCGACTTATGAATTACAATAGTCAAATTAAAGATATGCATTCTGCTCCATACAATTTCATTGGCTAATTTATAACTTATTATGGTAGCTATACATTCTGCTCCATACAATTTATATTGTAAATATAAAGATATAGGTTGGTAGTTACTGGAACAAAAAAATGATATCTGGTACTTGGGCAATTTCAGCATCTTATCATTTAAATATTTAATATCAATATAGTAGGTAGAATGAATTTACGGTATGGAAGCGAGCAGTGGAGAAAACTGAATAGACCTTTTTCTAATTTTGGAGTCTGGTGTTTTTTTTTTATTTTCTACCTGAACAAACAATCTCATTATTAGGTAGATGTGAACACATGGCAAGCATTAGCATCCAGTAGGAAATTCTTTTGAAACCTCTACCGTCACAAAAGTATTGAAAATGCCCTTTTGTCAAGGATTGAGAAATTGAAACCCGTATGTTGTATTCTTCTGAATTCTTAAACTCACCAGCTCCAAATGGGTTGCCTCCTCATGAGCTTCTTTTTTAAATTAAGATATATTCATCTTAATTCTTGAAATTTGAGAAGATCTGTACTTGTAACACTTGAGATCTGTTGCATTCAAAGTATGTCAAATTCTTCAAATTCATTATTTTAAAGTTATATATAATTTATATCTGCAGGTTGCTTCTGTTGTGCATCTGTCCTTGCTGTTTGTGTGTGACTATAGTTGTGGAACAATAGTCGACTACTCTCTCAACTGCTACTCCATTGGGTACATTCTTCCTAAAAATTAGAGACCTATTAATGAAATTAATCAACTGTTTAATATATTCTATACTAGGCTGAATTGATACTCTGTGAATTGGTACAAGTACTGTACCGGTACCTTACGTTGGGCCTTTACTTTATAAATTCTGGTTTTGATTCCTAGTTAGTAGACTCGAAGATGTGTGTTATTTTTAGCATCACTAATTCTAGGATGCTTGAGATTTGTTAATGTACCATAACATATGATAGTGTTGTAAACCCAGTTTGATACAATTACAGAACCAAGTTCTAAAACCCAGTTTGTACAGAAACAATACAAGAGCACTTTTTCTCTCTCTTTTCAACTGTATTTAGGTCTTAAATGTCCATTCTTGCTTGTACTTTGTATGTTATTCATCCTATTCAATGTTGACCTCATATTTTTCAGCAAAAAGAAAATCTACAAAAGTATTTCTTTTGTCTTTTCTTTCAAGTTAGTTCTAAGGTATTTTTGTAATTTACATATTAAAGATTTATAGTGTCCTCATTTTACAGTAGATACATAATATTACTTCATTATTTTCAATGAGAAAAATAATTTTTTGAATAATAAGTTAATTTCATTGCATAAGTGAGCAGGGTTAAAGCTGAAACTAGTCCAGCACTAGATGAGAGTGACCCCCTTTTGTCTCTCTCTCTCTGTCTCTCTCTGAGTGTGAAGACATCAAAAGGTGACGAGACGGTTCTGGCAAGGCAGAGGTGGAAGTGGTGGCGGCCTTCTTCATTTGCTTACCATAATGTCGTAAGATCACAACTCAACACTAATTTAAAATGTCTATCATATTGTTTAGAATTGTACATAATGATTCTTTTTATGTAATATGGAAGAACTGATGCAGCCAGCTACTCTGCACTCACGAAAGAAATAGTAATATTTATCTTCTTTTTTTGTATTTCTCTTTCTTGTTTGCGTATTCCAACAATATCCACTATTCTATTTTAACTAACTTCTTCCTTGATATTATTTTATGGTTATTTTTATTGTAGAGAGAAAAGGAGTATAACGACACTATAAAATATTGGCGGTCAACTAAAAAAGTAGATGATATGTCTTCAGCTGTCTCAAAATTTTATGAAGGATCGTACTTTCGCAACAAGACCGATGAGTTTGAATGTCTTGTTAGCACTACATTATCTATAACTAACTACGAGCTTCTCAGAAACATATCTCATAAAAATATTTTGACTTTGATTAGTTATGATTCAAAAAGAAATAGCGTACTTACCGAGAAAATAAATGCAAAAACATTTCGAAACTATTCAATCAAGAAAAGAGAAGAGCTAGTTGACAACGGTGGAAATATGACTCCAAAACTTATAGACTTCATTAAGTGAGATTTAATTTCTAATCATTTCTTGTTATATTATTTTTTTTCTATTTCAAATAAATATTCTCGAATTCCAAATTATTTGTTAATAAATTATAGTTTGTTGTACAGGCTAATTTTGGAGGTGCTGGCGTTTTTACACACGAACAAAATAGCTCATGGAAACTTATCGACAGATAATATTTTTGTATGGGACAATGAAGATAAACGGCTTGAATTGAAATTGTTTGACATATCTGGTAAATAATTTAAATATTTTTTAAATAAATTTATCGCACTATTGTCTCTTTTTTTTTAATAATTTGGACTTCTCTTATTAGGTCCAAAATATGGACCAAAGGAGGAGCAATATCTACATAAAGATTTGGCCGCTGTTGCAGATATGGTCTCTGATCTGACAAAAGCTGATGTGGGCTCTCCAATTGACAGATTCTGCAAATACATCAGTGTTTTGGAAACAACCATGTATGTTTATCGGCTGTATATGAGGATATCATAAAATAAAACTTAGATGAATTTCCTAAGAAAAAGACTGAAAAATGTAATTCAATAGGTTTTGGCCTCTACGATCTATAGTGTAAGCATAATGTAGTTTGTATTATTATTAGCATTATTACTATTATTATTGGTAACATTATTACTATTAGTATTGCTACTGCTGCTGTTGTTTTATTTTATTTACTATCAATCTTGACTTTGTGATTCCGATTGGGTTTCATTTCTATCCTACCACAATTTGTTTGAGACTAAAAGCTTGGTTGTTGTTTGTAGCAGAGAGAGGAACTTGCGGTTGGTTCTGTTGTCACATACAAATAAACATTTTTCTTTTTTTGTAGCATGGATGCATTATGGCACCCGGCTGTTGCAATGCCTACAGATACTGAGAAAAGAGTTTTTCTGGAAAGAATTGTGGAAATGCCTACTTGCAGAAGATTTTTCTCACATATTATATGGGAAAAAGATAATGAAGCTTCAATAAGAGAAAAGAAGAGTGCAGAGAATACAGGAAACATGTATGGAGATGACCCATGGAGTTTAGTGTGCTTAGTAAGAAACTCAATTAAGCACCACAAAGAATTGGGAGCCCCACATATTGTTAGTAACTCATTCTCTTAAATTAATTATATAGCTGTACATATTTAAGATTTTTTAAGACAATATAATATAATTCTTATACATTGTTTGTTCCATAGCCGTCCAATCTTCCAACAGGGAAATTTGCTTTTTTGAAACATGTGGAGAGTAAGAATCCCAACTTTATGATCGATTTGTATGAAGCAATTGGTACTTTTTCTGGACTATTCCTTTACTTTATTATTTAGACTATAAAGATTCATTGTTCTTAGTTGAAACTTGGTATTGACAAAGTTTATCATTTTATTTACAGGTTATCTTGATTAGTGTGTCAACAAACATGGTATTGACATACTATCAGGTTATTTCATTTACAATTGGTAGTAATAGACAATGAACCATTGGTATATACAATGTATCCTTTGTTATGTTTTGATTATAGTTGTACGGTGGCCCTCCATACCCGCAACATGCCATTGGAGGATTCTGAAATCCTGCAAACAAATAAGAAAAATATAAAAATGAATTAATAGAAAGGTAATTCAAGAATATCATACAAGGGTTTGCATTTTAATATTACAGAATCCTGTGGTCGTAAGATACAATCCAGTGAAGTAATCAGCATATGCACATGATAACTAGTTCCTAATAAAGAATCTAGGATTCTGTTAACAGACAGCATTATTAAGTGCTGACCAGTGATTTTGTTATACTGATTTCCATGCTGTTTAATATTACAGAATCCTGTGGTCGTAAGATACAATCCAGTGAAGTAATCAGCATGTGCACATGATAACTAGTTCCTAATAAAGAATCTAAGATTCTGGTAACAGACAGCATTATTAAGTGCTGACCAGTGATTTTGTTATACTGATTTCCATACTGTTCCCAACCTCATGCCCAAATGAAAATTTCATTTGGTTCAAGATTTTTTGTGTTTACATTTTATGTTATCTACTTGTTCTACCTTGTCAGTATTAAGTTGGTTTGCATGCATGGAATTTGAGGCTTGTATATCTTGTAATGGCCAAATACCTGAAATGAAAATGTTCCAAATTTTGTGATTTATGTTTCTAGCCTTTTGCACTGTTTTATGCAAATTAGACGTTGTGATATACAGATTGAGCTGATCTCATCAAGTGAAATTTATTCCATTTTTGTCTTTTGAACGTAGGACTGTAGGAGGCAGTTTTAGTTACTATTTTTTTGTTTTTGTTTACTTGGATATATGAATTTACTGTATATAGGTTTTTAGACTGTCAACATTTAGTTCATTTATTTATAACATACGACTTAAGAGCAGTAATGTTTCAAAGAAGATTCTGATTTAGATTTATGATCTATCTCAGGGATAGCGCAGGGTGGTGTTGTAATTCCTTTTGAAAAGAATTTGTAATATCTGATAGCCTCTATCAGTTTTTTTCAAAAAAATAAATAAATGAGATAGTATAGAAATCAGACATATCGAAAATTAAGCTTATCAAGAAATAATACAAAGCCTCATAATATCATGTGATTGTTTGGAGGTTTCTAAGAACATGATTGTTCGGTAGTTTAATTTGTCTCGACAAAAAAATTACATTTATGAACTAAATATCGCAGAATTGTTCAATAACAAGCTAAATTAATTAATTACATCTATGTATTACCCGGGAGAAAAAACTAGAAGGTTCTCATTTCAACACAAAAAAGCACCGAATCATAGAAATAACATGAAACTCAACCAACATAAAAGATTTTCAGGAACATTCATTTGCTTAAAATAAAAAGAGAACAAACTTCAAGCGAAGTCTCCTTGCCTTTTTTGGACTAAATAAGGGTAAGGATGTCTCCCTTTCTGATTGGACCCTTCACATTTCGCATTATCAGACAGTTGTGATCATCCAATAACTTCACTCTGACCCGGGTAACCTAACCACGAGAACCGGTACGACCCATTACCTTCACCACCACTGCAAGCTTTACTTGAATTCCAACTTTCTCCATGAGAAGCATATCCTATTTCTAAGAGGAGGAAGGACCCTTTGAAATAAAATCGAATTTGCTGATATATTTAACTATTTCTAACAGTAGTCCCATGGAAATACTTCATGCTCCCCTTGGAAATACTTTTGCAGACCAAATACTATATTTTATTGAGAATTCATGGAAATACCTTATTATTTCCATAAAACTACCCATAGAAATGTATTGTTAGGTTTGTTTATATTATTTTATTATGAGGCTCATGCATAAGACTACCCATAAAAATGTATTGTTAGGTTTGTTTATATTATTTTATTATGAGGCTCATGGAAATGGTAAAGCACATTGTCCTTGGAAATTTTTTGATATGTTGTTTGTATTATTTTATAGGGAGGCTCATGGAAATGCTGAACACAATGCCCTTGGAAATATTTTATTAATTCAGTTACATTATTTTATAGTTAGACATTTTTTCCATGAGACTACGTTTGAAAAAACTTAGTTCCTGGAAACAAAATTATTTCTATTTATTTGAGATGCCCCTTTAAATGTTCAACAAAAGAAAATCACAATTCAAACAAGCAAGTAGTATTTAATTGAGATATATAAAATGAAACATACAATTAAAAGCATAAAATTTAGGTCTTTACCAAGACATATTTCAATTTAATTTAGATACAAAATTAAAGTGGCAAATGCAAGCAATATATAATATCTCCTTTTGAATGTAAGCAATACAAAATTAAGGTGACACCTGTTACAAAAAAAAAAAAAACAGAGAGAGAACAATGAAGCACGCCAGATTAGTAAAATGTATAGTAAATTGAAATGAAAAACCTAACACATGTATATTGACTTACCAATTAATACTTTTCATCAGGATCATCAGAGTGTAAGCTATCTTCATCATCCTTCTCCACGTCACCATCTTGCTCCATGTCATCCTCACTCTCACCCTCCCAGACAAAATTCACTTGCGCTGAATTTAAAACAAAATTTGAATAAATAAATAAAAACAATCTCTCCCTCGTGGTGTTTTGTTAACCCAACAAACATGATAAAAAGCATCAAATCAAATAAGCAGATTCGTACAATTCGATAAATGTACTTGAAGTTTGCAACCACATTCCCAACCAAATTGTCAAATGATAAATAATCGACTGAGAAAAGAAAGAAAGAGAAACCTCCGGTCGCGTAGATAAGCACAGTAACAGAACATTCAAACTGTACGGAGGACGCACATCAACCTTCTAAAATTGAAAAATTCATAATTCGGTTTATTGAATTTGCATCGGTAAATACAAGCAACCTAAAATGCTTTATAACAGTAAAAATATGAGACTGATACAAGGTCTTGTAACTCAGTGCCACATTAAAAGAAAAGTGATGTGGTGGAGAGTAGAAAATAGGGTTTCAAATCCGATGAAGAAAAATAACAAAAGTTTCTTCAACATCAATCATTACCAAACTCCTTTCTAATTAATTTCAGCATTATATCCATGTGTGAATCAGTCACATTCTTTCAAAGTCAACCATAATTAGAAAGGGAAATGACTGACTATACTGACTATCAATAATCATTTTAAGATTAGTTATTCAAATCCACTAAGCATTCAAGGCACTGTTACAACATATACCCTACCCAAACTCTCAAATATATACCTACATGATAA
Organism: Carex cristatella; assembly: GCA_024447775.1. Classification (NCBI taxonomy): domain Eukaryota; kingdom Viridiplantae; phylum Streptophyta; class Magnoliopsida; order Poales; family Cyperaceae; genus Carex; species Carex cristatella. The sequence continues at coordinate 6,714,528 of JAJHPF010000012.1, forward strand.
ACATGGCTGAACCAACTTACTATTTCAACAACTACAATCAATTAGGTATGACAATTGGACATGTACCAGTTTAGGTTTGAACTGATACCAATGGTACATACATAAGAAAAAGCATAATGAACTTGGGGGTACACACGTATCACATGAAAAGTTGTTATTAATTTCAATTTTTAATTGTGAAAAATTTAGTTTAACACGTACAATTAAGACAGCTCAATTCTCCAATAAATGAATAAGATAGCATAGTTAACATTACAAATGAAAAAAAAAAAACCCACAATGTTTCATCCGCTTGAAGAATGAAGAGAATAGACCATCTTCGTTAGAGCATTCTCCATCCAATTCTTGAATAGACTCAAACCTTGTGCTCAAAAGACATGTTGTATGTAATATGTATAAAAATGTCATTATAAAGGTAAGACACTAACACAAGTCAACATGAAGAAAGAAATAACATGTGCAATAATTTGGGTTAATTTTTTTTCTCTGTCTAGTGCAAACTTCCTATTAAACCAATAGTTACATGTTTGAAATAAATAACAATTGCAGAGGCATATATCTACTTAGATGACTATGAATATACAACAATGATATGTATGAAGAATTATAAATATCGTACCTAAGGGACTCAAAAAAGTTTTGTTTGGTGTGATTTTTTTTTCCACCAAAGTAACAACTATATCCTAAAAATTTCACCAGATGCTTATGGTGTATCCGTGGCAGAAAAGTTATCTTAAGAGTGAGAGTAAGATAGAGCACACCAGATATTAGTGAGTTGCGTAATGTTGTCTGTTAATCATATTACCATCAATATAGTTGGTGGTGCATCATGGTTAACTACAAGATCAAAAGTTTCAATAATTAAATAACTAGCACCCAAATATAACATAGCCTGCAAGTTGTTGGAGTAAATGCCTCACTGAAAATTCATCTAACAAGAAATGTTCTAGTAAATGCACCATCTTAATTACAGTTTCCCAAATGTATTCCAATTCAGGTGCTGGCCTATTTGTGTTGATAAACTTTCAGAATTATAGTTACTCCGCACATAGCCCTCGATTTTGCCCTTCCTTCTTCATCTGATCTTCACCCACCTGTTGGGCTCTCTTTGCTCCTCCCAATTGACCAAGAAAATCAACCATCAAGGTGTTTATCTCAAATTACCAACTCCATATACTCAAGCCTCGGGTTTTATCAAAATTCACACAAATACACGACTAGAAAACCAAAATAAGAACCGAAAAGAGCAAATTTTACCTCTATCGAGCTTATTCCCCCGAGAGAAGAAGAAGGGTGGCACTTTAGGCCTGACGGTATCTCACAACTCGCGCCAAGAGAGAGTGGAGAGAGTGGAGAGGTCAGTGACGACGTCTGTGCGCGATCAGATTTGCTCAGTTGAGAGATGGGGGAGATGAGTATTGAGGTTTCGATTTGGTTTTGAAAGAGAGGGGGTGGGTTTGGATTTCATAAAAAACACAAAGTATCCCAAAGGCCAGGGAGCAAATATCTCTCTGTATAACATTTGCTTAGAGACACCTACCAACAAATTTGTATCGTTTGAGGTAATAAAATTTATCTATTGTACATTAGGGACGTCAGATTAGTTTTTGCACGAATATTGAAGGATCATTTACCTTTTACCTAGGGTAGATTTAAATAGAAATATTAAGTTAGCTTAGAGAATATGAACTCCCACCCACATCCTCTAAAATGAACACCTCCTTTGAAATCAAGACCATTCATCTCCCATCGAACGACAGTGATTTTGTAAATCTACAATTTAAATAATAATTGTACAACAAATAATATGAAAAAAATTCAAAATAAATATTTTCTACTTTTTTACATCTTGTATGGTGAAATAATACTTATAAATGTCAATTTTATTTAATTTCATAGTTATTTGTCCCTTAACATTGAGCCAAAAATTCCAGACCGTTCGTTTTAACGTTATCAATCAACGGTCGATCTGCAATGAAATGTGTCCATGTCAGTTTTAAAATGATCAAGAGAAAACTATGAACACAAACAACACACAAATTATCGAGTTTGGTTATGTCTAAGTTTCGATCCAACGCGAAATGTTTATAGCCATTCGATAATAAGGTATTCCATCAGCTACATGGATTGGATAATCAACATAAATTTTTACCAAACTTTGCTACAATTAAAAAAATGTATTGATCTTTAGTTTGAACGGTTCGAATCGGTTACCGGATGTAATATTTGTGCGTGCCTTCGTAAACTCACCCAACTAGAGATTATGTTGCATGACATGCGTATAGGATAGAGATTATGTTGCATGACATGCGTATAGGATATGAGTTGTTATGGCAAAATGCATGTAATAATATGTTGTTTCACTTATCAAAATATTGTACTAAGATTAGAAATACGTCCTAACATTCATTATTAGGACATTCATTGTTGCGTAATTTTCATCAATATATTTTTCAATGCCAATTTTTTAATCAATTAACGGTGAATTGGTTCATTAATTGCTTCAATTTCATTAATAACATCATTCACGTAATACATAACTTCAACGCGGTAATGTATATAATTTCAATCCGATCCAAATTATTAAAATGATAAATTATTTATTACATATAGAAATTCAATTTAAATTAATAAAGCTGTCACAACATTTATATTGTATGTAGAAATTCATATTCTTAAATAAATTGAGCCCAAACATTTAAATGAAAAGTGTATTAATTTCATTTCCCTCCAATGAAAAAGGTCACTCAACTTAATTTATCCATAGTAAGATTTTTTATCTTTCATATAATTATTTTCAATATGTAAATGAAAAAAATAATTTACAAATTTTACAGTGAATAAAATAATTATTTAGAAATATCTTCCAAACAAAAATTATTAAATTAAAGTATCTGAAAAAAAAACAAGTAAGAAAAGAAAATGAAAATAGGATGAAAAGTAAAAAAATGAAAAATTCAACCTAAATTAAAAATTCCTTCTTAAATTTCACTTCACTTAACCAAAATTTTCGTCCCCTCATTCTGTACTGTGCCCCTTGAATTCACATCCTCTCCAATACTTCACAAGGGAATCTCTTACAATCAGCGGATCCGGACCATTCCTTTTAATCTGCACTATCTCAAAGCACAATAATACTGCCCTACCTCTATGCTAGCCCGAATCCCAAAACGATGAGATTTAATCTCGAACCGTAAAGTGAGGCCCATGTTCTACGATATCGGAGAGTGAGTTGAATCCGTCTCCCTTTCTCTCATAGGCGACTCTCACTCTCTATCAAAATCTGACCTAACTTTGGACTTCCCTCTTAAATTTTTTACCAAAAATTGAATTCCCTCCTCTTCAATTTTCACTTCCCGCTAATTACCAAACATCTCACTCATATCCCCTCTCTCTCTCTCTGTGTTCTCTCAAACCTACTTCTCTTGTGAAAATGAAATCCAGCACTGGACGGGCTTCAGAGCTAGGGTTCCAACGGCGAGGCGTAACTCCGTCGATTGGAAGTCGTCCGCTGAGCTAGGGTTCGGAGCTAGGGTTCCAGCACCAAGGCGTAGCTCCGTCGATTGGAAGTCATCTGCCGACCGAGGTTTCGGAGCTAGGGTTCCAGCGCCATTGTTTCGGTACTACTATTTTTTTTTTGTCTATAAAATAAAATTCATGTAGTTTGGGACTGAAAGTTGAACAAATTTGGATATGAAGTGAACAGATTAAACAGCACGTTGGGTTAACGGGTTGTGGGTCTGAGTTAAGAGTTCGAAGTTTGGTGAATAAATGAAGTTTGGTGTTGAAAACAGGTGTTATTACAGTCGAAAAGCTATCTATTGAAATATAAATTCCTCATGCAGTATGATGATTGCCGATGCAAATTTTTATTGTCAATATCATATTGTAAGTTCTGTTATTTGTTTCTCAAACTGGTAGTTATCAATTTGATTTTCAAAATTGAGAAATATAAATGGCCAAGAAATAGCAATTCTCATGCTTAAGGCGATTTCAACACTTTAATGCAAATATTTCTCTTCTATTAATTTATTGCATTGTGATTATTATCTAGTGATACTTTCTAGGTGCATCATAAGGATATGGCATAAGATCAGCTTCTTTTTCAATCTATGAATGTGTCTTTGTATCTCTTACAGTTTATTTTACTGGACCAGGTTATGTCGCCTACAGGTAATATAACTGCTGGGTTTTGGTTGTAACTGATGGGTTTTTCTTTAACCTGTAACTGCTTATATATCGCCTCTAATTTATATGGTAGGTGTTAGGTAATTAACATCCGTATAAGTGTTTGATTTATTTACACTTTGTTATTCTTTTAGTCTAATTGATTGTTTCAGATTTAAAACCCAGCTGCAATTGTTGGCTATTTCTCTTACTGTAATTGCTTGTGCTTAGTTGTATCTGATTTTTTTAAAATTGTGGGACTGTTCTTAAATTTATGCCCTTGGCAATAATCTCTGGTTAGAGGGACTGAAATGTAAAATTGGGATTTTTAACTCATTGAATTCATGTTCTAGTAGCTGATGCAATACAGCAGGTTGTTGCGAGCATCTCCAAGCAAATCATTCTACATTACCTTGAAGCATTACAGTACAAGTAATAGTTTTCTCTGTACTTTTGTCTTTGTCATTTTTAATTTCAACTTTGTAACATTAGTCTAATTCATGTTTCCATATAATATTAATTTATGTTTCTCTGTACCAGTATATAAGAAGCCTAATACATGCTTCTCTAATCTGACCAGCTAATAAGGAACAAGGTGAGAATTAAAAAAAGTTGATGGTTTTCCAAAATGCAGAATCATGACTATATTTTTTTTTCTAAATTACATAAAATAATTATTAGGGGCTTTGGTGCATCATAAAGAAAACGTAAGATGTAATTAGTACCTTTAAGAGAAACAAAAAGCTTTTTGAGTTCGTCTGTCTTGTATGTTGTATGTCCGAAACCACGTCAATCTCCCTCCATCCACCGAGCTAGGGTTCCAGCTCTGTCAATCTCTCTGTTGTTTGTCCAACCACGTAATACTCAAGATCATGTAATGCTTTACCAACTAGATCTCCGTCAATCTCTCTGTTGTATGGCCAGCATCACAATGTTCAAAGCCATTTGGTGTCATAAATTGCACAAGTGAGAATTCTACTGCGGAGCCCTATGTTGTGTGGTTACTGGACTACCAGTGAAGTACAACATGCCAACTACTTATTAAGGTCTCTTTATTTGTTTTTTAGGTATAAAGATCCAAAAACTGGATTACCTTATGCCACGCTCGAAGCCTTTATTAAGGTCTCTTTATTTGCTTTAGTAGATTACGTTGGCAACTGATTTACAAGAATTCTCGAGCAACCAATTGTTTCTGTTTTTACTGACAAAGCACAAAGGTAATCACAAGTATAATTATAGTTACCAATTATGCTTCATTCTTTTGGTTCTTCTTAATCCTTTGCAAGTTATTATTAGTCTACAAAATAAAATTTCTTCAAAAAAACACTGCAAAGTACAAGGGACCAGCGGTCTACCTATATATGACATTGTATTAAACTATGCAGGAGTTAACTTTCTCATTCACATCTTTCTGAATTTTGTTGAAATGGTCTTTTTAAAATTTGAATAAAAAATAAAGACTGGCATGATATTGAAATTTTATTGTTTTATTCTTAAAAGTACAGAAATCAGATTTATGTACTATAATGTTCACAAGTGGTACAATTGGGGACCCAAAGGGTGTGATGTTAACTAATGAGATCCTCGTAACCATGATTTTAGACATGGATGGTGTTGTTCAAACAGTAAATTAAGAGGTAAGTTGTGTGTTTTTCGAGAGAAATTTTAAAAAGAATTGTTGAATTACACTAATATATGGTCCTCATATTGAACTTTTTGAGATTAGAAACAATAAAAATGAGTCACTTGAGGAACTAATCAAGAGGTTGATTGGATTGAGGTACTTGAGACTATGCTAGGTAGACAGTTATTGCAAAATACAAATAGCAATATGTGGATGCATTATATTAAACATGGGTAGCATTTCTTTCTCTTCAACTTGTATTGGAATTCAAATTTCTGATCTTACTGGATTTATTTTTGTTTTCCAGTCTCTGGAATGGTGAACACTTTGGAGCCTACTATGGGAAATAATGTAAGATGAGCAAAACTAGAGTGTGATGTGCTCACCAAGAGAGTTTGGTGAGTACAACTCCAAAAGTATATTGGATCAGCTTCAAACGACGAATTCAAACAGTTGAAATCCATGTACTTTTTGAGTGATGCATGTACATGCAAAATTTTAAAAATTTCGAATTCATTTGTTACAAGTTCAAGCAGTCAAAGAGATTATAAAAAAATGAATATAGAAAACAACTTATAAAATGTTCATTTCTTTGACTGCTTGACCTTGTAACAAATGAAATTGAAACTTTCAAAATTTTGCATGTACATGCATCACTCACGAAGTACATGAATTTCAACTGTTTAGATTCGTCGTTTGAAGCCGATCCAATATACTTTTGGAGTTGTGCTCACCATACTCTCTTGGTGAGTACATCACACCCTAGTTTTGCTCATGTAAGATCAATGGTTCTATTGCATGTATTAATAATTACCTAGTTATTTTTCTTTAGTAAATTTTTATCTATTACTATGTTTTTAGGTTCTTTCAGAATCTCAACAAGTAGTTGAGAAAGAAGATCAAAGGATTACTGAAGAAGCTATTGGTATATATATTAGATTTTTTTTAATATTACTTGCAAAGTCAATGCATGTATTAATATTTTTTTTTGTTAAATATGTTTCAGTTGATGCGTTAATTATGCTATGTTATGTTAATGATTAAATATGTTTCAGTTGAATGTTCTACTGCATGTATTAAATATGTTTCACTTTTTTTTGATACAATGTGTTGATTATGTTATTTTAATGATTTATGCTTATTACATGTTTTGTAATCTCTTTTCCCAATATGTTTACTATCTTAGAAATAGATGTGTTATCATTAGAATGAGAATTTGGGATTATAAAGTACTGGATTGGTACCGGGAGGATTACTGAATGAAAGTATTTTGGTATCAAAACAGGAAGGACAGTATTTCCAGGGATATATCCATGGAAAAAATGCATGCTGCCATTTATATAATAGCTCCAATATTTGACAGGTGGGATCCACTTTTGCTAGCCTGAGATAGGTCTCACGTAAATTGTCCTTGGAAATACTCAAGTGGGTCTAGGGGTGTTCATTGGGTCCGGTTTAATCGGTTTTGGACCAAACCGAATTAGATCAGTTCAAACGGTTTGGTTTTTTTGGTTTAATGGTTTGGTTTGGTTTGCTTTGCTTTTTAAAACTCAATTATAACTTCGGTTCGGTTCGGTTTGAAATTTTCAAAACTGAAATAACCGAATTGATCGAACTTTTATATATTATGAATTTGATCCGGACCGCACCGGTTTATTCTTAATATTCCGGTTTATTTCTTAAACAATTGTTTTAAATACTTCGGTTTAGTTCTTAATATTCCGATTTATTTCGTAATACTCTAATTTATTTCTTAATTTAATATACTTTGGTTTATTACAAAACAATTGCTTTAGATTAAAAAATTGATATATTTCGGTTTGAACCGAACAAACCGAAATAAAACTTTGGTTCGGTTCGGTTCGGTTGCAATGCTAATTCGGTTCGGTTCGGTTCTATTTTTAAAACCGAATTAAAGTTTTGATTTGCCTAGTTCGGTTAGGTTCAAACTGAACCGAACCGATGAACACCCCTAGGGTAGGTGCCAGGGGCCTTATCCTTGGAAATGTTAAGGTGGGTCTCACATTCCCTCCTCTTGAAATACTCTGATGGGTCCCTCATTTAATCCCCTTAGAAATACTGAAGTGAGTCCCACGATGCTCCTCTTGGAAATAATCCAGCTAGTGGTCAAGTTTGAAAGTATTTCCATGCGCTCTTTTTCGATGAGTCAATAACTTAAAATCTCTAGAATCAACATTACGTAAAATCTAGAAAATAACAACAGGCAACTTAGTAAAAAAATTCAGTGGAAAGAATTTATTATGGTAACCAAGAACTAAACAGAAATGAAATTGGAGAAATAAGCTCAATTGAAACCAAGAACTGCAATCTTAGCTAACGACTAAACCTTAAAATTGAGCATTACCTCCATCTGTGGATCATGCAATTATACTACAGCTGGTAAGGCTCTAGAGGCGTGAATAGTTGACCTTAAAATTGAGTATTATCTCCTTACCGGTCAGGTACAGTACCACAAAACCAGAAGAAAGTGTTAGGGTAAATTTTCAGATATTCAGATAGTTAAAAATTTAATTAAAATAAATCGAATTGAATTATAATTAAAACGATAATACCCGGATTGTGCAAAGTATTGTCCTTAAGCGTATTCCGTCTCTATCGTGCAAGATTTGGAATCGCCACCAAGATTATCCGGAATTGTCACTCTTTAGGGCACGACTATGAGAATGACTAATGATAACTCCGCAATATCCAGCAGTCGATCAGAATTAATTTATACAGATTTTGTTAAAGTGAATAATAATTGCTAGGAAGCAAATTCATGAAAGAAAATATATGGTTTCTTTTTAGAAACAAATGGAGAGAGAATAGAGTGGGAGATTAGTATGAAATGATTAATCTCTCATTTGAAGCTCCCTATCTTATTTATAGAGATGTAAGTCGTTAGAAATATATTTTTTCCAAGTTGGCATCTATTGAATCTAGGTTGGAAGCCACAATTTTTTATCAAGGAAAGAAGAGTTGACTTTTCTTCTTAATTTAAAATTAAATTTTGAGTTTTCAAAATAAAGTTCCAACAATCTCTCACAAAACTCAAAATTTAAGAATTTCAAATGGTGATAAATATAGAAGCAAATTGTTGGATATTTATATTGTGCATCAATGAAGTAGTTTACAAACTTTGAACTTCATCTTAAAACTGATGGATTTAATTTGGAGGAAACAGAGTGAATTACGTCTTGAACTCGTTCCTTTAATCTAAATTACACTACCATACACACAATATGGAGATTCTCGTCAATAGGTTTGTGCATTAATGGCCTTGCACAAATAGCTTGGATTTTTTCATGAGTCTTAAAGCTTACCCATGCCTCGCACTGCGGTCGTATACATACACTCTCATATAGATGAGTTACCTACCAAGGATATGTGTAGATGCATATCCTGCAGAAAATACCGCCTCGGTCCTCATTAAGAGCTTAAATGCTCATCCTACCATTTACATAGAGCACACTCACCATAGGTACTAAACAGATTTGAAAAATTCAAATCTGAAGTAGAAAATCAGCAAGAAAAAAGAATTAAAATTTTAAGATCCGACCAAGGTGGAGAATTTACCTCAAATCAAGTTGCATTATTTTGTGAAAAATATGGAATCATACATGAAGTTACTGCTCCTTATTCACCTCAATCAAATGGTGTTGCAAAACGTAAAAATAGAACTTTATTAGACATGGTAAACGCTATGTTAATTAGTTCAGGTATACCCCAAAATTTGTGGGGGGAAGCACTCCTATCGGCTTGTTATATTCTTAATAGAATTCCCATTAAAGATAATAATAAAGCACCATATGAATTTTGGAAAGGATATTCTCCTAGGCTTACTTATTTTCGTGTTTGGGGATGTTTAACAAAAGTAGGAATTCCTGAACCAAAAAGAAAGAAAATAGGTCCAAAAACAGTTGATGCAATATTTATAGGATATTCATTAAATAGCAATACATATAGATTTTTAGTAATTCAATCGGAAATTAGTGAAATATCAAAAGATACAGTCATAGAATCTAGAGATGCTGTCTTCTTCGAAAATATATTTTCATATAAAAATAATAATCCTACTAATCTAACCTCTACATCATATAATATTCCATCTACATCTGAATCAAAAATCTAATCTTGATTATTCACTAGAACCTAGAAGAAGTAAAAGAAGAAAAATAGAAAAGAATTTTGGTGAAGATTATATAACATATCTAATTGAAGATAATCCTAAATCTTATGAAGATGCAATGCGATCTCCAGAAGCATCTTTTTGGAAAGAAGCAATTAATAGTGAAATTGAATCTATTATCTTCATTCTTATATAATTCACGTAGTTGTCCTGATCTACCAACGGTTGAGATTGAAAGATGAATTTTTGAATTTAATATCAGCCCTCCAATCATATAATTTGTCTTTTTTTGATTAAATACATCTGTTTTATATGTAGAAATCTAAATTTAGTTCAAAACATACTCGTCTCACATACTGCTAGATAGTTTGTCACAATTAAAATTAAATGAATAGCGATTTGTTTTCTTATTTATCCTTAAAGCTATTTTGATTAAAACATATTATTTACGATTCATCAAATCTTATTATTTAATGTGCTAATAAAATGACACTTTAAATCAATATAAAACGTGTAGTCTCCAACAAACAACTAGACATTTTATTTTGAGAAATGCTAACAATTATCTAGGACAATCTATAGAAGTTAAAATATAAAACGTGTAGTCTCCAACTCTGATTGTATGGTCGAACAAATAATTAGAAAAAAAAAAGGTCAGCTAAATCACCGGGTGCTGGTAATGCGGGGCAGTAATTTTCCAAGAACTGTTCCCGTTCTAGGTTAGTCTCGTTTAGGGAATTTTTTATTTATAGAAATCATTATTAAATAATAAAGAAAAAATAAAAAGAGAATGTGAGTTTTTGATGAAAATTTAACATTACCAATTTAGAAAACGAGATGTGATTTTATATATGGAAGAACATTTTTTTAAAATTTGGTTGCAAATTATCTCTATTTTTATATTAAGTACATAAATGTCTTATTCACTTTAATTAAAAGATGATATTTCAGCCCTACAGTTAGATAATCTATCTTCTTTAGATTCAAAATATTTTTTTGATAGTTTTTTTTATTTGTAGAAGTCTAAATTTAGTTAGACACGTAATTGTCCTGAAAATAATTCATAGAGATGAGTTCCAATTGTAAAATCAACTATCTGTTTTCTTATTTCTCCTTAAAGCTATCTCTCATTCCTTCAATTAAATTATTTTTTTATTTTTTCGTTTCCTCTATTTCTTTTCTCCTTTTCCCCTATATTTTCGATAATAAAAATAGAAATTATTCAATCTTTTTGAATCTGTAGAGAAAATCATTTTTTTTGATATACTATATTCATGGTGTCAAGAAGAGAAATAATCTTTATTAGAGCTACTGTATCTTTGCGAATAGATGAACAACATATTTTGTGCTGATAAAAACAATTATATCTTTTCGATCTGCAGAGAAAATGAAGGATATATAAAACTTTCGTGTAGAGAAATGATCTATAGAGAAATTTCACCATTAAAATAATTTTATTCAAAAAAAATTGTATTTAATAACAAAAATATTTGTGTCAAAGGTTACTTGAATTAAACACTTAAAAAACCTATATCTTTAATTTATATTCGTATGATTATTTAGACATTATGTATTCATAATATAAATATTTTAGGATTAAGATTTAAATATGTTTTTATTATGATGTAATTATTTTTGGTGTTTAGTCTAGATAATAAATAAATGTTGAATATAAATGGAAGAATAATTTATTTATCTATTAAAGTTAAGAGTACATGGAAAGGGTGTGCTATCCTATAGCGCACGTTAAAGAGATAATAAACTCGCACCCTGGCGCTCTCTCATGAACTGAGAACAATTTGAATATGTGGGCACACCATAAGCCCGATTAAATTGATATCTCCTATAGCTATCAGTGCCGTGGTGAGGTTGATCTAAAATATATATATATATATATATAATAATAATAATAATAATAATAATGAGATGAGACACACCAGTTTTATAACTGATGAATTAAAGTCAAGGATTCTCCAATAAAAATTGATATAAATATGCATTCCTCTCCTGTTTGTCAAACTATAAAGAATAAAAAAAAATTCTTCTGCAACATTCCTTCTTTTCATGTTGTTAGAAACATTTAAATAAATTCTTGCATTAATCTGCTATTATTTTAGTTTTCTGCATTTTAATATTAAAAAAAAAAGATAATAAAATGTATTCAAACTTGAGACATAAAACAGAAGGAAAGTATGACTGTGATCGATGTTTAGCTACATCTCATAGTCGTACAATCCTTTCATTATATTTTTAATAGTTTGAAGACATAAAAAAAGAATATAAATTTGGCACGCTTGTATTTTGAGTCACTCTCCTTGACACAAATAAAGAAATAAAATACTGTAGGGCGCAGAAAATTGTACGGTTAGGTTAGCTAACGATGCGGGCATGTGTAACGAGAGAATGCTCCCGCATGAGTTTGGTGCTCTAGTTTCCAAACAGACATAAGCAGGGTACCGAACTTGGGGCATTATTTGATATCTCCCTGCATTCCTCATGGTTCACCCTTAACAGACCTATGATTGTCCGTCAGGGTCTTATTGTTTGATTGTGGAGACGTTTAACTTCCGACGGACGCAAGTCCCCGTCGTTAATTACATCAGGAAGACCTTTTGAGTCTAACTGAACAGCTCGTTCATTCTAGAATTTGGACTTATTTAGTGTGAACTGAGTAATGGAGCTAAAAGAAGGCTCATGTAAGGTTGTGCTTTTGGTCTTTTAGCTGGTTCTCATTTGTTTGGACATTTGTGCTGTGTGCTGTCATATATATGCATGCATGTGATTGAATATATATTTTTGGACTATTTTCAGAAATCATCTTTAAAGGTTTTGGTTATCATTTTTAACACAAAGAAGGGTATTTTGACTATTTCAGGTTTGGACTGGAGCTTGGATATGAGTATATTTGGATTTATTTTAGAATAATGAGAATTTGATTTGAGTTCATTTGGAATTGGTTTGAATTGGTTTGGACTTGATTTGAATCGGTTTGGATTTGAAATGGAGAAGTTATGATCGAAAAGAACTTGTTTGGGAAGAATTTATATCAACTTGGATTTTCGGGGATTGAAGATTTTTGTTTTGTAAGTTTCTGGGATGAAGCTGTAAAGCTTTTGTTTCCCTTTTATAGGAAAGCTTGATTTGCGAAGCAGACTTTCTTTTATCATTTTCGGCTTTTAGGCCGTCAAACCATGATTTCGAACTTTGAAGTTTTGGTTTTGGGCTTAGAAATGTATGACAGCTTTTGGAATTTGTATTATGACATCGGGTTTGGGATTTGGAATTTTTGTATTCATATTTGAATTTCAAGTATCGGGCTTTGGGTTTCATCAATAATCGTGCAGAAGCGAATATTGGGCTTCTGATAGATATTGGTTTCTTTGGGATTTGGCTTTTGGGATTATGTGATCGTTTTAAGATTTGTATTTGGTTTCATGCTTTCTTTGGCATTGAATCTAAAGCTTTAAGTTTCTTTAAAATTCATGCTAAAGGTAGAGATCCAAAATCAGAGGCCTTTTAGAGTTTGTCCTTGAACTCAAACCATTGGATCATCTTGTTTATTTCAAGATTTGCATTTGCCTTTAAACTTTCTCTTTTGATTTTCGGATCTAGAATTTATAGTCACTTTAAAATTCGTGCAGGATTTGATGCAGGTTATAACGGCTTTCTTCTCAGACCCGACGAAGTGGGCCCACTGCCTCCGGCATGGCTCCAACCACTATGAAGCTGAGAAAGGGTATCACTAGAATCGCCTCATTTGGAGGAGTTCACTGCAGTTGGTCGTCTTCTCCGGTGATCACCGGAGATGAGGTTTTTTGGGTACGGTTTACATGTCGGTACCGATTGGTTCCGGGCTCGTTTCTTCATCATTTTGAGTGGTTTCTTCACCGTTGGACTTGTATTTACTTGAAGACCATGATTCTAACATCAATTTTAGGTTTTGAGGTCGAATTGAAAGACTTGGCTTTTCATGGTGGCCTGCTTTGAAGGTACTAACATGGTTTGGCATCAAACTTCTTTTAAATTGGATTAAGTCTTCGGTTTTGGAGCCTTTGAACCTCATTTCTAGGGACCATGGGGCATATGCAATACATCAAGTTCGTCCCAGGTTGATTGCAGTGAGCAAAGGAGATGCATAGCACAATTTCAGCTGTGCTACAGGGCATGAATTTGGGCTTTCTCCTTTGAATGATTTCGACTTCAGTCATTTAGGCATTGGACATAGGTGATTTAGTTTCTTGGCTTCACAAAGGGGTTAACAAAAGGGTTCATGGGAATTGAGCTTGGCTTGTTTGCAATTACAACCTTCATTTAGTCATTTTTGGAAGAAGGATGTGCATCAATATTGGTGCTGACATCGAATCGACTGGAATAAGCTTTGATCATGGAGTTTTGGTACATAAGGTCATATAAACATGAGACATGGGTTCAGGGAGGGTTCATCAACATATTCCCATCATTGACATTGGTTTTAGAGAGAGATTTCATAATTTGGACATGTGCAACATTTGTGTTTTTTGTGCAACTTTGGAATTTGATTCTGAGCAAGATAATGAACAGAAATTTGGGTACAACATATGGTTTGAAAGAGGAAAGTACAATCTACAACCCTGCAAATTTTCATGAATTTTGGATCAGAATTTCAATGCTTTCAAGTTATGTGAAACTGGGACAAAACTAAAACTGCTGCTTTATGAGTGCAGTTTCATAGTTTTGGTCGATTTTCAGAGACTGATATCTCTCAGTTCATTTGGAATTTGCAAGAGATATTTGACAGAATTGTTCTATGGAGTTCAGGATATACATCAGACAAATTTCATTAATTTTGAACATGTTTAGATAGGCTAACTGAGGGCTTGAAGTTGTGACCAGAATAACAATTCTGCAAGATTTCACAGTTTTCAGGTTTTGCCGTTTTTGTTGTGGTTTGTTCATTTGGACATTTCATAGCTTCTATATATGGATTTGAGACTTGAGATATGATCATTGGGTTCCTTGAATATCAAATTTTCATGTGCAATATGGTCATGGCAAATTGAAAGGGGAATGGGTGAGAAACTGGAACTGTTGCTTCACTGGCACAGTTTTCATCACTTTGGCCAATTTTCAAGAACTGATATCTCTCAGTTTGCTTGGAAATTTCAAGAGATATTTCACAGAATTGTTCTATGAGGTCAAGTCTAGATTCCAGAAAAATTTCATGAATTTTGGTCAAGCCTAGAGAGGCTAATTGAGGTCATAAAAATGGGTCCAGAACGACAATCCTGCAGGGATTTTACAACTTTTGCAAACTTTGCCATTTTATTGTGATTTATTCACTTGGAAATTTTAAGAGTTCTTTACATTATTTCAAATCTTGTAATGTATTCTTTCAACTGTCCAAACATCAAATTTTTATGTGTCATGTAGCTATGAAAAGCTGAGAAGCAAAGCATGCTCAAAAATGCATATGGTGCAGTTGTCAATTTTTCTTAACTTGGTACCAACTTCTGAATTTCATTACAGATAATTGGTTCATTGTTTTTAAATGAAACTTTTTATTCTTGATCTTTGATGTCAAATATATAATCTGACCAAATTTTACATTTTAATTCTTTCCAGATCTCAAGATATGGCCAGTGCAATATGGTACCAGCAAAACTGTGACAGCACAGTTCCAGCATTTCAATTCAGCAGGGGTGAACTTTGAATGGCCACCATTTCTTACCAGATTATTAAAATTGAGTTATTCTTTTTTGGTTCTCCTCATATTGGAGTCCTCTATCTACTGGTAAAAGGGTTTGGTCAAATTCAGTCTATTCTGGTCTGTAGGACCGATTTACTGACAGAAGGGCATTTTTGGGCATTTCTGCATACCAGTTGGACATGCATTTGAACTAACAAGGGTTCATGGCTGGGACAAACATGGTTATCACATCTTTAACATACTATGGACTGGTTGGGCATGATCCTTATGCTTGTAAATCAAAGGAGAGCAAAAGACCTGGAATGACATGAAATTTTGGTAACATATCCCTTATTTGGCATGATCTCTTGTCTCACATATTCTAAATGAATAGTGGCATGACAAGTGGTCTTAGAGCATCAAATCATCGGGTTTCATATCCACCCTATCTCATCCACTCTCACGCTTGTGAAGGGGACGGTTTTTTAGAGGCTAACAAGCTCTCTTTGCATATCCTTAGACATGAACTCTATGCAACTATATATCAAAGAGACACTATGTAGTATCGATCTCAGATTTTCATTGCATAGGCTTCATGCCTTAGGGGTCCATGTATGACATATATGTATATATTTCTCAAGACAACCTATGTGTAACAATAAGCATAAGAGATACTAGCTAGCATCACTCTTAGCCTCTATTACACAAGGCTTATCCCAAAAAGTCTGATTATGAAGTTTAAGTCCTTGATCACATTTTATTCAACTTTTAATGAGGATAACAAAGAAGTTAAGTATTCAAAGAGATGCTATACGGCATCGATCTTCTTCAACCCCTCCCCTTTGCATCTCCCTTTTACATGACATTTTTATTTATTCATATATGTGTGAGGTGTGTTAAAATGGAAGATCATGAAGAAGACATCAAAACATAAAATCTACATATGCATATATCAATATATTGTATCAATCGCAACAAAGGGATGCGATTCACATCAACCACTATGCCTTTCCTTTTCTTAGCCGGTTTTCTTTGTTTGATCCACATCCTATCTATTTTCTTTTTAATAACAGAAATAACAAAGCATTTATGCTCTTTCAAGGCATTGAAGGCCGAGAAAGAGACATTTTTATTTGAGAAAGATCTAAGCTAATGATCATCATGAGACCATAGCTTAAACTCCTCCTTTTTGCTCAAAAGAAGAAGAAGAGAAGAAATAACATGAGGAAGCTCCAAAAGAAGAAAACAAAACAAAAGAACATAAGCAAATAACAAGAACATAACAGCAATATAGATTTAAAAGCTCCCAATAAGAGCATGCTTTATTGAATCATGGTCTTTATTTACATGAAACATGGCCTACATAGGCATCTACATTGCTTAAAACTTAAAGTTCTACCTATTCTATTGTTTGGAGTGGAGAACAACAAAGAAAGGTGTGGATTTCGGTTTGGGGCAGCAGCTATGAGGTATAAGGATTTCGGTTTTGGCTATGGCTGCTATGTTATGCATAATATCAGAGTTTGGGCTATGTTATGGCTGTGTTTGTGGTGTTTTTCTGATTTGAACCTTCTCCTCTTTTGCTTCATTTCAAGGGGTGTATATAGCCTTAAGGCATAGATTTTAGGGTTTAGGCTAGGGCCAAGTTGGCATGATCTTCACCTTTCATTTTTGCTCCATTTTCTTCAATGCTTCTGATTTATTCCAGCACATTGGAACTGTGTTTTTAATGGCATGAGCCAATCATTTTGTGACACTTTGGCAATCCGAAACATGCTGGATTTTCAGCCTTTGATCCCTTCCATTTGAGGGCTGAGATTAAAGGAGAGTGCTATTCTACACGCTTAATTTGAACTTTTGAGCGTTGAATTCTTTAAATTCCCATTTTACCCTTACACTTTCTTTCCAACTTAATTAATTAATAAACGGAGAAGACGGAGTTAATAAAACAAGCGGTCCCCATTAGATCCTTTCAAGTTCTTTTTTTAACCCAATTAAAGGAATCATAAACTAATAAAAGATAAAAATTCCCGTCTTCCCGACCTCTCGCTCTTCGTCTCGTTCAGCTTCGTACATCGCACAGGTTTCCTCTACTTCATTGTCTTCTCTGTCGCTTTGTCTCCATTGCGAAGGCTTAGAGTGCTCCATCATCCTCTTCCGTAACACGATAGGTATGTATCTGCCCGTCCTCTTACTTTGCTCCTTCCGTTATAATTTAGTGATTTTGTCTGAATTCAATCCCTCTTTCAGAAAATATACAAATGAGAAAATATTATAATCTCTGACACCAAAGCTCTGACATAAAGAACAACCTTTATAATCTCAATTAGGTGCTCTATGTCAATATTGGATTGAGGTGTTGTTTTGCAGTTTAGGTTTTATTCTATTTAATTTTGTTATAAATCGATTAAACTGAACAGTGGGACCTATGTGTCAGTCACACTATGGCAACTGCTGTTGATCTACAGTACCAAGCCCGTCCAAGATTAGAATTTATCTATTGATTTGAAAATATAAGGACCCAAAGTTTACTGTGTTAATTATCCAGTTGTTTACAAGCTTCGAGTGGATGTTGGAAACCTTTTTTATTCTTTAATACTTGGTAACAGATGACTGCCACAGAGTTGGCAAAGAGGCAGGAGGAAGAACAGAGGCTGTAGCATGAGGCAGAGGCACCGAAAAAATGGAAGAGCATTTTGGCTGATGAGGAGTACGAAAAAATGGTGCTGGGACCCGATCGCCACCCCGAAAGGCGTCTCAAGGCTACCTTCTAGATAAAATGTTTTCTTCTTCTTGGTCTTTTTGCTTTAGATGTTTGATTTTTGCGCTAGAGTAGATAGGGACCAAAGTACAATATAGTTAATTGAAGGAAGAAAAGACTGGACTGACACTCAACCAATACAAAGACATGATCTGGAAGATGTGGAAGAAATTCCCTGACAACCCTCTCAATCAACTAATTAAGTTCAATACAGTATATGGTTGATCAGATTATCTTAAATGTTGACTGGGAGTTATGATTCTCTACTAATCCAACTTTCTAATATAACAGGCTGTTGAGTGATTGACACATGGAATAGGCATCTTGTAGTGGCGGTTCTTGTTCAAATCAAACCATGTTGTTGATGGAATCCTCTACAGTCCTTCAACCTAAAGGACCTATTTGTGAGAAAGGAATCCTCAGAATGGTAAAGGCATGCTGCCAAAATCTTGAATTTTGCCATTTTGAGGGACCGAGTTGCAAATAGTGAGAGACAGGTTTGAAATACAAATAGACAATAGCCATGGCTGTTCCATGTCATTTGTACTCTCATTCCTATGATGTCTTGATGATTCGTTCTTTAATTAAGTGAAAAGAGCATTTAAAGAATGATTTTAAACAAACCAGGGGCTTTCCTGCAAAAGCATTGGCTTTAACAGCTTTTTGACATTTGAAACTCGATAAATAATGAATTTTCGAAACCTTGATTTAATTTCTTTGTTCTGGTGTTAAAATCAGTTAGTGAGGATCACCTTGAAATGTGCTTTGTGATTAACCAGACCACAAACTAAGCTACAGGTACCCAAATCGATATCTGGTATGAAATCATGCATGGCACCAATGTTGAAGCACAGGGAAAGTGCTTCCGGCACAATACTGGCATCAAAATGCCAAACATGACCTGCTCTGAGAAATCAGACAATATAGACTGATATGGTGATCAAAATAAAATTTCAAATATATAGAAAGATAAGAGGACTCAAAAACAAATAAAATGGACACAAATTTCGCATTGATAGGATTTTTGAGCTATTTATTAGCTATTTTTGAAGGTGGCATTTTAGAAAAACACAAAAACTGCTATTTTCTGCATCTTTTACCAGTCTGCCCCTGTATTCCAAATACTGTTAGGAACAGTTAAAGAATTATAAATATTTTGAAACTTGGCAGGCATTTGAATTAGATTTCCCTCTACATTTCCATAAAAAGAACAAAATTTTCAGTTTATCCAATTGCTCAGAATTAATTTTTAAAGGTTGATTGTCAGAAAATGTGAACTGTAAGACTGAGAGCGAGTTAAGAGCTCCAAAATAAATACTTAAAACCCTTTAAAAATTATATGAAAATCTGAGATGTCCCTAAGACCTGTTAGAACTTTTCTAATGTACATAAAATTGAATAAAAAACTGAAACTCCGAAGAACACAAAATCTGTAGCACAAGAGCATAGTGTGCTATGGATATAAAATACACAAGATGCGGCATTCTTTGGCTCGTTACTATGAATTTTGACTCAAGGATGATTGAACATGATTTTCATATAATCTATGGTGCAAATAAACAAATTGAATTCATTATTGGAACAGTGCATAGCACAGAACATTGTTGTGCTACGAAATCATGAAACAGCCTGATATTAAATACATCACTACATATCTCATACCCTTGAACTCATGCTTCAATTGACTCCACCATGATTATGGACCTATGGATAACTAAAATGATAGAAGTAATTGAATCACGAAATGATATCCAAGGGAACAAATTTAATGCCTATGCCCGTTCCAGTTTCTGATCTAAATGAAACTTTGTTTAAATTAAACTTAAAATATGAAATTGATAATTAAAACACATATTGAGCATATAAACAATGTGGTACTACGTGAGGGAAAACTAGAATTATCCTAGCCCAAAATTACTCCTTCAAGATCAAATCAAACACAACTGACGGCAAGGCGGCTTTCCGATCAATCCGATAGTCGCTAGTCTCTGGTAAAGGTGCCAGTGCACTCTCCAGGCTCCAGCAGTGCTAATGATACTGGTCTTGTGACCGCCATGACCGGAAACCCCCTGACAACACCTATATCCCATGTTTGGTTGTGGACTAAAGCTAAGGAGGTCTAAATTGATTATTCCAACTTAGACCGGTCTAAATTATTCATGTTTGGTTGAGGTCTAAAGTAAGATCATGGCTTAAGTTATTCCTTGTTTGGTTATAATTGGTGGACTAAAATTTTAGAAGCCTAAATTAATTAATTATTAATAATTAGATAATATTAAAGTATTAATAATAACTATAATATATTATAATTACTATTTATATTAAAAATATAAGATATCAATTATATAATTATCAATTAATAATAAGAAACTAATTAAATAATATTAATATATTATTAATAACTGTAATATATTAATTTTATTATAATAATTATTTAATATGTTAACAATATACGACATTAATTATATAATTATATATTAATAATAATGATAATAAGATATTAATTATATAATAATAATATATTAATAACTATACTATATTATAATATTATTATAATAATTATTTAATATATTAAAATATAACATATTAATTATATATTATATATTAATAATAACTATAATATATTATAATATTATTATAATAATTATTTAATATATTATCAATATAACATATTAATTATATAATAATATATTAAAAATATAAGATATTAATTATGTAATGATATATGAATAATAGTTATTGATAATAAGATACTAATTATATAATATTAATATATTAATAATAATTACATATATTATAATATTATTATAATAATTATTTAATATATTAATAATAAAATATATTAATTATATAATTATAAATAAATAATTATTATTAATAAAAAATACTATTTATATAATATTATTATAATAATTATTTGATATATTAACAATATAAGTTATTAATTAAATAATTATATACTAATAATAATAATTAATAATATAACTAATTATATACTAATAATATATTATTATAATCAAGTTAGACCACGACGTTAAATAAAATTAAACCACCATGTGAGGTGGTTTAATTTAGGCCGGCCTAAAGATCGACTTATTCCATCTTAGTCCGGCTCAATTAATGCTCGTTTGGTGGAATAATGAGGCCTAAACTCCTTATTCCACCCTTTAGGCTACAACCAAACATGAAAATTGGGTTCAAACCTTCTAGCGGGTCTAAACCTTCAACAAGAACCCGTTAAGAATTTATCCGAGAATATGTATGACGAGGCGCAATCATAACGACGCTACATGAATCTTGACGTCGTTCGAATGTTAGATGCTGGCGCTAGGCGAACCGAGGCACCGATGAAAGGGACCCGTAATGTCAGAGCAACTTGGTGAACAGCGGCATAACCCGTTGAAGTGAAAGCCCAGTAGCAAAGAATAAAAAAAACAGAGAACTAATTCCGCAGCCTCTCTCTCCTCTTTGGATCACTCTCTCCATCTTCCGATGAGAACTCACTCGGTTGTTCCTCCACTGGAGAGAGGCTGGTCTCGGCGGCGCGAGACGGCGACCTGGTTGAAGTGCGTATGCTCCTCAAGCTGAGTCCGAGTCTGCATTGCTACTCGACCTTTGGTGGTCTGAACTTGCCTCTACATTTTGCTTCAGCCAAGGGGCACAATGAGGTGACTAGAGAGATCAATCATTTTCTATTTCTCCTTTTCATTTCGTTCAATTTTCTTTGATTGTTGGTGAATTTGTGAGTGTCGATGTCAGATTGTGTCGCTTTTGCTGGATAAGGGAGTGGAGATGAACTCAAGGAATTACTGTGGTCAGGTGTGTTTTGTCAATGCAATCCTATCTTACTTTATTATTATACTTTTCCATTTGGAATTTTACGAGTTCCAAATTCAAAGTGAGGTAAAAATGTAAAATCATAGAAATTGATTCCACATCTCTTAAAATTTGAGACTTCTACAGCAATATGAACAAGCAAATGGCCCCCTATTTCTCAAAAGCCACACAGCTCCACTTACTATCTAACTATTCATAAATTGCTTTGTGTAGAGCAAGCATGGTGACACGGCAACAATTAGTCAATTGCGACACCAGTCAAAACTGTGGATGCAATGGAAGTCTTATGGATTATGCATTTGAATATATCAACAAGAATGGTGGCATTACCGTAGACAAGAACTATCATTATCTGACTGAGCAATGGTCATGCTAATTCCTTGATAGGTAACTATGTACCAACATCTTTATTTTTTCAAATAATATTCCCACTCAGATTTGACCAGTCAATGGTACAGAAGTAGGTACATGTTCTTGGTTTATCAGGTGTAGGTATATGTTCTTGCCTTCCATCACTTTAAATGGCACTTAGTATATTGATTGCTACTAAGGATTAATTCTTATAGAAAGACAAAAATACCTTCTTGGTACTGGTACAATGTAATTTTAGTATGCAGTTGTGATTCCAGTATTGAGGACCTGGTTAGGCACTATTTTTACATGATTATATGAACAACTCTCAGTTAGAATGGTAACTTTTGTCATTAAAATGAAATGTCGTAATTTATTTAAGGAAATTGTTCATTTTTTTTCCTCAGGAGAAATTTCAGGTGGTGATGACTGACGGGTACCAGGATGTACCAAGAAACAATAAATTTTTTTTTTTTTAAAGGATATGGCGAACCAATTTGTCTATGTTACCAATGAAGCAAGTGGCCACGATTTCCAATTTCACTCTTAAGGTTTGTACAACAAAAATCTATGTCCTTCTATAGGCCTCCAAATATTATTTATGTAAATATATAAACTATTTGCAGTTGGTCTTTAACTATTACTCTCTTTTAAATTTTTTTCTCTATTATAATTGTTGAGGATTATAAAACATCAATGTAATATTTGGATTTTTGGTCAGTCATTGCTCGCAAAGCCAACAATGATTACGACTGGTACCGATCAAAATTACAATAATTCCATTGAACCAACCACCGAACATTTTGCATTACATAACATAAGAAAGGGGTCAAATCTCGTACTGAATATATTATGTTTTATTGTTCTTTGTAAATAAGAACCCTGGAATATCATGGGATATAAAACCTCTTGAGTATGTACTCACTACAGCAGAAAGTATTATCAGCGACCGGTGCTCTTGCCGGTTGCTGCAAGTGTTTTTTTCCCGAAAAAAATAAAAAAGCGCGATTCTCTGGCGACGATGATTATCACCGATCGTATCAGCGACCGGATATTTCTACAGTTGCTGAAGACCCCAAAAAAAGGAAAAAATCGACAACTGCCCTTCAGCGACCGGCGTCAAGACCTTTCTGCGACCATTTGGTCCCTGTCGCTGAAGGGTGTCCCTAAAAAACAATCACCAAATCTCTGGGTTTTTTTTTATTCCCGCATTAGGTTAGACAAAACACGAGGTTTAATGGATTGGGAGCAGATGACAACATCAGAGGTGAGGACTCTAGTATGGAATCTGATTTCGCCACCGCCGCGGTCGAATCCGACAACGAATACTAGTTTTGATGTGTGGAAAGAATTATTCTAATGGATATCTTTCGTACTAAAATGATATGGTAGACATAAAAGAATAATAAATTAGTTTGTGTTGTGGTGAGCTAGATGTCTATTGATAAATATTTTCTAAAAACAATAATCAAAATATGATGAGCATGCTTTCTCAATATTTTATTTTACGGATCCAAACTGTCACACACAATTTCCGGTCGAAAAGTAATCACCCTGTTGCGATTTAATGTACACACAAATACTAAGGTGTCACCTGATGATCGAGAATTAGAAATTGTTGGCTTTCTACATGTCACCTTCAGCACGCTCCCAATGGAGCGAAGCATGACAGGTCTGGCATATCAAACTTAAATTGTACCAGCCCCGTGGAGTTTCATAAGGTGGTGTCATTCCAGTAATAGGTGGCCAGTTTTTGCAAAATTAGAGTTTTAAAGTGATGCGCCCGATTGGCTCTCGCCTCTCACAGTTTTCTGTCCTGTTTACAAATTCTCTCTTGTTCACCCCCTCCCACCCATATGCCTGTGCGGATTGTGCTGATCATTTGTTCTTATTTGTAGTTGCATGTGTATTTTGTGTCATATTTTAAATTGACACAGAGAGAGAATTCTTAACTTCTTGGTTTTTGTTAATAGGTGGGAAGTGAGAAAGATACAGTCAAGAGAATTTTGCTATTGACTTCCTGTTAGAATAACTTGTAAATGTCTAAGAGGACTTTACTGTCAAAAGTAATTACTCTTGGTGCTATGATTTTATATACTGCTTCTGTTAATTGATTACCAGTATCCGACATTTGTGTAAGGTTACATAAAGTTTAAATCATAAATAACTGCAAACTGCATGCTATTAATGCATATAAGAAATATATATATATATATATATAATAAGTGGAATTTTGCATTGTACTTGCGCATCAGAATATCAGCAAAAGATCAACAAGAAGAAAAAAGAGAGACAAGTTTCAGAATAACAAAAACTGTACTCTTGCTTTAGTTTGCTGAGGAAGAAAGTTGCAAGTGGTATGTCGACAAGGATACCTTCATACATAGCATGAGAGAGAAAGAGGGAGTAAGAAATGCACAGAGCCAAACAAGGCAGGGTATGCTATTGCCAGTTGGCAACACCAAAATTACTTGTATAATACCAAAAAGAATGCTTTATGCAAGCGGATTAGGTTATCAGTATGACCGCAAAATAGCATTTGCCCACAATAAATGCTGTGGAAATGACACAATTTTATAAAGTAGCATGATTCTGAAATCCCGGACAGCTGTTGTTGCCTACTGCACAATAAAATGAAGAACAAATCAGGAAAAGACAAACTGTAAGAGCATAAATAGAGGAAAACTTCCATCAAAATTTTTATCCAAAAACTGTTTTCTAACAGTACCAATCTCTCATTTATATGAGACGCAATTTCGCAGCAATGTGTATCTTCTCTTCAAGGTAGTCAGCATACGTCTCCGGTATGATACAGGGCAATGGTCCCTCCTAATGACAAATCAGTGTCAATCATCGAAGATTTCTCAAAACAAAAATATTAAAAAACTACGTAAGATTTTTTAAATCACCCGACTGAAATATCTGCCTATAAGCTCCTCTTCCGAATATTTCCCCTGCATAGGGACGAAAAAGAAAAAGAAAATAGGAAGTCTAGTTCATTGCAAAAATTACAAGCAGAACAATTTGTTCATATGAAACAGATAAGAAAAATACAAGTACAGAAAAAGACAGGTAACAACAATATACCTCGGTAGCAGAATTGATGTATTTCATGGCGTTTTCAAGCTTGAAAAGATCATGCAACAAAGAGTCAGCCTCCCATGTTAGATTATCAGACTTAAAAGTTTACAATTAAGGTTTAAATACAAATAAAGAAACCCAAAAAAGCTTACAGTATGTAGTACACGGTCGTCGTTTGCATTTTTGATGAAGGGAAAGGAGGCTACATCTTTCTTTTTAATATCCATCAACACTTCCATATAATTCTCCTAAACGGAAGTGCATTCATTTGATTAGCTAAAATCAAGCCCTAGAAAAGCATAAAACAAAAAAAAGATCCCGGGGATTGAAAATAGAACCTCCATTCGTGCTACTACTTCATGCCTGAACTTGGTACATAATGATACCCACTCTTTCAAGTTTTGTTCTGTTTTCTTCAAACAAAGTATTGCCTGAGACAGACAAATGAACATTATTTCCACAAAGTATAGGATGCCAAGAAATATTAACAAGAAAAGAGATGAACCTCAATGGCTTTCTCCACAATATAAGATGGAAGGTCCTCCGTGTATTTCATGGAAGCTTCATTGCATATTCTCTCTAAATCTGATGAACTTAGATCCCACTGAAACATGAAAAGCAATTGAATTTGTGAGAAACATACTGCTAGAGCAAATGAAATCAGGGCCAAAAAAAAAAACACATAGCAAGTCAAAACCAACCATTTATGCAAACGAGCAATCAGAAAGAGGTGAGAGTTTTTTTCTTTTCCCCGTTTGGAAGAACAACTCGTAGCAAATTCAGATCAGTTCAACGCTTGATTTGCACAAATAAATTGATTGGTAAAATCAACTCCCAAAAGAAAATTGACAGGGTGCATAATATAAACTCGAAATGCAGTGTTTGTAGATTTGCACGCAATTCATGATTGATTTGTGTGTCTGTGTTTGTGTTTTCTTCTTTTTTCCAACAATTTTTCAAATGATTTGCTAAAGTAGAAGCATTTACCTTAATTGAGGATTGTAGCTCATTGAAAATTTTCTTGAAAGCAAGGTCCTTACTATATGTGTAGTAAAAAGTGTCATATTCAAGTGTTATCTCGTGATTGCAATACTGAAAAAAGATGAACAGGAAATGGTCAGGAATTATTGCTAATATCCCTTATACATATGGAGCTATTTTTTGTTCTCCTACAAGTAATTATATTATAGCGCGACTTTTAAAATTCTGTTTTGATCAATATGGAAGTTTTCTAATCCATTTCAGTTTTGTTCTGTAGTTTTTTATCAAAAGGGAAGAGTAAGTTTTGATGGAGAGACGCTTGGTTAAAACATAGAGCGGAGTCTCGATCAGCGTTTGAATAAGATCTTCCATACTATATTCTAAAGCACCTAAGGACCTTAAAATTATTAGGGCCGGCACAACAAGCAAGACTCCTACTAGTTGTTAAGACATATATACGCAATGGGAGAATTAAAGTTGGGATTACATACGATGACCATTGAAATGTTTGGAATTGGTAACTCATGGTTAGTTTGGTCACAAAGGGCCATATTTGCTTCCTACCAACCAATTCTAGGGAGTAATGGATGAATTTTGAGTAATCTATTCTGAACCCACTAAAACAAACAAAATAGCCCACTAATTGCGGTAACCACATGAACCAAAGGAGTTGAGAAAGTGTAATTACAAGAAAGTCTCCAACATATAGGCGCTGGTAGTTGTCAAAAGAACCCGGCTCTGTGCGCAGGATCCATCCCTTGTTTCTGAACTCAGGACTAGATTCTATACTACGGGCAAGATCATCTTCAAAAGATCGAATCTTTTTTGCAGCATCCTCTTGCTCTATAGAAATCTAAAAATAAAATCAATAAAGCAAAATATTTATCGGGTGACTGAGAATTGATAAGGAAGAGAGAAAATGGAGGGGAAGTGACTCACAAGATAAAGCTTAATTTCTTGGATTTTGCATGTCTCGTTCAATTTTTTCAGGTTTTTCTTCCATTCTTTCAGGGGATGTTCCAAGCTATCACCATAACGACTAAGGAATTCGTCGAACGAATAACAAAAATCAGAGTAATCACCACTTTGGAATCAGAGCAAGTTTCAGTCATGGCAAAGAAAAAAAAAACACAAAAGTAAAGAACAAAGTTGGATTGCTAGATGATAATTATGAAAAAAATAATAATAATACGAATTGCTTGAAAAAGAGTTGCAAGCGAAGGCAACATGAAAAGAAAAGAAACCAAGCGACGATGATTGAGGTCCTGGCAGTTGTGGAGGTCACAGTTATGGCTGCAATACAAACAAAAGTCGTTGTGAATGGTCGTTACGAATCAAAGTTAAAGTTAATGTTGGTGCTCATGGATTGTGAAACATTGTCGAAAACGAGGTTGAAGATCTCAAAGATGATAGCGAACTCATAGTAGGTGAGTTAAATACTTTGCTAAAAAAAGAATGATGATCAAAGCGCGCTAAGTATCATCTATCAAGAGTTGTATCACAACACGTTAGAGAAAATTGCCAATGAGACTGAGTTCTAAGAGTGCATGAAAAGATCTTATTAAATGGACACATCTTCTATCTTCACTTGGGATTCCATCAGTTTAGAAACTAAGGAAAATAGGTCCACATTTCACAGATAATACAACATCCGAGGGTAATACATATGCTTACAAAGTGAAATGGTAATAGGAGTATCTATTTAAGTAATTGAAACAAGATTCATAATGAATTCAGTTCAAATAATGAGCCAAAGAAACACCTGGACCGCATGCATCCATCTAAAAGCCTCTTGGAAGCAGTACCAACCACAAATTAATAAGCTCCTAGTATCGCAAAGAAAAGCAGCAACATTAATAAGCACCAACCCAGACACCCCAGAAAGAAAAGCAGCAACATTCATACGGATTTGTCCGTTGCCAACCAGTACTAGATCGCAAAGACAATGACAACATTTTCTTAAACAAAGACAGCTACGAGAAAATTAAATCTATCCCTAAAAAAAATAAAAAAAAACTGTTACTAAGTCAAACAGAGATTTCCAAAAGCAGTCTTAGCATGATTCTGAAATCCCGGACAGCTGTTGTTGCCTACTGCACAATAAAATGAAGATCAAATCAGGAAAAGACAAACTGTAAGACCATAAATAAAGGAAAACTTCCATCAAAATTTTTATCCAAAAACTGTTTTCTAACAATACCAATCTCTCATTTATATGAGACGCAATTTCGCAGCGATGTGCATCTTCTCTTCAAGGTAGTCAGCATATGTCTTCGGTATGATACCGGGCAATGGTCCCTCCTAATGACAAATCAGTGTCAATCATTGAAGATTTCTCAAAACAAAAATATTAAAAAACTACGTAAGATTTTTTAAATCACCCGACTGAAATATCTGCCTATAAGCTCCTCTTCCGAATATTCCCCCTGCATAGGGACGAAAAATAAAAAGAAAATAGGGAGCCTAGTTCATTGCAAAAATTACAAGCAGAACAATTTGTTCATATGAAACGGATAAGAAAAATACAAGTACAGAAAAAGACAGGTAACAACAATATACCTTGGTAGCAGAACTTATGTATTTCATGGCGTCTTCAAGCTTGAAAAGATCATGCAACAAAGAGTCAGCCTCCCATGTTAGATTATCAGACTTAAAAGTTTACAATTAAGGTTTAAATATAAATAAAGAAACCCAAAAAAGCTTACATTATGTAGTACACGGTCGTCGTTTGCATTTTTGATGAAGGGAAAGGAGGCTACATCTTTCTTTTTAATATCCATCAACACTTCCATACAATTCTCCTAAATGGAAGTGCATTCATTTGATTAGCTAAAATCAAGCCCTAGAAAAGCATAAAACAAAAAAAAGATCCAGGTGATTGAAAATAGAACCTCCTTTCGTGCTACTACTTCATGCCTGAACTTGGTACATAATGATACCCACTCTTTCAAGTTTTGTTCTGTTTTCTTCAACAAAGTATATCCTGAGACAGACAAATGAACATTATTTCCACAAAGTATAGGATGCCAAGAAATATTAACAAGAAAAGAGATGAACCTGAATGGCTTTCCCCACAATATAAGATGGAAGGTCCTCCGAGTATTTCATGGCAGCTTCATTGCGTATTCTCTCTAAATCTGACGAACTTAGATCCCACTGAAGCATGAAAAGCAATTGAATTTGTGAGAAACTTCCATGCTAGAGCAAATGAAATCAGGGCCCCAAAAAAAAAACACACACAGCAAGTCAAAACCAACCATTTATGCAAACGAGCAATCAGAAAGAGGTGAGAGTTTTTTTCTTTTCCCCGTTTGGAAGAACTCGTAGCAAATTCAGATCGGTTCAATGCTTGATTTGCACAAATAAATTGATTGGTAAAATCAACTCCCAAAAGAAAATTGACAGGGTGCATAATATAAACACGAAAAGCAGCATTTGTAGATTTGCACGCAATTCATGATTGATTTGTGTGTCTGTGTTGGTGTTTTCTTCTTTTTCCCAACAATTTTTCAAATGATTTGCTAAAGTAGAAGCATTTACCTTAATTGAGGATTGTAGCTCATTGAAAATTTTCTTGAAAGCAAGGTCCGTGCTATATGTGAAGTAAAAACTGTGATATCGAAGTGTTATCTCGTCATCGTAATACTGAAAAAAAATGAACAGTAAATGGACGGTAATTATTGCTAATATCCCTTATACATATGGAGCTATTTTTTGTTCTCCTACAAGTAATTATATTATAGCGCGACTTTTAAAATTCTGTTTTGATCAATATGGAAGTTTTCTATTCCATTTCAGTTTTGTTCTGTACTTTTTGATGGAGAGACGCTTGGTTAAAACATATAGCGGAGTCTCGATCAGCGTTTGAATAAGATCTTCTATACTATATTCTAAAGCAACTAGGGACCTTAAAATTATTAGGGCCGGCACAGCAAGCAAGACTCCTACTAGTTGTTTAAGACATATATACTCAATGGGAGAATTAAAGTTGGGATTACGTACGATGACCATTGAAATGTTTGGAATTGGTAACTCATGGTTAGTTTGTTCACAAAGGGCCATATTTGCTTCCTACCAACCAATTCTAGGGAGTAATGGATGAATTTTGAGTAATCTATTCTGAACCCACAAAAACAAACAAAATAGGCCACTAAATGCGGCAACCACATGAACCAAAGGAGTTGAGAAAGTGTAATTACAAGAAAGTCTCCAACATATAGGCGCTGGTAGTTGTCAAAAGAACCCGGCTCTGTGCGCAGAATCCATCTCTTGTTTCTGAACTCAGGACTAGATTCTGTATGACGGGCAAGATCATCTTCCAAAGATTGAATCTTTTTTGCAGCATCCTCTTGCTCTATAGAAATCTAAAAAAATCAATAAAGAAAAATATTTATCTGGTGACTGAGAATTGATAAGGAAGAGAGAAAATGGAGGGGAAGTGACTCACAAGATGAAGCTTAATTTCTTGGATTTTGCATGTCTCGTTCAATTTTTTCAGGTTTTTCTTCCATTCTTTCAGGGGATGTTCCAAGCTATCACCATAATGACTAAGGAATTCGTCGAACGAATCACAAAAATCCGAGTAATCACCACTTTGGGTGTCCGCTTTTGCTTTCTTCGACGCCTCCAAGCTCGAGACCGAGTCCGAGCCGATCTCCTCACATGCCCTCTTAATCGGAAGCTCAAGGGTCGTCGCCATTAAATCCTCTCTGCTACTAGTATCGTATCGAGCCCAAGAACCTCCCTCTGTCTCCCTCTCTCTCTCTTTCCTTAGTTTTTTTATCAAACCCTAGTTCCTGATCCTTTCTTTCTTTTCTCTCTTTTCGCAACTGCTGGGCGATCGGGTCCCTGCAGAGTTAATAAACCAATTTCTTTTTGGGGAATTTCACCTGTACCCCTCAAAAACTTCAAAATTACGTATTTACCCCTCTAAAGATTGAAATTACGTATTTCTCCCTCAAAACTTCAAAAACTTACAAATCTATCCA
The DNA here is from genome assembly GCA_024447775.1 of Carex cristatella. NCBI lineage: Eukaryota > Viridiplantae > Streptophyta > Magnoliopsida > Poales > Cyperaceae > Carex > Carex cristatella. The sequence continues at coordinate 6,746,112 of JAJHPF010000012.1, forward strand.
TTTTATTATCTCTTATATTAAAACTCATTCTAAATTTATCAAATACCCATTTACCCTTTATTAGAGGCATGTAAATTCCATTGGACTCAAATTTGAATATGAACAGTTCCTCTCCCGTCTAAACTGCTAAATTTGTGCACACAAGATCAGCACAAATATTGATGCAAAAATACACACATATTGAAGCGACATGCACATATCTTAATACGGTGCACGCTGATCAGAATTGCTTTAAGATTCGTGCACGTTAGATCAACATGAATATTGAAGCGACGTGCGCAAATCCTAATACGATGCATACGGATCAGATGATAGAGGAACCCGAGTTTCACAAAAATCATTATTAGTTACTATATATTCTTTCGTTATTATTAGTTACTATATATTATAAGTTATTATTTCTTTATCCAATTTGAAAAAAAAAAAAAAATCAACCCATGCATCTCTAGTTGTTCATCAGTGATTTTAGATTTTACAAATATTTATCTCGTTCCTTTGTTGTTTGAATGAATATATATATATATATATATGTTTTAAGTATTAAAATATAAAAATAAATATATAATATTATCATTTTGTTCAAGTCCAGCATAACTAGTTTATTTTTATTATGTTATTACATCATATACAAATTCAAAATACATCACTTGAAGAAGAAAAAAACAACAACAATAAAAGAATATGATTATTATCCTCGAAAAAATTTATGATTTTATTGCATTTTTTTCTAGAAGTGTTATTTTTAATTTGTATAGTCTTTTAAATAAGAATAAAATAAAATTATAATTTATGATCTTTCCTTAATATTCCCAATAAGCTCTTAAAGATTTCACTAGATATTGTAGTAATGGAAATAAATAAATAATCAATTATCATTAATATAAAGAAAGCGTATTCCAAAAATATAAGACATCTAGAAAGAAGTTAAGCAAGGATAAAAAAACATGCTTGCAATTTACAAGTGAAATACTTTTCAATTCATAAATTTCAGCACCTATAAGAACATGCTTGCAATTTTTTTACATTTAGGTTATTCCCTTAAGCATATTCACATAATTAGAGTGCATCTTAATGTTTGAGAAGGAGGCAAATGCAAAAAAGAGTAGTTAAGAACGAGAGCTGTTTTCCAAAGGCCCTGGCAGGTTGAATTTTTAAGCTTCCACAACCATTTAGTCAACAATGCTATATTCTTATGATCTAGATTAAGGACACCTAAAGCACCCTGTTGTTTTGGAATGCATATTGTAGGCTAATTAAGCAAAGCATATTTTTTTCTTATTGGAACCATACCCCTGCCATAAAAATTTCCTTCTAAGAGCATCAATTTTCTGAAGCACAGTAGCCGGTATTCTAACTAAAGAGAGAGCATACAAAGGTAAAGAAGAAAGGACAGAATTTAATAGGGTCAATCTCCCACCAATCGATAATAATTGACCCTGCCAGTTTTGCAATTTATATTCTAATTTAGTAAGAATGAATTTCCAATCTTTAACAGCAAGTTTTTTGTTATGTAAGGGGAGACCCAAATATTTGAATGGGAATCGACCAATACTGCAACCAAAGATAGAAGCAGCTGAATTGGTTAAATCTTCATCAATATTGAGGGGAAATAATTCTGTTTTGGCCAGATTTATTTGAATTCCGGAGAGGGCCTCAAAACATTTCATGGTCCAAGAAACTCGTTCGATGTTTTCTAAAGAGGCAGATAAAAACAGAATCGTATCATCTGCATAGTGGCAATTAGTAACCGATAAGTGGCCTGACAAGGTGGCCCTAATCTAGAAATAATTTGCAGCTGTCTGCCTTTGGAAAACATTCTACTAAGAGTATCTGCAGCAAGAATATAGAGGAAAGGCGACAGAGGGTCTCCTTGTCGCACTCCTCTCTGACAGTTGAAATAAGGAGTCAGTTGATTATTAACAGATATGCAAGTCTGTGAACTGAATAACCACCCTTTAATCCACTGAATCCAGAGACTTCCAAATCCTCTACTAGTGAGAACTTCAAGCAAATAGTCCCAATTGATTTTATCATTTGCCTTCTCAAAATCAATCTTAATGATAACCCCAGGGTTTTTGGTATGCACAGTGTGGTGTATGATTTCTTGACTCAAGATTACATTATCCAAAATATATCTCCCTTGCAAAAAGGCTGATTGAGTGACATCTATTATTCTGGACATAATCGAATTTAGCCTGTTGGTGAGAATTTTGGACAATATTTTAAAACTACAATTAACTAAGCTAATAGGCCTATATTGTTTCAACTGTGATGCTGCATGGACTTTAAGAATAAGACACACAACTGCCTTATTGAGATGATACATGTTCAATGTGAGATTGTGGAATTGATGACACATGACCAAAAGGTCTTGTTTCAGAAGATCCCAAAACTTGAGGGGTATATATAGCATATGTCATGAGGATTTTAGGGTTTAACATGGGGGTAAGGTGGCAATATCTCCTCCTTTCATCTCATTCTTCATTCTTTCAATGCTTGAGATCAATTTGAGTGCATTGGGATTGCAATTGGCAGCTATCATGGCCAATTGGAGCTTGACATGTTGGCAATCCGAAATGGATTGAATTTTAGCCTTTGATCTTTCTTATTCAATGGCTTTGATTTAATCGAGTTATATCACTCTTTTCTCATGCATATAGAGCAGATTCTCCTAATTTGGAAGCTTGTTAGTGCACCAGGCCACTTGTATAAGAGGTTGAATTGGCGCAGGGGCGGTACACTGCCAGCACAGTGTCTGTGCAGGCTTCTGTCTGCTCCAGCGAAGTGCAACACAGGAGGCAGCACAGGGGGCAGCACAGAGGGCCTTCAAATTAATTTTTCTTATGTTTTGTTTTTGGGTGCACCGGTTTCACTATAGACCATGCATTGGGGTTAGTTAAATTTCTTTGGTTCATGTATTCTGGGTGCAGCCAAGAAGAAGGGGTCATTTTTAACATGGGGCGCCGGTTTTGAGTTTGGGCCCGAATTCCTGGGTGAACTCAGTCCACGTGAGCCATGCTTTGGGTTTAGTTCGGGTTCATGTGCTCCGATTCTAGCCAAATCGAAGAGGTCATTTTTTTTTCTCTTAACTCATTCTATTATGGTTCTCGGGTGCACTTGGTTCATGTGAGCTATTCATTAGGCTTGGTTGGGTCCATGTACTCCGGGTGTAGCCAAATTGAAGGGGTCATTTTCAGCTCATCGGGAGGGAGCGCCATTTCTTTAGTTTGGCCGAATATTAGGTGGACATGGTGTAGCATACACCATTTGGTTTGTATTTGGTCTACAAGGGTGATTAGTATGAACCAGGTTTAGCTGTTCAATGAAACTTGTATATTAGAATGACTTATGGGTCCCATTTGTAAGGTTCTATTGGGTATTCATGAAATTTGTTTAGATTTCATAATTTTCTAACCCGCTTCACATCATGACATATCGGGTTCATGAAAATTTGTAATTTTGCACAAGCCATTTAATTATGAATTTGTTCATATTTTTGCATTTTCCATTTCATTTCCGGGCGCCAAATTAAAATATGCTTAGCAGCTTATTTAGGGTACAACAAACATATACATAGAAGCATACACACACACATATATATGGCAACAGAGATGTCCAAGATGAACGAGAACCAACCACATGACCACATATGACAATACATGAGCCCCTCTTTTAGCCCCATTGCTCAGTTCATACCAAGTAGGCACAAATCTTGGAATGAACGAGGTATTCAGTTAGACTCGAAAGGTCTTCCTGATGTAATTAACGGCGGGAACTTGAGCCCGTCAGGAGTTAAACGTCCCCACAATCAAATAATAAAATTCTGACTAATTGATCATGAACATAGGTCTGGTTAAGGGTGAACTGAAAGGTATGCAGAGAGATGTCCAGCAATGCTCCGAGTTTGGTGCCCTGCTCATATTCGTTTGGAAACTAGAGCACTGAACTCATCTGTTAGCTAACCTAACCATGCAACTTTCTGCACCCTACAAATATGTCCGCATCGTTAGCTAACCTAACCATGCAACTTTCTGTGTCCTACAAGTTTATACTGAAAATACTAATGAACGGCTAAGTTAGGAATAAAAAACCTAAGTTGCATTATTGCATTGTATTCATATGCATCACCTTTCTTGCACCCTTTATTTTTTGTGTTCTTATTCACTATCTATTTTTTCTAAAAAACCTCTACTCTGTCAAAGTTCAAAAAGAAACTATGACAAGTACAATACCAAAAAAACACATCACAGTAATCTCTTCTGCAACAAAATCCCTCATGCGCCAAATTTGTTCCTGCAGTTCTGAAGCTCCATTGAAGATTCCAGCAACAATTAACACAAAAGACACAATAAGGCGATTATTCGTGAAACCTCAAGCCAAGAAGCCAAAAACAAGGTAGTAAATTACCACATCAATATAATACTCCATATTATATAAGACTTCATATATGACATGATATAGCAATTGTCCAGGCAATTGCCAAAGTAAAATCTAAATCTCAAACTCTAAACCTATAAAATGCTCTCCATTTTTACATGTACCAGCAAAAAACATAACCGCTTTGGATCTTTATATTAGGTATTTTTCTGGTACCAGACCTAATCCATCATGGTACAATCTGACAAAGAAAAACAGTCAACACTCTTGACAACATGTTAGAGAACAATGAGACAACAAAGAAAAAATCATTCATAGTTGTTCAGATTATTGCATAACCTTTTCTGAATTACATGTGTTTTTTCAAATCGAATTAGATTTTTGAAGATTACAACACACATCGAAAAACAAACTAACACTCTCATTTCCACAGTGGTGAAGACAACAAAGAAAAAACATAAGTAAGAGTAGCTGAATCGTGGCAATACAAATAGTTTAATATATTTTGTTTTACTATAAATTTTATTTTGTTTAACATCCCCAGACAAAATACATACAGTCATTTTGTTGAAACAAAAAAATTGTGTTTGGAAGTGTTATCACAAACGGATAACATGCTTTCATAAAGTGCTTTTCTCTCTTCCAAACAGAAAAATGTCAACTTATCTCACGTAGCAAAACAACTTAACACTCTAAACTATAAAGGTTTTTGTTGTAAATAACTTGAATATATAAATTTTTACAAACATCTGTAATGAGCCTCGAAAACAATTGTCAGGCACCAGAGATTATTTCGTCGTTTAGAACCCGGCGGAAGAAACTCAAAAAGCTCAAGCAAAAACATAAACAATGATATATAAAACCAATGCAAACATACGAACCGTGATCATGCATAAACCAGATACAAGGGTTAGCTCGATGGCGTAAACCCCATAATGTGATAAAAAAAATAAAACAGTTCCTAAGATGGAGATACATAAGGAACAATGTCCAAACAGGGAGCAGCAGATGTATGAGCCTTCTGGGGACGAATGGAAATCTCTCCTCCCCGGGTACCTGCTGAACCAACCAAGCCGTGACCTGACAAGTGAAAGAAAGTCAGGATCGATAAAAAATAAATATATGAATAAGGGCAAGATTAAATGAAACTTGTACCTGATAATGAAGAGCGGGTCTGCCGGTTACGCTTCCTACGCGGAGTCCCCTCAGAAGGAGGATCTGAACGCTGGAAAATCCTGGCCGGAATCCCGAAAGATGTGAATGCTCCATCTGTCCGCACATGTCGCGCTGACAAAAGTCAAATAAACACAGTCAGCAATGAAAATGGTTGCCGTTCATAGGCAGTAAATGAAATGAAATCATACCTGATGATGAAGAGCTAGAGCCTGCATCCCTGCCAATGAAGAAATAGCTATCCCGACTCCGCATGCCTGAAACTATCCGTAGTCGAGGAACAGCCCTCACGCCAACATGATCATCTGGCTGAGGAAGAACGACCCGCATCCAATGGTCCAATCTGGTAGATAGCATGACTGCACCATATCTCTGAACCACCTCTCATAATCAGATGTGAAAGCCACGAGCCTATAAGTCCCAGGTATGACAAAACGAGACTGGGTCTCTATGCGAAAGAATGATGTCCAACATCTGACTGCACCTGCCAAATCAGCATGTATGTCACTAGCAGGTGGCATATCCGCCGGAATGCACTGATCTAAGCCGAACTGGTGTGCACAGTGGTGTGGCATGTATGGCTCGAGAATCACTCTGTCCCCTAAGCGCAAAGGGAGGAGTCCATGGCGGAGGCTAATGAAGAAGCCCGCCTCTGAAGAGCCCAATCTCAATCTCTCATGGTGCTCTCCCTCAGGACCACCGTCATACATGATCAAATCCCCATGCTGGATATCATAGCAGGCATACTGTCGCCCGCTGGCAAGCCTGATGAAGCCTCCACTGTCGCGGAAAAGCACACGCGCCCGCTGAGGTGGTATGTAAGTAGCCCTCGCACCAGCAAGCTCTGCCAATGCCGGCAGCTGACGAAGGGTGTCATCACTCATAGCTGGAATGTATAAACCCGACCAGTATAAGTGGGCCCAGCCAAAGAGATAATGATATGGGATGACCTCCATGCAAAAAGAAGGGTCGCATGATGTTGAGACGATCCTCATGCATCTAAAGAGGTTCGTCAAAGCCGGGATAGCCAAAGAAACCAGACGCCCCCGTGCTAACCTACTGACCATGACAAATGTGTCGGGTCTGATGATACCAGCTGGCTGACTGGGAATGACAAAATAGCACAGCCACCATGATAAGAAGGCGGTCAATACGGTCTCCCGCCCCACCTCTCTATGTCGAGAATAGCATGGCCTGAAAGCCTGACCACTATGAATGATCTCGTCCTCCCCCGTGCCGAAGGGATCCAGAGGACGAGCAAATAGCTGACAGGGCTGTCTCACCTGATCAGTGAAATGACTAATCCAGATGGAGAATGTCACATCTCCTGCCCTAGAGAGGGTATGGTATATGTCGAAGAGTCGCCTAAGTGCAAGAGGGAATGCATGAACACCCTCGGGCGGTCTCTGGACCAATGCGATATCAAGAAGGACATACTCATCATAGGGATTGCCAAAGATAGGCAACCCTGACACCCTCTGAAACTCCAAAGGTGAAATGGTCAACTCACGGTCGGCTAGAACAACCGTGTTGGATGCGTACCTCCACCTCTCCGTCAAAGCCTGAAAGAAAGATGGATCCCATGTATACTCAAAGAAGGAAAGGAAAACTGCCTTATAGATACCAACCTTCTTAAGGGCCTTCTCTTCTCTATACAGCATATATCTCACCCAGTCGACCAAGCCTGCCTCTTTCTCCAATGATCCAGGGAGAAGTTGATGAGGGATCCAAGGCAAAGCTTCGACCTTTACCATGTTTAAACCCAGCAGATGCAAAGGGTGCGGTGAGCAATTCGCGGTGACAGGATGAAGAATGTCACCCGAGATGGAATGAAAATCACTCTGATGAAGCACAGATCCTCTATGATAACTGTGACCAATCTTCAGACGAGTCTCTGGTGTCCAATCAAGAGGATCGTCAGAAACCTCCCTCTCACAGGGAAGAGACCCATAGGCAAGGGATCATGCCGACTGAACGGAATCCCTGCATAAACACATAAATGCATAATCCTGATGAAATGATATGATCCAAATACGAATATAATATGAATGAATGCCATGAAGACGAATAGAATGCAACTATGAATAGAACTTGGGCCATGAATATGCCCGGGTCATCCAGACATGAAAGGTCAGCATTATGAACAGCTACCAACACCCCCCCAACACAGAAGCAGATGCAACAATGAAACTTGAACATATCCCAGGTTATGATAAGTCATAAGGTATGGCCTACCTAAAATCTCAAATATACGAATGCAAGCATGGTTACCAGAACACATGATTTTCCCGTTACTCTCTCATTGTTGGGTTGGCTGGGACGCCTATCACTCAATGTCGTCATGTGGCTGATGGGCGATACTATCTCACCGCCTCTATGATCAGAGTAATATCTCAGATGCGTGATCTAAGGGGAATTAGAGACGCTTATCCTTCTGCCGTTATGTGGCCGATAGGCGATACTATTCCTATACCCCTGTGATCAAGATTGAATTCCTGGAATGTACGATCGGAAGACAAACCCCGGGTTCCACATCTTGTATGTTTTTTTGCCCTGGATAAGCCTGAAGACCATCCATCCACATCCTATAACCCCATGCAAGCATAAGTGTAAATGAGGTTTAAGTAAAACATACCTCTATGCCCTGTCATAACTGAAGAATGATGATTAAGTCAGTTTTTGAGATCGTCAATGCCTGACCTGAACTCCAATTACCTGCAACAGAGAAAGTAACATGGCTAAGATGAAATTTCATAAGTGTATGAAGTACACTGGGGGTACCTGGCTGAGCTGTTCAATCCCCACAGTCTTCACACCCCACCCAGGTGGGGGGCATTTGTTGTACCCTAAAATATTGCTAAATATGAATTAGCAGTGTTTTAATGCTTGGGACATACCAAGAGTACATGACATCTCTCTAAAATGGACGGAGAGTGATGTTTTAAAGTTCATAGTATGATTACATGTGCGAAACTATGAATTTTGATATGATATGTAATTTATAACTCAAAATGGATGGAGAGTTATTAAATTTTTATCAAATATGCTGACATGGCACAATCTGAGTGGTGCCACGCAAGCAAAACCTCATCTCAAATGTTCTGGGTGCAAAATGGGAGCAACATAGCATAACCATACCCAGTGGGGCCCTTTGTCAGTGACTCATTATAAGATTTCGCTGAAACCCCGAGATAGATGAACCTGGCTCATAGAAATAAAGCTCTGTGAACTGGGAGTCAGAATCTTGGTTCATTGTGAACCAGGTGCACCCAAAAGCCACTAAAAGTCGCTAAGTTTAAAACCCAGCGCTCGCGACCTCTTCGTTTCCTGTGCACCTGTTTCTCATAGACCATGTATATCCACTACGTGGTGCATGTAACGCCGGGTTTAAACAAGAGATAAGCAAAATAAAAGAAGCCAATTGGCTGACCTTTGGAGAGAATGACAAGCGGGGCCTACCTGTCAGCTCTCTCTTCTCCGTTTCTCTTCTTCCTTCCTTCACTGCACTGCCGAATCAAAGGTGGAACTCGGTGAAGGGGCTCGTATCATACATGATCTATTCTCTGAGCTTGCTAAGGATGAAAGAGATCATTTCTTATCCAAAAATCTCTCCCATTCACGAGTTTCTCTGACAGTCGAGAAAGGAGATGGATTGAGGAACTGAGGTGAGCAACTGGGTGCAAATTGAGTTAAGAAGCTTAGTGTTTAGCTATGTGATGGCTATATGATGATGTTTAAAGAATCAATTTGAGAAATGGATGCTCAATTATATTGAAACTATGAGACCCGTTCGCATTGGATCCCTGATGAAGCAAGGGGCGCGTGCCCGACTATTGAAATGGTAAATTGCACTCAGGCACATGATTACATAGTGCTTACGATGCCTTTAGACCAATCCCCATGCTCTGAAATGCATTTATCAAGAAAGGAACAGTTTAAGTTTAAGCCGGCGCGGGTATAGTGCAACCGAGTTGTTAGAGCCGTTTCCAGCTCTATAGTCCCCACAGACACGTGTTATACACTCATTGAATGATGCCAGCAAGAGAATATTCCCTCTTCAATACCAGAGATCACGCAATGCATGCATGCTCCTCATATCCAGCCGGTTAACGGCTCAGATGCATGACACCTCATCTCCAAGTCAATCCAAAGGCTGGAACTTGATTAATTTGCATGAAAATATCTAAAAGATGATTAATACATGATCTCCTGCCAGATGGCGCATGAATGAACATGGAATAGCTTGAACCAGTAATCAAACAGCTGTGGTCCATGATGAAACAAGCCCAGCTGATGCAGAGCTATGCCCTAGCTCTTTGCCCTATATAAGGCACCCTATACCCATGTTAAAAAGATCTAGTAAGATAGATACATAGAGATATAGACTGAGATACATTGATAGTGCTCTAGGTTAGCCTCTTTTCAAATTCATAAGTGCAAAGCTTGTTGCTTTCTTCTTTTCCCTGCAAATCTATAGGTGTAGCATAGCTCTCGAGGATCTTTTAGATCATAGCATGTAATAATTCCAGAGGTGAATGAAATTCTTTTGAAATTTCCTATTTTCTTGTTGATTTTTGTTATATTTCTTGTTGTCTCTTTGATCCTTTCTTTCCAGATCTGTTCTCTATCATAATTAGCTGTTTTGAAGCTTAAAAGAGATAGCTTTGTGCTCAGGCACAGAGCTTGATGATCAAATCTACCTTTTTCCTTCTCTTTTCCCCTTTTTCTTCACTGTTTTCAACATATATAGAAGCCTATACTAAGGCATTGCATAGGATCTGTATTTTGTGCTTAATAATAACCTTCTGTTCTGTTTGATCTTGATTTTATACAAAATATACAAAGTTAATGCATATATGCATGTATTTTTGCCTTGTTTCTTCTTCTCTTTTCCTTTTCTGCCCTAGGATCCTTTAACAAAGTGATAAGTTATGAAGATGTGGAGTAGTTGACCCTTATGGTATCCTCCCACATCTGATTCTCATGTTACTTTGATTAAAAGATCCAATATGAGGGTTCAAAGTGAATAAAAATCAAAATATAAACACACAAGGGTTGTAGTAGTTGAGGCTTATGGTATCCTCTACAATTTCTTAATGAACAAGGGCCTACTTGCAAGTAATACCTTCAGAAATGACAGATGCATGCTGTTATGCTGCCAAAATCCACAAAAATGTCATTTTTGAAGGGCTTAAATGCAAATAGTGAGAAGCGGAGGGTTTGAATGCAAATAGACAGTGATTAAGGTCACTCCTTGTCATTTGTACTTCATTCTTAATGAAACTTCAATGATTTGCCCTTTAATCAAGTGAAAAGATCATTAAAACACAATTTTATAACAAACCAGGGACCTCCCTGCATAAATTCATGCTCTGACAGCTTTGAAATGTTTTAAATATGTTGAATCCTTGAATCTTGGAGCTTTGATCTTCTTTCTATATTGCTTCATACCAAAACAGTGGCCATATGCCCTTGAAAACCTGTTCTGATGTAAACCAGACCTTTGACCATGTCCAAATCATGTTTAATAGACCTCTGGTACTGTACCAAGTCCAAACCTAGCAGCCCAAGCCAATGCAATACCAACTGGTACAAGAAATGCAATGTTGCAGGATATGGGATAGGACACGTAATGTTGTCGGGTGAGGTTCCAAGGTAATGACGGTGTCATCTGCAAACTGGATTATTTGTGGCGGCATGATCATGGGGTGATGCATAGCTGGGACACAATTCTTGATGAACCACTGAAGAGAGTCAGTGACTAGGATGAAAAGCAGAGGCGACAAGGGGTCACCCTGTCGTAGTCCGCGCTTGTGATTAAAGAAGGAGGTAAGCTGACCGTTAAACCGAATTGTTGAGGATGAGGAGTTGAGAATGGCCAATACCTGACTTATCAATTGCGGTGGGAAGCCTCGCTCAATAGTAGGTTAGTCATGAAGCACCAATCGACCGTATCGAAGGCCTTCGCAAAATCAACTTTGAATAAGATTGCCGGGATTTTGTTCTTCTCGTAGAATTGCAAGATTTCTCTCATGACAAGGAAGGATTCCATGATAGATCGTCCTTTAATGAAGGCCGTTTGTTGTTTTGCAATCAAATTTTCCAATACCGGTTGCAGCCTATCCGCTAGAATTTTTGTAATGATCTTAGAAACCGTGTTGATAACACTAATAGGGCGGAAATCCTCTACTCTATCTGCTTCATCTTTCTTTGGGATCAAAGTAATAGCCGCCTTGTTTAACGACCCAAGATTGCAATTGTTAAGTTGGAAATCGATGATTAGCTCTGTTAGGTCGTCCTTGATAATTTCCCAAAAAGTTTGGTAGAACTCGGCTGGCAACCCATCCGGACCACTCGCTTTGTTCTTTGGTAATGCTATTAGTGCTCTGGATATCTCCTCACTGGTAATTGGTAGGTCTAGATGAGCCAAGCAGTGGTGGAAGGAGGGGCCGACTTTTCCAGCGAGATCAAAGGTTCGGTGGTATGTTTGTTTTTTCCCCAGTGTTAGTTTGAAGTGATCAAGCAAGGTGTCAGCAATCCTATGCTGAGGAACTGGCGAGCCATTATCATCTTTGAGGGTCGAAATATGGTTATTATTTTTCCTCTGATTTGCCAAAGTATGAAAATATCTCGTATTATTATCACCAAGTTGAAGCCAACGACAACTCAAGCGTTGTTTCCATTTGATTTCTTTCTCATTTGCCCAACGATAAATGTGTTCTTTTAATTTTATTCTTACTCTGATTTCCAAAGCATTGAGATTTCTAGATTCCTCTGCCCGATCCAATTGATGTACAACCCATGTTGACCTATTGAGGAAAGTATCATTGTTCCTGAATTTGTCTTGTGCCCAAATGCGTAGAGCTTTTTGTGTGTTTTTAATTTTCCTCAAAAATCTCTTGGCCGAATTAGAATAGGCAGGGATAGACTCCCATGCCTGCCTTACCACTTCTGTAATGCCACTATAAGAGAGCCAGTAGTTTTCAAACATGAAGGCTCGTCTAAAAGAGTGTTGGTGCGGCTTGATAGTCAGTATAAGTGGGGGGTGGTCAGAAGTCGCTGCTGGTGCATCTCTCAGGTTGTGAATGGCACCCGAAACAATCCAATGGTCTGAAATTAGAGCTCGATCAAGTCGAGAGAAAGTCGGATTTGGGCGGCCATTGCTCCATGTGAATTTTCGACCTGTTAGTGGGATATCTAACAAAGTTATGTCATCTATGAAGTTATTAAATTTGCGCATACTAGGCATGAGCCTAAGACCCCCTGTTGTTTCTTCAATGGTTCGGATTATATTGAAATCACCAACTATAATCCAAGGAAGATCATTTTGATATCTTAAGAGCCTTAGTTCAGCCAAGAAACGCATTTTCCTATCTTCCCCCTGTGGTCCGTATACACTAGTTATCATAAATTTAAATACACCTCTACTCAAAATTGTTGTCACACTAAACTCATTAATTAAAGATTGCAACTCAGTGAAGGCATCAGACCAAGCTAGGAGGATACCTCCTCTGGTTCCCAATGCATCCAGCTTTGCGAAATTTCGATATTTAGAAGGGCACACTTGCCTTATTTTAAATATGGAAGTATCGCACCTCTTAGTCTCTTGAAAGGATATAATGTCACAGTTTAAACTAATTATCTGATTTTTAACCACCGCACATTTATGAATATCACCTAAACCACGAACATTCCAACTCATCACAGTAAAAGGAAAATTAAAATCATTAATGATGCTTGACATTGATCCGATTACACAAAAAAGGCCATATATAGGCAGAGGCAGATCACAATTTTAGAGAAAGCACCAAGCAAAAGAAAAAACTGAAATTAGGAAAGCACCTCGCTAAAATCATCCAAAACACACAGATCACTAGTTCCAAAAACTGACCCTGTTAAACCCCTGACTTCGGTCAGATTCAGCCTCCTCCTCGGACATCTCTTCCGGTTCGGACTCGAAGGCTGCCATGACAGATTCTTCATAAAGATCAGTAGCCTCAGAGTTTCCTTGCTGTGGCGGGGGCTGGTTGCCCTGAGGTGGTGGCTGTGGCTGGCCTATGAGACCACAATACGCCTCAATCTCTGCAATCTGAGCATCTGTGAGTGGGGTTGCCTTCAGATTTTCGTCACGTAGTGACTCAATGATGCCGCCTTCCCGGGACCACACCGTGACAGACCTTCTTCAAGGCTGTGGAGCTTTCGCCTTTGGAAAGCTTTGTCTTTCTTTTGTAGAACTCAGTTTGCAGGCTTCTACCGTTAATACGAGCACTCCTGCGCAGTGTCTGGGTTGCACAGGTCAGTTTTGGGGATACCACGGCTTTACCTTTCCCTTTTTTTCCTCCTGATAGCGGACAACGGGCAGAGCGGTTTGGAGAGGGGAAGGGTAGGTTGTGCTTTGGGGTTATCGGGTTGGGAGAAGATATCGGGTTAGAAGGGGTTGGTGGGTTAGGGGAGGTTAACGGGTTCTGAGGAGTGGTGTAGTTGGTGTGTGGTGGGGAGAGTGGGATGTTATTTGGTGTTGGTGTTGTGTAACCTCGTTTGGGAGGAGGGACATAGAGTGGTGAACCTGGTGAGTTGAACTCAGGATGGTTAGGCTGATCGGGCCCACTGTTGCGAGGGCCTATTGGTGGGGAGCTGAGTCTTGGAGAGTCCATGCGGAGCTGAGATAAAATCAGACTGATAGGCGAGCCCACTTCATCATCAAAGCCCTCTTGCTCCAATTCAGCCAAATCAGCCCAAGAAAGCTTATCATTTTCCTTCTCTGCTGGGCTGGTATGGTTGGGCCCCCTGATGTCAGCGTTAGTGTTAGCAAATAGAGAGGAGTTGTTTGGATTTACCTGGTTGATGTGGGCTGAGAGTTCAAGGGCTGGCTCCAGCTGTTGTTCCCCTGTCAGCTGGAAGAAATTTGAAAACTTGGTTTGTGTGCCCGAGTCCTCTCCAGTTCCTCTCTGAACCGGAGGGTGGCTAAGAGCCGTTAAGGTAGTGTTATTCCCTCCAGTGTTGGTTTGACTAGACTCCTCCATTGCACTATGCTCACCATTGTTGTCTCGAAGGAAACCTTCCTTTTCCCAGACGGCAAAGCAGTGGCTGCGCCTTAGTGAGCGCTCAACCTCATCACGCTTAGGTCCCTTCTCCATTTGCCACCAGAGATCGAGCAATGTGTTGAAATCAATCGGCACTGTTTCCTTTTGCTGGCGTTGTTTTTCATAGGCCTTGGCAGCCTCATGATGTGCCCGGTTGGCTTCATCAAAGACCGATTGGGCCGGAGTCGTGTCCAGGTGTTGGTTGAATGGCGAGGGTTCTTCAATCCATCCGCGAACCCGGACCTCAAGGTTGCGCGCAATCCCACGCACCCATAGCATGATCTGTCTTGGGATTTTTGCTAAATCCGGTAGAGCGACAACTACCATAAGTTTCTCAAGAGAGCGCACATTAGTAATGGGGCCATGGTCGAGGACAACCCCAAAAGAACTTACCGCTGGAATGATGTGATCGAGGTTCCATTGCTGAGGTGAGAGCCGGCGAAGCTCGATCCAGCACTTGTATTTCAGTTTCAGAGGGTATGCATTCACTCCCGGGGTCCACGGATATGCCACGAGGCCATAGGTATGAATATTCTTACCATGTTGGGTAAGGAAGCGGTGTCGTTCAATGCCTAAAGGGAGGAGCACAAGGTACTGAAATCCTTCAATATGAGTAAGGGCAAATGGGACTTCGGATTGGCAAGCTGCCATTAGGCTTGATTGGACCAAATGGTAATTATGGTCGGGTATTAGTCTCGCATCAAGGATAATAGCCCCATTGAGTTCGCAGCGCTCCTGCTGCATCTGTCTCGTCTCCGGCAGGAAGACCATTGCTAGCTGTGGCCTGTCTTCTGGGAGGCCAGATTCGCCAAGGTTGCCCCTTGGTTCCAGCGGGTCAAAGCGTTGCCTCTTCGCCTGAGCGGATTGGTTGCAAGCCCGCGCTTCGTGGCCATGCTGCCAACAGATGGCGCAGACTCTATCAGGGCAGGGACAGGTGTTTTGATCATGGCCAAATTGGAGACAGTTATAACACCGGCCTTTCCAGGCAGTGCTGTTTGGGTCAGGTGGGAGTGGTAAGGGTGGATGGGTTTGGATGTTTTGGCCTCCATGGGCGGTAGGCATTGAATTCCAAGGGCATTTGTCAAGGAAATAGTTCCAAGGTTGGTTTTGGGGTGGTGGAGGCTGGGAGATGCGCCTGGTGGGGTTGTTGGACCCTAAGGCAGCAGAATAGGAGTTATGAGGGAAGCCCGGGGTTGGTGCCAAGGCATTAATGGCATAATTAACGGGTTTAGGTTGGCCCTGCATTTTCAGTTGGTGGTTGGTGGGAGGAATAAGAGTAAAGGGGGTTGAAGAAAGGGGGGGTGAGGGTGATAAATGAGGAGAAGGGAGAGGGGGCTGTTGTAGGTAGATGGCTGTCCAATCCAAGTTTTTGTGGCTCCAGACGGCAGAGGGAAGAGCCGAGAGATGCTCCTTGGTGGTTGAAGGTAGGTGGTGATTCTCCTCTGTAGCATCGGCGCCGAAGCTCCACCAAATTTCTGGGCATGCTGATGGTAGCGCCGTTGGCGATGGGACTGTAGGCATCTCTTGGTAGCGGCGCGGAGAGGAGATGTTCGCGGGCGGCGGCAGCGATTGGACACTATGGTCATCCAACCATCTCCAGTCGGTATGGCTCTGGTACGGCCCCCCATCGCCTTTTAGATCGCCCAGGAATTACGGAGCCCAACGCCTATGGGTATTTCCGTTATCTCAAAAGGTCGATAGTTTAATTATATTAGGGTAAAAGTTATACACAGAAATTTTACAGTAGTTAGAGATTAGTTTCACAACAGTTAGAGATCGATTAGTTTTAGAAGTTATACACAAAAGCTTGTTATCTCTTATTTGTTATATATACTTGCAAACACAATTTAGTATCAGAATCAGGTTTGGTGAGAACTTGGGAGAGAATTGCGGAGGTATTGATCTTGTGCAGAGTGGGGCAGCTGATCTAAACACAATCTGTGGCTTGATTTTAAACTAAGAGGAGCTCAAAATGTTGCTATGGATCTCCAAATCTGGAGAAGAAAAAAAAAAGTCAAATTCGCATTCGCAGGGAGTTGTAAAAGGTGCAAATGAACAACAGAAACAAAATTATTTCAAAGATCAATAATGTACATAACATGATATAATTGAATGAAAAATCAGAATTATTGAAAAATTCTTTTAGCAGTAGTAGGAAAATATTAGGTAGATTTGGTCTTTTAGGAAATAAATAAAAAAAAAGTGTATGTTCTTTCTTTCCTATTTTGCAGAAATAATGGCAAGAAAAGGAATGGGGTGATCCTTTATTTTTATTTTTTTATGTTTTGTCAGTTACTATTACTTTTCAAATTAAATTAATGACGTAAGTGCGCCTACTTATTTGAAGCTTTTGGAAGCCAAATCATGGAAATTTTATCACACAATCAAACGCAAGTACACCTAGGCAGACTAACTATTCTTCGACATGAAAATAATAAATGAAAGCATTATTTTCTTACACATCTCAAAGGGTAAATTTGAAAAATATATTCTATTTGTACAAGTATAATTAATATTAATCATCAAAATGCAATCAAATTTTTGTTAAATTTAATTAGAGTGAAAAAAAAGAAACATCACCTGTTTCAGCATTAAGTGACTCCAAATCTAATAGAAAGCGTGCATTTGCTGAATGTTTTCGGTTGATTGGGTCTCCACACCACATGCAGCTTCACAGGTGCCAGAACATCTAGTAGGAAGCGTGCGGGTGTTCATTGGGTCCGGTTTAATCGGTTTTGAACCGAACCAAATTAGATCGGTTCAAACGGTTTAATTTTTTCGGTTTAATGGTTCGGTTCGGTTTACTTTTTAAAACCGAATTATAATTTCGGTTCAGTTCGGTTTGAAATTTTCAAAACCAAAATAACCGAACCGACCGAACTTTTATATATTATGAAATTTGGTTCGGACCGTTCCGGTTTATTTCTTAATTAATTACTTTAAATACTTAAATTTATTCTTAATATCCCGATTTATTTCTTAATACTCCAATTTATTTCTTAATATACTTCGGTTTATTACAAAAAATTGATTTAAATTAAAAAAATGATATATTTCGGTTTGAACTGAACAAACCGAAATAAAACTTTGGTTCGGTTGCAATGCTAATTCGGTTCAGTTCGGTTCTATTTTTAAAACCGAATTAAAATTTTAGTTTGTCTAATTCAGTTCGGTTTGAACCGAACTAAACCGATGAACACTCCTGCATTTGCTGAATGTTTAACCGAACCGAACCGAACTGATGAACACCCCTGCATTTGCTGAATGTTTTCGGTTGATTGGGTCTCCACACCACATGCAGCTTCACAGGTGCCAGAACTGGGCTTCCCTGCACATCATTGATTGGGCCACAGTTTCTATGTCAGAATTTAATAAACGGACTTGGTCCGGGCTGACTTTTCAACTCGTGCTGCGGTTCAATTAGATTTTATACTAGCTTTTTCTTTATCGATGAAAATGAAAAGAAAGACCAATTGTACGACTGCAAATTTTTGCTTGTGTTATTACTCACGTCCTTATTATTTTTCAATTAGGTTTTATTCAATTATGACTCAATAGAAAGCCTTGCATATTTGCAAGACTAATTGGAATAATGGTGTCGAACTATCTTCTCAGGACTTGAAATGAGACGTTTCATCTTTATAAAAATACGGATAAATAGTCTTTTTACGCTTAACCTAAAATAACACCTGACAAAAAATGAATTAGACTTGACAAGATATCAAACTAAGTAATGACCAAACAAAATTTTGCTATAAATCAGGAAAGGAACAAATTTCATTCCCTTCTCACACTTCTTTGAAATCGCTAATACAAACTCCATTAGTTGAAATCCTACAAATAACACCATTTTTTGACAATGTCCCTCTAAATTTTATTATTCTCTCAAAGATGAAATATCTGCTTGGCCTCGTGTTTCCAATTTTATACAATATTCCTCTCTCATCAACCGTTCGTTGTTAGGCTATGAACCCATGCTGCTTCTGCAAAATGAAAAAAATGAATGTATCAATTTATTTAAATTTTAGAAACATATTCTCTAGTTACTTTTATAAATTTACTTAAATAAAAAAAACCTCTAAATTTCTCAGATTATAAAACAGATTCGGAAATTGTCCGCATACAAAATCATCAACAGTAGTTAAGCCAAAATCATTACCACACTGCTTTAACTTACTATGTGGCTCTACCTGCTGTGACCGGTTAGCCTACATGAAGAAAGAAATATGTTAACTTTATAAGAAAACTATATAACATGTAAATTTAACTTTTATTTATGAAAAACCTAACCATTTCCCCAATCACCCGAGGGTGTGCATATAATCTAGAAATAAACCTCAAGAAGTGAATAGTGTCGTTTTTGTTGTAGTCACGATTTTTTTTTTAAAAAAAAAAAAAAAAAAAAAAATTTTTTTTTTTTTTTTTTTTTTTTTTTTTTTTAAAAAATATTTTATTATTATATTTTAAAAAAAAAAAAAAAAAAAAAAATTATTTTTTTTTTTTTTTTTTTTCCCCCCCCCCCTCTTGAAAAAAAATTTTTTTTTTTATTTTTTTTTTTTTTTTTTAAAAGGATTTTTTTAAGTTATTAGATTGAAGCTGAAGCTATAACTTCTAAGCAGTTTTTTTTTTTTTTTTTTTTTTTTTAAAAAAAAAAAAAAAAAAAAAATTTTTTTTTTTTTATAATTTTTTTTTTTTTTTTTTTTTTTTTTTTTTTTTTTTTTTTTTTTTTTTTTTTTTTTTTTTTATTAATAAAAAAAAAAAAGAGAAGTAATATAATATTTTTTTTTTTTTTTCCCCCCCCCCTCTTTTAGAAATGTTTTTTGTTTTAATTTTTTTTTTTTGTGACTACAAGGATTTCAGTAAGTTACTAGATTGAAGCTGAAGCTATAACTTCTAAGTCAGTTACAATAAAAGATTGACACTCTACTTCAAATGCAGACAGGAAAGAAGGCAGGGACTGAAACCAAGCTACTACTGCAGAAAGGCCTGACTTATCATCGGGATCAGGAGCGTACGGAGCATACCAATTGCTTTGATGCCTTTGAAAGCCTCGAGATTCAAATTGTGGAAAGACAAGTTTTTTCTTTATTTTCTCTCCATTTATTTTGGTTTTGGGCGAACGACGGGCAACTTTGAATTGAATCCACACAATTATAACCCCACGTTTTTTTTTTTGGGGTCCCCTTTTAAAGAGGTTTTTCCCCCCCTTTTTTTTCAAAAGGGGAGAAGTCTTTTGTCAGGAATCCCCCTCTTGATATATCTAGGTGGATTTGAGTCCTTCGTCAGGCGGAGCACCATCTCAGACTCAGGCGTCATGGCTGTCACAGAAGATAGCAAGGCATCTGTTGCTGACGCTAGCACCACTGGTGTTACAGAAGAGTCAAAGCTTTTGGCAGTTGCAGACTCTAGGCGCTTGGAAGCAACAGATCATTCATCTACCCACTGCTTTTATACCCGACGGAGGTGAAACGAGTATAGAAGATGATAGCCAGTTGGCGTTTTTCAAAAGAATGCCAGGCTTGGAAACAATGTTTGAATTCTCTAAATTGTTGCAATAATATTGATTTTCACACCAGTGAAAGATTTTACTTGCATACTTTTGACGATCTTCAGCCATCCAAAAAAGATCAAGCTCTTGAATTAAAATTGGAATGTTTCTCCTACAAAAAGTAATTTTGGCACCTGTGCGGCACGTGGTATGGAGACCCAATCAACAGAAAACATTCAGCAAATGCAATGGGAAAAAGTAATTTTGCTAATTTTTTTTTGGCCTCGGACACTGCTAGATAGAAAACACATTCTTTTATACATGCCAATTTTGTGTAAATTTAAATTTATGTAGAATTTTTGTATGAGATGCATTAGCAGGACGACTAATGGTGTTAATTTTATAATATCCATAATATTTTATTCTAAACTACATAGTAAATTACATATAAATATACAAATTTTGAAAAATAAAATAGTAGTCAATTGATCTCTATATCTTGTGAGTTGTGAGTAGCTCCGCCTCTGTGTATTAGTGACGATCATGAGGCTAAATTTATCCCAACAATCGATAACAAACCTCACATATTGAATCACAGTGGTGGCCCAACGGAGAGCTGTAGTATGTATGGAACTTAGATTTGACTGTAAATTAAATCTAACGACTAAAATTTATAAATCAATATATAACTAAAATCAGAAGCGGAGGTACTAACAAGATACAAGTGTCAATTAATCTCTATTTTTCTTTTTGTAAAGTTTTTGTTTTATATATGATTTTCTATATAGTTATAATAATATAATATAACGCAACAATGTAAAATTAATTCTCATTCATGGTATAAATTTTTTATATAATTGATTTGTCTTTTATGTTTTGATTCAAATTTAATAAGTCATTGCTATCTACTTGATGGATCATTACATCTCACATGTCTCTAAAAGGGTTGGCAAGTCAAATGTGATTTTCATTGGTGGGGCGTCATCAAACAAAAAATCTTTCAAGAAAGGCAATTGATAAGCATCGATCCTACGAATGTTTCCAAGATAAAAAGGTGGATTAGGTTACTTTTAGGAGGAGATGATATATATAGCATGTAGATCTATTTCTTTTAATTTGTTAGGGTTAATGATAGGAGCTTTCTTTGACCTTTGTAAAATAAAGCCCGTGACCTTAATCAGTAATATGTTATTGTATTTGATTGATTAGTTAGTCTAGGTAACCTCCTTTGGCGCCTGCACAAAAGTGACTTAGCCGAAAACTCACATGGTTTCTTTCTTTCCAAAAAGTTTAGATAAAGAGCATTTGCATTTCAGCAATTCAAATTAATTCATAAATAACTGTTAATCACTTATTAAAAGTTAAAGTCTCTAAAGTTTTTAATTTTTACACTTCTGAAATTAATTTTAGAGTTTATATTAAGCTACGTCAGTAATAAATTAAAAATGACAAATAATTTGAGTCAATTATTTAGTCAGTGTTGAGTTTATAAATTTTTTTTTTATAACTTGAAAGTAACTACCAATGATGCATTAATAAATTTCCCGGCCGTTATTTCAAGATGAGTTTATAAATAATTTCTTAATAATAAACTTTCTTGCATGATTTCTAACTGAGAAACTCTCTCACATTTTTAAAATTATATTAGAAACTGCTACATCAAATTAGAAACTCTCATAATATCAAAGATATAAATGCTCTAAGAACCTCCTTAGCTCTGTGCCTCTATCCTTTCTGGTCTTCAAACTAGGCAAACCTCCGTACAAATTTTCAAATTAAACATGTACAAAAAAATTAAAAATGTAATAATAATGGTCAATTCTACAATAATTGAAGTAGTAGAATGGAGATTGTACAATAATTATTAATGATGATAACGAATTAACGATCGTGGCAAACTGGCAATACTGATTATGGTAATAACAAATGGGGATGACGACGATGGTCATGATGATTAAATAGTGCAAATAATTTAAGTAATGATGACGATATAGTAAAAACAAAATAAATAATGAAAGTAATAATGATAATTATTATTATGTTAACAATTTAATAATATTAATGAAAAAAAGTGACATATATAAATAACATAAAATCATAATAATTGTTATTTCACGCAATGCTAATTTATTCTGAATTTGCTAATTAATTCACGCTTGACAAACATTTGCCAACAGTTGTAACTTGTCATCCCAATTCTGCAGCAAATAAAAGAAAAAAAAAACATTTACAATTCTAATAGTATTATACGACATGCACTCTCCAAAATATATTCGATCTGTATTTGAAAAATTAGATGTGAATATCCAATATTTGAATATCCGTGTAGATAAGGACACTGATATGATTTTTGTAAGAATAGTATTAATATTGAAATCAACAAATGCTATTCAATGTTTTTGTAAGAATAGCGAATAGCCATGCTATTCTAAGAACAGTAGCTATTCCGAATAGCTCTAAAAATCGTTTGGATGCACCTTGTTCCGAATAGCAATGTCATTCTAGAAATAGTAGCTATTCTTGTGCATCCAAACATACCCCAAGAGTACAAATCCCATTAATTGACCTAGCAGCACATGTATGTAATTTTCAAATTAAAACCGAGCGAATTATATAGTCAGACCTAGCAGTATTATGCAACTCAAGTTTTGATCTATGAAGCTGGAAAATATGAATTCTGATTTCTAGAAGACCCACTTTCTACTATTTTGTCAATGCCACCATCTGTTAGTCAAAGAACGATGAAGGGAAGTCTGAATTGGTACTGATACTGAATGAATCACTTATTATTGGAAGATATTCGAGAAATATTTTTCAAAACAACCATTTCATATCCGCTCTCACAACGACATTCAACCACTTTTTTACATGAAAGGGTGACTAACAGACACCAAAAGGAATGTTTATGGACAAACATGACTACTAAACTCTGAGGATCGAAGCCAGAATGGTTCACAATTTTGGGATCATTTGACTAATTTACTCTGAGAAATTAGTTGTAACAATTATGCTATACTCCTTTTTACACAGAATTTGCGAGATTTCACAATAGTTTAGTACAGTACCTGCCACAGCACTTGAAGCACGGAGAAGAGCATTGTGCTAATTACCATATTTAGAGACAGCGCATTCGGATTATGCTTAAAAAATAAAAAAGATAAATAAAAGCATTACAATTATAAGAGATGAATAGATCAATGCATGGGCCTAATTTTAGTACATTTTCAGGTGACTAAGACAAATGGGCTACTAGAAAAAAATCCAGAGGAAAACAAAAGTAGCATTCTCGGAATTTTTAAACAACAACGGTTAGAGAATAATAGCATTTCAACTCGTGGCTTTCAGAGGGAAATTAAGAACATAATTGAAATACATGGCGTACCTCTGCCTCTATTTTTATTGTATTTAGTGATCTTGTTATAACTGCAGACAAAAGGAAAATTTTCATGTTTTAGATATCTTAATTAGGGACATTTCTTTAGAAAAAGAAAAAGAAACTAGACATAACTAAAAATAATGAAAAAAGAAAGTTAAGGCTTCACTTGCAAATTATCAGAAGTTATCAGGCATACCAAACAAGAATTTGTAAAACCTAAGCCATTTTTAAGTAACCTCCTTTGGTGCTTGTACAGATACAAAAATTTAAATCAAGGGAATGAGACTCAATACGTACACTTAGTGGAGCACATTGTATAGGTGGACTCGGCAATCACAAATCCAGTTAACAGTATTATAAACAGACGATAATTCTTCTGACCTGTACTCCAAATGAAAAAAAAAAAAAAAAACAATAAATTGCATGGGTATAATAGAACTAAAATAAGATACATTGTCAGGATTAAGTGAGGCGGATTATGTACCAATGCAATTTCCAAGAGCAGGGCAATGGTGGTCGAATCCCCTAATGTTTGCCTTGCATTTGCTACAGTACCTTACTCTTGAAAATGCTGGAATGTTCTAATTCATAAACCATAAATTGATCAGCAAGGGAGCCTAATAAAAAAGAGCCCTCAAATTTGAGATTAGAAGCACATGTGCACCAAAATACACAGACATGTGAGCATGCCCATTGCCCAATGGAGGAATGTAATTAGGGACAAATTTGGAATTCGAAAGCCCAGGGAGTAAAAACAAACCAAAGCAAGAGGAAAGAAAAATACACAATGAACTCAAGTAGTAACATGTAATCCTGTTTGTAGAGGTTGGGTTTCTGAACCATTGCCATACCTGATACCTATGTGGCTGCTGCCAGTGCAAAAACTATGAACGTACAAACAAATGCAACATATTCATGACGAATGAAAACTTATGTTATGTGACATACACCAAACATGAAACTATAACAATACATTATCAAATAAGTAAACAAAAATCCCACCTCAGTGGAAGAAATGAATTTGGGAAGATCTCTGCATTGAGCTTCTACAGAAAAAGAAGAGTCATGTGGAACAATTCCTGGGTCACTTGAGAAAATCCTGAAATCCAACGATTTACAAATCTTAGAGACCAAGGCATGAACATTGAATCTTAAAGGAAATCAATGCAGTTTTCTGATCCTACTAAAGAACTGCGGTGACTGTTTAGTAAAGAAATGCAGAAGTTGAACCTGTAAAGACCAAACAAAAGTAAAGAACATTCGGCATGGAGAAAAGCATCTAACAAAGAAGAAATAGCTGCAATTTGAAGAGCAAAATTTTTTACAAATTAGTATGCACTATAGAGAAAATTGCATTAAATTTGATGTAGTAGTGGTATATCTATAGACTAAGAAAGGGTTACCTTGTCTAATTACAAAAGTATAAACACCCCAAAGAAACAATATGTTGAAACAAAAGCAGGAGGTGATGCATTGACACCAGCTACTCGCCTCAACCATCTCGCACAAACAATTGTTGCAAAAAACACAAAACCTAGAAACAACAAATAGCAATTAAAATCAGATGTTAAAATTGTACTATATTTTTAAACTCAATTTGTTCCCATAATCATTCATCAGTGGATTTATTGATCTCCTGATTAAAATGCATTGAGAAACACAGTTGCCAAACTTGAGTTTGACTTCAGCTGCCCAATTTCAATACAATTCAATTTTGATTGGAATAATCTTGATTGACAAAAAGCTAATAGAATTATTAGATATATATATATCATACCATGGGAATTACAATTCACCGGATTGTTTCAGGTTAACTGACAACGTAAATAACTGAGTAAAGTTACAGTGCAATTAATCCGCTCTTACTTTCCTAATGTAAGCAATCAAATAAGTTCAAAATACGTTTAAGTGAATCTAAAGAGAGAGAGAGTAGTAGTAGACCAGCTAGAGGAAGCATGGCGACAAGAGAAAGAGAAGAAAAGAAGCGAGGCACGGAGGCGAGCGCGAGTTGAGAGGCAAGCACCAGTAGAGCAGAAATCAGCGTGGAAAAGGAAAGCATCTGGCTTGGAGATCTCTCCGAGCTGAAGTTGAATCTGCGACTGTGATTCTTAATCCATATCCATTTCCCGCCATTAAAAGTCAAGCGCCCCCCTTCCGGATCAAATCCACAGAGAGAGGGGAGGGGGAGAGGACGAGAGGTGGTAGAGGCTATTCATATCAAAATGAGGCATTTGACATTAGAAACTGTAGGTTGGGTATTAGGTGAGGCAAGGAATCGGTGAAGAAAGTAAACAAGATCCAGCCTTGGTCTTGGCAAGGTGAGGTGTGACTGGAGCCTGGAGTGAGTCTGAAGGGAGCATCACTCTGACAGTCTGACCCCACTCTCTCACTCTCTCTCTCTGTATTATACAGAAGATAGAAGTAGGAGGTTCAACTAGCTCTAACACCGTACGATTAAATTTAATATTGGTCCACACGGAAATCGAAACAGATCTGCACGGTTTTAATCTAATTAACACGAATCGTGATGCAATCGAATGGTTATTTCACCCATCGAACCAAAGTAGGTCCATCGATGGGCATCGGACCTCCTCTGAATTTATAGTGTATTTTATCGCCGTGGGAATGTGGGATCCGTATAGGCCCGAAACCAATTCCAATGAAGACAGTTTCCAGCAGGCTGCAGCCCAAAATCAATCTCAAAAGTCAAACCAAAGTACTAAAATGTTTTGAGTTTCTACCGGATTACTGTTGTCTGTTGACTGACCTGTTGTAGAATGGCACTAGAAGTCTAGAACAGACTGAGACTGGGTGGGTATAGGTACAGTGTTAAAAACGTAACTGGTAACTTGTCGTGCCGTAACTAATGTGTCGTAATTTTAGTTTTATATTGTACTGTGATTAAGTGAACAATCATACGTGTTATGTCGTGTCGTGTCATGATGTGACTAAAATATCAAAGGTAATTACGACATGGGAGTTACGCCATGTCTAAACGTGCCGTGTTGAAATGTGATTGGTCACGTTTGGTCACATTTAATTTTTTTTTTCATAATTTAGGCTAGCTTTCAAAATTCAACATTTGATCAATATCTAATGATTATAATTATACATGATTTGCGTGACCACGTGTCGTACCGTGACCAGATCTTTCGCGTGATGTACCATGCATCCATGTCAAATTTTGAAAAAATAACCACGGTACTCGAATGATCACAGCACGCAACACACGAATCACGACACGTAACAGTTACACATACCGTTCCGTGTCATTTTTCTCAATTCTAAAAATATAGGACCTAGTATTGGGGACGATTACCGGGGTGGCTAGTGATAAAATCACCTTCGTTTCTCTATTTTATTGATCTGGTGAAAGACGCGGATACATTGGATGATTGATATTTGATGGGCATGAATTGAGATGATTGTAAATTTTGACGCTAATAAACAGGTATATGCATGTACAAGGAAAATTACCATTTCAATGTGATAATAAATTTTAAATTAATTGTACATACTGTGAATATATATGATAGGTAATAAACAAAAGTTTAAATAACGTTTATTGCGTCATAGCCGAATGGTTAAAAAAACAGCGCTATACCCAAATAGCACCGCTATAGCGCAAAATAGTGAGCTATAGCGCTGATGCCTGATAGCGTCATAGCTTTTATAGTCCGAAAACGCTATAGCAGCACTATAGCGCCGATTTATAACCTTGGTAATAAACTTTTAACAAAAAAAAATAAAATAAATATGGATCCCTAAGAGTATTTTCAAAAAATTACTCATCTACATTCCAAAAATAAATCAAATTAACATCACGTAACAAAATTACATCGAAACTGTATGATAAAAATATTCATCAGCAAACAAATTACTCATTATAAATTTAAAATTTAAAATTTGTATATTGTAAATAAAACAATATTTTTAGCATATTTAAAAAACAAAAAAATTCACTTCAGTTTAAAATATCTAACAAAACATGTTTTCTATCAATACATTATATTTATTCACAATGAAAATAAACATTATTTCAATTCTTTAGTTTTAATGTCAGTTGAAACTTCACTTCACCAAGTCATGGAAGTAACGAGCTTATTTCTTGATTTGACTAATAAAAAACAAATTAACTTTTTTATTATATTCTGACCATACACTTATACTCATACACTTATACTCAGTATAAAATGTTTCTTCTATTTAGATAGCAACTCGTTTGCAAAAAGAAAAGTTCTTTTTTAAAATTGAGTTATTAAAGTGTTATTATAAGAGTTAATATTGAAGTAAAACAAAAAAAATTATTTTGTCTAATTTTGAAAAAGTTTTTTCTCAGTTAATTTTTTATTTGTATTATACAAATTTGTAAGTAAATGAAATAAATCTATTAGTGTGTCATTCTCTTCATTCTTGCTAATCTCTTTAATCATTTCTTCCTCCTAAACGGTCTTTTTGATGGGACGCTTTTGATTTTTGGAGCTCTTTGAGTTTACATGCACAACACAAGGCCTGTATATTATCTAAAAATCTAATATGTAGTATATCTCAAATAATGAACACTATTATCATTCTTTTTGTAGAAATGTGCTAGCTTTACAACAGTTTTACCTTGATTATTAAGATACAATAATACAATCTATGAAAATGCACCATGATACAATCTTTTTCTACAGAGAAAACTAAGAACATCCACAATACTTCTGCAAAAATAAAATCATAATAATTAATATATTTTTTAGTTTATAAAAATAATTGAACAAATTAAGCCTATAAATTATTTTTTAAACAATACTAAAATTGTCACATATTTAGATTGCCTCAGAATGTTGCTACTCTAGCTATAGATGGATTGTATCTTATTCTATGATCATCACTATTGGATTTGATAAACTAAAAAGATGAAGATTACCTCATAAGTTTCGGAAGAAGTTCTTGTGAAACAACGTCTTAATTCTCTTTTCAATATGTTGATTAAACATCCAGTAAATATCTCGAGAAACACCCGATAATATTTGGAGTTTTCAGACTTAAACATGTTATATTCATAACATCTTAAAATATTAACATGACTTATAGTATGCATTATTTTAAGGGTGTGAAGGTTCTGGGTGGAATATGCATATAATTCAACAAGAACTTTCTGATGAGACTTGGGATTTTACATGTTTGCCCACAGATACTTAAACCGTGTATATTCAGTGTCTTCATAACATTGTAAAATGTCACCAGCTGTGGTGTGAATCAGAATTTCTCCATTTTTTATCTACATTTAAAACAATGTTATAAATTTAATTTGCAAATAAGACTAATTGAAATCCTTTTTAATGTTTAGTTCTTCGGTATCAGAATGAACTGGAATCTCCTGACAATATATAATGTGCTATTGTGCAAGTAGAAGCAAACAATTAATAATTTTCAGTTTAAATTTTTAGTAAACCTATTTAACCAAATTGTAAATATATATATATATAAATGAAATTGAAGTCTAATTATTTATCAGTTTAAATTTTTAATAAAAGAAGAGAAAAAAAATTATTTAATTTTATATTTATCTTTCTTTGTTTGTTTTATATCTCTATAATTAAACTAGGTTATTTTGAATTATAATAATTATTTAAAACTAATTATCTTTATTTATTTATTTTATTATTTTTACCTTTAATAAAATATATGATTTTAAATCATCATTTTGAATTTGATAATTGATTTCTTCTAATCTCTTAAGAAAAAATAGTATGAACAAAATTATGTGGTATGAACGAAGAAACTGCAACAAGTTCAATAACATTTTTTTAATCAAGAAGCCATCACGTACCAAGTCTTTTTAAAGAAATAGTATCACAAACATTTGATGATATATCATTGAAATTTCATTCAGATGTCACAGTGAAAATCAGGGTGTTAAACACGAATTGCATTTTTCAATTATTGATGCGTATGCTCTAACATCATTTAAATTGCAGACACAACTTCATTCAAAAACAGTCATAATTTTACAATAACCAATCAACTATAGCAACTATGATTCCTTAGGATTCGTTGACAATGACTTGACAGCATCTTGATTAAAGTCCCATATAAAAATATATTATACGTATTGCATATAAATAGTAAAAAAAAAAAAATTATTGTCTGTTAAAAAATAAAATGAAAACATAGATTAAAATTAAATGGAAAAAACTCTTGAGAATTTTAGAAATGCGATGATATCCGGACTAGCCTAGAATTTACATCATTCCAGGTAATTGAAAGCGAATCTTTTACAATTAGTGGACCTGGACTGTTCTTTTTTAACTCAGCACGAATCTCAAAGTTCAATAATACTGCCTCAAACCAGCTGAGAATGGTATGGATAATATCCAATTCGTATTCGTATTGTAGTTGCCTCTTTGATTGTAGCAGTTGTATACAGGATTTGTATTGCGTATTATATAGTATTCAAGACTTTTCGATAAACTATATTTTTTATATACACTCCTAGGGCACATGTTTTTTCCCAACTAATAGAATAGTAATTGACAAAAGAAATACTCATTTGAATTTCAAGACCTCTCGGTAACTGTCAAAGAGAAAGCAAACATGATCCGTATTCGTATTATACACTGTATTCAAGACCTCTGGTAAACTATATTTTTGACATACAAACTTGGGCCATCATGTTTTTTTTTTTTCCAACTAATAGAATAGTAATTGACAAAAAAAAAAAACTCATTTCAATTTCAAATTTATGTTTTAGTTATAAAAAATTAAGTTAAGACATGACACGTTAATTTACATCGGTGCTAGATTTTTTGTACAAAAAATAGTTGTAGGTCGCGCATCCCTCTCTTTTGAATGCTTCAAAGCAGGTTACAACTTGTCAATATTAATTATTGTTATGTTTTAAACTGATAAGATTCAACCTATTTAAATAAAAAGTGATGACAACAAATGTGGTGTATTATATTTTATTTAGATTAATTGACACAGATCTTGAACAAAACAGAATCATGTTTACTTAAATAAAATCATTAAATAACAAATAATCATATATAATTTTTTTATAATATCTCAAACGCATAGTTTTGTTTGATGGCAGACACAAAGACCTGAATACAAGAATCATACTTCTTTACTAGAAAAAATAATAAAGAAAGGCTCGGAATTTCTAAACCATAACGTAAAATAATTTTATATTTGAATTTATTGATAAATGAAATGACTGTTTTGAAAGAAATTACTGAGTCACGTCTTCATTTCTTGCAAAACAATAATTTTGAAGTTTTAGAGGGATATGCATGAAATTCCCCCTAATTTTTAAAATCAGATCTTCATTTACTTTTTGAACAGTGTGGGGTGGAGGCCTTACATATAAAAAATCATTTTTTAGAGAGAGAAAACCAATTAATCTCTATATTCATTCTTTTTGGTGGAGAACCGTTTTTCTCATATAAATTAGTGGGGAGATAAAATATAATATACCAAATATAGAAAAAAAAAGACCATTCATAATATAGAAAATAACAAAATTTGAAGAGAAGGTAAAGACCATTCATAATATAGAAGCAATAAATATATTGATTAGATAATAATGAGAAATATGTAAGGTTTGATATTGAGTCATAATTGAATAAAACCTAATTGAAAAATAATAAGGACGTGAGCAGTAATAACACAAGGAAATAAAGAAAAAAGCTAGTAGTATAATATCTAATTCAACCACAGCACGAGTTGAAAAGTCAGCCCGGACCAAGTCCATTTATTAAATTCTGACATAGAAACTGTGGCCCAATCAATGATGTGCAGGGAAGCCCAGTTCTGGGCCCACTGGCACCTGTGCTGCATGTGCTGTGGAGACCCAATCAACAGAAAACATTCAGCAAATGCACGCTTCCTACTTACTCGGCTCCTTATTTTTTTTTACGTAAATTTTCGAAAGTAATTTTGCTATTTTTTTTTGGTCTCGGACACTGCTAGATAGAAATACATCCTTTTATACATGCCAATTTTGTGTAAATTTAAATTTATGTAGAATTTGTATGAGATGTATTAGCAGGGGGGACTATGGGTATTAATTTTATAATATTTATAGCATTTTATTCTAAACTACATAGTAAATTATATATAAATATATAAATTTTGAAAAATAAAATAGTAGTCAATTGATCTCTATATCTTGTGACTTGTGAGTAGCTCCGCCTCTGTGTATTGGTGACGATCATGAGACTAAATTCATCCCAACAATCGATAACAAACCTCATATATTGAATCACGGTGGTTGCCCGACGGAGAGCTGTAGTATGTATGGAACTTAGATTTGACTGTAAATTAAATCTAAGGACTAAAATTTATAAATCAATTCGTTATATAATAACTAAAATCAGAAGCGGAGGTACTGACAAGGTACAAGTGTCAATCGATTTCTATTTTTTTTTTTGTAAAGTTTTTGTTTTATATATGATTTTCTATATAGTTAGAATAATACAACATAACGCAGCACTGTAAAATTAATTTTCATTCGTTGTGTAATTTTTTTTTATATAATTGAATTTCTCTTTACGTTTGATCTCTGTAATTTGAAATTATAGAAGGTCTTTGATTAAAATTTAATAAATCATTGCTATCTACTTGATGGATCATTACATCTCATATACTCACATGTCCTTAAAAGGGTTGGCAAGTCAAATGTGAATTTCATAGGTGGGGCGTCGTCAAACAAAAAATCTTTTAAGAAAGGCAATTGATAAGCATCGATCCTACGAACGTTTCCAAGATAAAAAGGTGGATTAGGTTACTTTTAGGAGGAGATGATATATTGATATATATAGCATGTAGATCTATTTCTTTTATTTTGTTAGGGTTAATGATAGGAGCTTTCTTTGACCTTTGTAAAATAAAGCCCGTGACCTTAATCAGTAATATGTTATTGTATTTGATTGATTAGTTAGTCTAGGTAACCTCCTTTGGCGCCTGAACCAAAGTGACTTAGTCGAAAACTCACATGGTTTCTTTCTTTCCAAAAAGTTTAGACAAGAGCATTTACATTTCAGCAATTCAAATGAATTCATAAATAACTCTTAATCACTTATTAAAAGTTAAAGTCTCTAAAGTTTTTTAACTTTTACACTTCTAAAATTAATTTTAGAGTTTATATTAAGTTACGTCAGTAATAAATTAAAAATGACAAATAATTTGAGTCAATTATTTAGTCAGTGTTGAGTTTATAATTTTTTTTTTAAAACTTGGAAGTAACTACCAATGATGCATTAATAAATTTCCCGGCCGTTATTTCAAGATGAGTTTATAAATAATTTCTTAATAATAAACTTTCTTGCATGATTTCTAACTGAGAAACTCTCTCACATTATTGAAATTATATTAGAAACTGCTACATCAAATTAGAAACTCTCATAATATCAGAGATATAGATGCTCTAAGAACCTCCTTAGCTCTGTGCCTCTATCCTCTCTGGTCTTCAAACCAGGCAAACCTCCGTACAAATTTTCAAATTAAACATGTACAAAAAAAATTAAAAATGTAATAATAATGGTCAATTCTACAATAATTGAAGTAGTAGAATGGAGATTGTACGATAATTATTAATGATGATAACGAATTAACGATCGTGGCAAACTGGCAATACTGATTATGGTAATAACAAATGGGGATGACGACGATGGTCATGATG
The DNA here is from genome assembly GCA_024447775.1 of Carex cristatella. NCBI lineage: Eukaryota > Viridiplantae > Streptophyta > Magnoliopsida > Poales > Cyperaceae > Carex > Carex cristatella. Next base: position 6,779,279 of record JAJHPF010000012.1, read on the forward strand.
ATTAAATAGTGCAAATAATTTAAGTAATGATGACGATATAGTAAAAACAAAATAAATAATGAAAGTAATAATGATAATTATTATTATGTTAACAATTTAATAATAATAACAATAATATTAATGAAAAAAAGTGACATATATAAATAACATAAAATCATAATAATTGTTATTTCACGCAATGCTAATTTATTCTGAATTTGCTAATTAATTCACGCTTGACAAACATTTGCCAACAGTTGTAACTTGTCATCCCAATTCTGCAGCAAATAAAAGAAGAAAAAAAAAACATTTACAATTCTAATAGTATTATACGACATGCACTCTCCAAAATATATTCGATCCGTATTTGAAAAATTAGATGTGAATATCCAATATTTGAATATCTGTGTAGATAAGGACACTGATCTGATTTTACGTTTCAATTATCCGTATCCGAATAGTAGATGTATACCATATATTTTAATATACATTATGAAAAAATTATGTTATTCACCATTATAATTAGATAAATATTATGAACTTTGGTATATTTTAATAAATATCCGTTCTGATATGAATCCACATCCGTATCCGTCTGACATCTGCTCCTTATCCGTATCCGAAAAATAATAAAATATGGATATTATTTTACTACTATCTGTTCCGTTTTCACTCCTAATCACCCCTAATCACATACCCTCTTACTAAAGCAACTTTCTTTCCCTCCCTTGTACTTAACTACCGTACGTTCAGGGGCAGAGTCTGATTTTTAAGCTATGGAGGTCAAATAGTGCATTGGGAGTTAATTATAAAAAATTATATACTGTGAATGTAGATCAATATTACAATATTCATGGCATTTACTCTAAATTATATAAAAAATCATATATAAACAATAAAATTTTAAAAATAAATGGAGGTCAATTGACTCCCATTCAACCAAAATAAATCCGTCCTGTCTACGTCGGATGCTTCTAACATTCTCTTCTATCTGTCGGTGATAAATAGAGGACGCAACCTGGGGACCACTATCAATCTATCATAGATCTTAGAGCATATGCATCCTTGGAACTCTTGAAGTTTCTAAATAACTGTTAGCATAATTTTAGAAATTTTAGACTTTCTTAATTTCTAAATCTCTACACCTCTAAAATTAAAATTAGAGTTTTTTAATTGTCACATTAGCGTTTAATTAAAACAGTATTAAAAATTGAGAAAATAGGGGTCGATTATTTCACCACGTCAAAATTTTGAAATAGTTTCATATTTAGAAACTATTGAACATAATTAGTAAATATGAAATTTTTCTACTTTTTTAAAACTGATTTAGAAACTGGTAAGTTAGTTTTAAAATTTCAAGAGTTTTAAAAATGCAAATTTTCTTATAAACTATCAACAATTTAACATAAATAAATTCTCCCGTTCCCTGCGATGCTCCGACGTGAATTGAGGCCTTTCACTCATTAAATCGGTAAATAGAAGGTGAGTGAGGAGATATAATTAATTAATTATTTACTTGAAGGAGCGGACTGGTAGCCTGGTAGGGGATTGACTGGCCGGTGGCCCAACTAACAATTCAAAATACCTCGTTTATTGTTGCCAATCTGGCATCAGACCCTCAGCAAATTCTCTGCACTGGTATTTTTAAATTTTTTATACCTTATCCTTTAATTAATGCATGCAAATTGCAAAGTAGAGAGGTGAATTTTTTATTTATAAAAATTATTATTAAATAATACACGAAAACATAAAGAGTGTCACCGTTTCTATATCAAATTTTACATTTTTTTTTTTATCTTTTTACTATTTATTATTTTACAAAATTGTTGTTTTCAGATTATTAAATTTTGTATTTGCAAATATATTTTAATATATCTATCAATGTGAATGGTTTGAATTGACTGTTTAGATTTTGAAAATGAAAGATGTAATCCAGTGTCACCAAAAAATAGTGTAACTGAATCCCTCCAATATATTTTCTCAGATCCAGAGTATTTTATTCTGTTTAAAAAAAAATCCAACCACTTTGCAAAACGTCTCACCCGTTATTTTAAATAATTCTCAACACTCTTTCTATTTCAGAAAAAATAAAGCCACCATTTCAGAAAAAAAAAATTGGAACGGGCCAAAAAATTCGGTTCTTAAATTTGAATATGATTTTTTTTTTCCGAATCCATCTATAAAATCAAAAATTAAATATACTCTTTATGTTTCTATGTATAATTTATAATAATTTATATAAATAAAAAATTCCTAGTAAAAAGCAGCTGCAATCTCGCGGACTAGTATGAAAAATTTATCGCCATTGTATTTTTTTTTTATTTTTTTAGTAAAGACGAGAAATCAAACCATTCAAATATTTAATATCTATAAGATACTTTTCTATTTGAATTTTGAAAGTTTGAAAGTTTGAAAGTTTGACTTCATCTGTGTAGAGTTCCGTTTGGCAAGTGCAAGCTCGAAACCAATGTTGTAAATAACAGTATGCGTTTTATCAGACGGATGTGGTACTGTCAAAAAATTAATCAGGAATAATCGGATATAATCAATCATAATTGGAAATAATTGGTTGATTAATAAAAAAAAACGTAACAGTTTGATTACCACCAATGACTAATTAGCCGGTTAATTGAGTATCTGCATCACTGAAACTCTTAGAGTTTCTAAATAACTATTAATAGAATTTTAGAAATTTTAAACTATCTGAATTTCTAAATCTCTACATCTCTGAAATTAAAATTAGAGTTTCTTAATTGCCATATTAGTGTTTAATTAAAACAATATTAAAAATTGAGCCAATACGGATCGATTATTTTGTCACGTCAGAATTTTGAAACAGTTTCATATTTAGAAACTATTAAACAAAATTACTAAATATAAAATTCATTTACATTCCTGAAATTGATTTAGAAACTATCAAGCCAGTTTTGAAACTATCAAAATTTCAAAGATACAGAGATACAGATACTCTAAAAATCTGAACGGATGTTTTTTACAACATTGCTCGAAATTAAATAGATGACTGGTTCGTAGATGTATTGTAGATTTTAACGAGTCTTGGAAGAGTTGTTGTACCAGAAGTCAAGAGGCAATAGGCGACACAGATGTCAGTCAAATGTCCTTAACTATACTTAAATACTTAAATTTGATCTAACATTCTACCTTTTAATCTCACCTTTTCTATCATTTCAGACTCTTAACTAAAAATATCTTTCTTGCAAGAGCGAGTAAAAGGAATCCAAAATTCCGAAGACACCGTGACGGCATCCCCATGGAAGATTGATTTTTATTCTGACTTTTGTAAGTTTAATAAGGAAAATGAAGCCTCTAATTTATCTAATGAATACGAAGTGGAGTTAGTCACGGTCGAAGACTCGAAGCGCGTCAAGAGTTTCTTGCACTGAAGTTTCTCCTGTTGAAAAATGAAAAGTAGAATGGGCGTAGATTAGAATGACTGTTCTGTGGGACCCAGATTACAGTGTTAAAGAGGTCTGCTCCAGGTGCAGGGAAAATATTGGGAATTGGATCTTGGTGTGACGCATCGATGTCATGCGCCTAAAATATCTGAACGTTCCTCCCATCCATCACATCTAACCTCCTCCGACAATTCAAAAATCCCTCTCCATTGCTTCAGAACTGGAGACGTCCTTTCTTTCCAACGAAATGGGTAAATCTACCTGCACAATTTGTTGTGTTCAGATTAAGTGAAAATGAAGCCGGAGCGCCGGAGTGACAGTGGTAAAATTATATTTATATTTATATTTATATTTTCTGAATATACAGCAAATATTAAACATATTAGACAAATATGTATACGGATCTGAATGAGACGATATTTATTAAAATAATATAAAAATATATTAAAAATATTAAAGTTCGTAATATTTATCTAATTATAATAACGAATAATATAATTTTTTCATAATATATATTAAAATATATGATATATATCTACTATTCAGATACGGATAGTTCAAACATAAAACCATATTAATATCCTTATCCACACGGATATTCGGATATCGGATATCGACATCTAAGTTTTCGAATACATATCGAATACGGATCAGATATTATCTGTACCGTTTTCACTTCTAGTTCATATTGACGAAAGTTTGTTAATATCAAACTGATTTGGATTAATCTAGTTTAGAAATAATTTCAAATTCTAAGTGCTACATTTAAGTCATTAGATATGTTAAGCTTGATACTTTATAATAACAATAAAAAAAAAATTAAACTAGGAATTATTACTGTCTCATAAGCTGCATTTGTTATAATGGATTTTACGAGAGTTAATTTTGATTGTGAGTGTTGAATAAAATGATTTGAAAATTGCAGCAATTCGTATTTCACAATATTATGGAATATCAAATGACATTTAACTCATAATAAATCTGATGCACAATCAAGTTACAGAGAACGTTGTTCGGTTTGTCAAGTTAAACAATCGTTAATTAATCCAGCCAGAAAAACAATTAAAATTTAGAGATATTTTATGAAGTTTAGATACATTATGTATAAATTTTGAAAATTTGATAATTTGAAAACTGACTAGCCATCTCTCGTACGATTTAAAATACTATAGTTATATTTTATCAACAATAAAAGAGGATTTTAAGTTGCACTTAATTTGATAACAAAACTATAAAATACAATATTTTTCAAGTTGTTGTCATATAAGTTGTACTGTCAATAAATTTATCTTTAAATAAAAAAAGAAACACTAATGATGTAATTTATATGTTAGAATTAGCGACGGGTCCATATAGAGTCAGGGAGTCCAACTATCTCTTGGATTTGAATTTTTAAGGTGATCTAATGGTTCAGACCAACTTTTCCTTGTTTCTCTTTGGGAATTATGATTTGTAATTTGAATTAAATTTATAGTTAAAATTAGAATAGACTTCTTCAATTTTAAATGGTAATTTTGATTAGAAGTTAGAGCATTGCAAATTAGAAGTCAAAGCATTGTTTTTATTTAGTATTTGATTAACTGATAAGTTTGAATTTGAGCTATTTCAATCTGATTCTTATTCATATTCCTTAACGAAGATCATGAATCCATCTCCGAATAGAGCACAAAAATATTACGATTGAGATGTGCATTTATGCTTGATGTTGAATTAATTTGGTGGGGACAATTTAACGATCATAAAATTCATAACAACAATGTTATTTATTAATCTATAAATAACCATAGTGTCAGAGAAACTAAATTTACTGAACAATTGCACATGGCATTCGACGTGAGAACTGGAGATGAAAATGAAGTCTGACCCGGTCCTTCTACCATTTGCAAAATTGCGCTGCGCACAGCTGTGTGGCCTGACTCATCAAAAAATATTTAAATTCCATCGAATGATAATAGTATCAGTATTAAACATTAATTAATGTTATTTTTGTGCATTGAAACATATTTTAAGAAAACATAATTCAAATCACGTGTTACGGTGTGAGGTCTCAAAGCGAGGTTTTCTTTCTCATTCGTACAATTCGAATACATACATACATTGATTTGATACGTACTCCCGCTACGAACTTGGCGCGCGTTTTCACATCCTGACACGGATTCACAAAGAAAGATCATTCAGTATGGGCAACAGAAGATCAGACACTCTTCGTCAAATCACGCAGCGCTCCCACAGCACTGTCACAGTGAATTTCAAATGCAGTGTCAGTTGAATTATACTGGGCTGGGGTAATCTCACCGCGAAACTCCCGACCACCAACTCTTTCGGAAGAAAAGCTCTTTTTAAGCCAGAAAGCCACGCTTGAACTCTGTGGGTCGCGGCCCCTCCATTCAAAACTCGCTATACATTACTACGCCTCAGACCGGCGGCGATCGCCGGAGACGGAAATGGGCCAAGGTGTTAGCTGTAGTCGCTCCAGCGACGAGCACGAGTTCTACAGCGCGGTCCAGAGCGGGGACCTCCAGTCCGTCGAGGCAGCTCTCCAGTACGAGCCCAGTCTGATCCATCGCACTACGATCTACGATCGCCTCTCCGCCCTTCATATCGCGGCAGCCAATGGGTGCATTGAGGTTCGTTCTTTAGATTTATCAAGTGGTACTTTTTTCTTTGGCGAAACCGAATTCCCGTCGTCTGTTTTGATATTTTTGACGTGGTTCGATGTGCTTGGCTGTAGGTTCTTTCCATGCTTTTGGATCGATCTGTACAACCGGACGTGGTGAATCGCCATAAACAGGTGAGAAAATAGCTCCAGTCAAATTTGAATTTCTAATTTAGTTTTGTTTCCAGTTTTATTTATGGAAGTTTGTGTTTTGTCTGATTTTTCGTTTTAAGACTCCACTGATGCTGGCAGCAATGCACGGAAAGTCCGATTGCCTGATCAAGCTACTTGAAACTGGTGCTAATGTAAGTAATGTTTCTATATTTATCCCATTTTCTATTATTCCATTTTTCTGAGCTAAAACCGGCACTGATCTTACTCAAATTATGCCAGATCTTGATGTTCGATTCATTGAATGGAAGAACATGTCTGCATCATGCTTCCTATTATGGCTATTCTGACTGCCTCCAATTAATTCTATCAGAAGCCCAAACTGCATCTTTAGCAGAATCTTGGTATGCTTTTATTTATTTATATATTGGCTCTCTGTAGCCGGGTTGCAATTAGTTTGTATTTTATCTCACAATATCTTGACCTTTCTCTGAACTTCAAAGGGGATTTGCAAGATTTGTGAATGTAAGAGATGATAATGGTGCAACACCTTTACACCTTGCTGCTCGGCAAGGTCGCCGTGACTGTGTTCACATATTGCTAGAAAATGGGGGCATCGTCTCTGCTACTACTGGTACATATGGGTAATTGGACCATTCTTTTCCTTTTTTTTTATTTGAAAAATTGTACTCAGATATTGATTATTTTTAATAAATTATTTTGATCAATTTTGTGCTGATTTTAGTTTTGCTGGAAGTACGGCTCTTCATCTGGCAGCGCGAGGTGGTAATTTGGATTGCATTCGTGAATTGCTTGCTTGGGGAGCTGACCGGCTTCAGAGAGATTCTGCTGGGTAAGAATTTGGTTTATCTTTTTTGTCTGAATTGGTACTTTCTGTTCAATTTTGCTAGTCATTAGGTGTTAGATGGTTTGCTTTTGGTATAATAATCTTGTGCTCTTAAGATATCTTATGCTGGATCAAGATGAAGACCAAAATTGGCAGATTATTATCATTTTGGTTGCTAAGATGCATGTATAATCATGCGAAGCTGATTTTATATATGCAATTTTTATTTTGAAGTTTCAGTGTATAGCGATTCTACATAAATGTACCATATAAAAAGGATTTTACTGTGTGTTCACTATATACTTACGACATATTGTTTTTGAATTATACTCTATTTATAGGAGAATTCCATATGAGGTTGCTCTGAAGAGAGGTCATGGTGCCTGTGCAGCTCTTCTTAACCCGTTGGCTGCGGAGCCATTGGTATGGCCTTCCCCATTGAAATTCATAAGTGAGCTTGACCCTGATGCAAAGGCATTGTTAGAGGTGGCTCTAATGGAGGCCAATAGGGAAAGAGAGAAAAACATCTTGAAAGGGACCAAATATTCATTGCCCTCCCCTACTCACTCCGACGATGGGGCTGATGATGCTGCCTCTGAGGTAACTTCTATTTATTCATTTTTTTATAAATCTGCATGCTGCCTTATAATGCCAAATACCATGTGTGCTCTTGCACTGATAAAATGGAAAATTATACTCAATTCCCCTCTACTTTTAAAATTGGCCTAAAATCCAGTACTCTCTCTCTCTCATACTCACTGTTGGTACTGAAGAAGAGCAGATTGGGCATTTAGTTGGAATAGTATGTGAAATTAACAATGTTGTTACCTTTTTGACATACTATCTACATTAGGTATATGTTTTAGATTTGCAAGGCAATATGTGAATTTTTTTTTTTGTACAAGTAACAGTACCAATTATGTATTTATGTACCCTGGCCTGCACAATTAGCCAAAGATTTCTGAACATGACTTGCTTATTGCATTCAGCAAAGAATCTTTGTGGGTCCTTAAAAATAAATTGTAGATCAAAGCAATATTCTTTCCTTATTTTGTCCTGATCAAGGGAAAATGCCAATTTTTTTGTGTAATTCTAAATATGAAAGCATCAACTTTAGCAACATGAGAGAATAATTACTGATGGCTCTAACATAAAGAAATATATTACACTTCTGGCTTATCTAATCAGATCCAATGAGAGATTAACTAAAACTATGGCTCAACTAATTTTGAGTAGGTCACCTAACCTACGTATTAATAATTTTCGATTGGACATTTGCTTATCTCTTTGATATAATTTTTAATTACAGACAAGTGATGCGGAGCTGTGTTGCATCTGTTTCGACCAAGTTTGTACAATAGAGGTGAAAGATTGTGGTCATCAAATGTGTGCGCCTTGTACTTTAGCCTTATGCTGCCATAGCAAACCCAACCCTACCACTCTTTGTTTGCCATCTCCCTCTTGCCCCTTCTGCCGATGTACCATCTCAAGACTTGTAGTTGCCATGCCAAAGATGAATACGGATGAAGATTCCGGAGACAAATTCGGTTCGCCAAAACTAAGGAAGTCGAGACGTTCTCAAGGTTTTAGTGGCTGTGAGGGGAGCAGCAGTTTCATGGGCATTTTGGGAAAGCTGGGTCGCAGCTCGGGAAGAAAGAACGAGCCCGACGATTTAATGGATAAGCCTTGAAAAGAATTGAGATTTGGGAATTATTTTTTTTTGGTGCAGATCATTCAAAGTGAAGTATTCGGAAAGAGATGGATAAATTTGATGCGAAGAGATGGATTAGGCAAAGATTAAGGAGTCCTTTGCATGCAGATTAGGGAATGTGTTAGACTCCATTTGATAGATGGAAATGGAGCCGCTTCTTTTCTAGTTGTAGCATGTGTTAGGTATAATAGGAGTTGTCTATCTAAGTGATGCTGATCCATGTCTCTCTACTTCTCTATTGTTTGACTGCAAGTGCAAGTGCAAGTGCAAGCCAAGTGTTCTTGTTCTGTTGAATTAATAATAATTCATCACTACTCAAATCTTTGTAAGGGCTACATGACCAAATCATACTAGTATGTATTATGTAATAATATCTGCAGGCTGCAGCTATATATATATCTTGGGAATTTGTAAAAAAGAAAGTGTGTTCACTCACTTCACTGTCAGTTTTCTTTATTTGAACGAATCCATGTTCTCGGTTCTCATAAAAGGCAAGGATAAAGCTCATCATATCAAACGAACCGGTCCCGTGAGGTCAAAGGCACAAAATGCTCAAGATCAACCAAACCATAATTGAGACAAAAAGACGGTGGCATTTAATGGATTTAATCAACTCACGAGTTCTGGTTAAGTATTGGGTGCCTTCAAATTTCACGGGAGGGGAGCGCTAGGGCTTTTAAAAAATCAAAATATCACCCGGTATGTAACAAATCTGAGTGTTAAACTGTTAATTTTATGGGCATTTTAAATACTAATTTTTAATATAACATCAGTGCCATTGATTCATATAAATTGACCCTTGGATAGATTTGCAGTTTTGAGGCCTTTCTGTTCTTGGACTGGTAAATTGAGACTTCATTTATATTTTGGTTGGTACTTGGGTGTTGCATCAGCTTTGAATTGCTAATTATACTAAAATCATAACTAGTAGGGTTAAAATGTCTTTTTGTTTTCATATTTCAATAATGCCGCAAATTCTTATCTTTGTTTTTGAAGTCTAAACAGTTAATTCAATCAGCTCAACATGATCTCCATATTAAAATGTACTTAGAAGAGACCAAATTTTATATTTTCATATGTATTTTAGAATTTTTTATACTAAATATTTAGATAGGTACAAAAGTAACAAAATCACTATTTTTGGTTTGTCCATAATATTTTGAAAAAACAATAATTTTGTACCTATTCAAAAAAAAAAGTATTCTTTTTCCCAAATATATATAAATTTGTCTCCAGGCACATTTTAATATGGAGATCATGTTAAGGGAGTTGGATCAACTATTTGGACAAAGTCAAAATTATTCACTCTTCTTGAATTATATAACTTATTTTGTGACTCCAGTTGTAGCTGTCCAATCCGCATAAAGATTCGTGCAGACTTGATCAGTGTGAATCTTAATGTTATTTTTACTTGTGGATTGAGAAAAAACTGAAGTAAAGAAATTTAGAGAAAGAGAGAGTACCATTTTGGATCTTGGGTCACTGTTGGGTCCCAAAATTTTAATGAAGCAGTCAGAGATGCATGCATTGTCAGATGTAATTCCAAGAGAAGCTGCCCCACTGATAAGTCACAAGTTTTCAAGTTAAGATCTGGTCTGGCTTTTGTTATTGGCTTCCTCTATTGGATCACCAAATTGGAATGCAACAAGCCAAAGATCAACAAATGCTGAACAGAAAAATACACAGACAAGTTGACATGCCTTTACAAAATTGTCAAGGGAGACTGGTAGATTGGCAGGTGGCTGTACAACAAGGACAAAGGGGTAAACATCATGTATCAGTATTACTGTTACTTAAAATGGGACCAAAATTTTCCTGATCAGTGCTTACTTCTTAGCCGTCTGATTCAGATCTGACGGTTCATGGTGCTTTTGTTAAGGGGCAACTAAGAAATAGCTAAACCTATGTAAGAAACATAAGAGCATTTGGTCTCAGTTGAGAAGGGTAAAAAAAAGTTACACAAAAATTGCAATTTCGGGGAATAATGGCATAAGCTAGTACTATCAGAATAAACTGCAAAAAGTTTTTATTTTATGTTTTCTATTATCATAGTTGTTGAATTATGATATATGAAATCTGAAATATTAATTGACAAAGGACAAAATAGATCAATAATAGTTAATATTCCATTTTTATTTTTTTGTTTCTATAAATACCATACCAAAATCTATTAATGATATGTATTTAGGAAATATTAAAATCGCATCTAAATTTGCTTAAAGTTTAAGGTGAGACCTACATGCTAGAGGCATCAATATAACTTATCTCCAATCAGAGCGAAAGATTGAAATGAACAAACAAAATATTTATAAAAAAAGTTCCATGAATTTTAAATCGTGTCGATCCAATCCGTTAGTTGTAAATCAAGCAGTTTAAATTGGAATAAAAGTGCCCTGCTTTGTTTTTTGTTTGGAAAAATAATGGATACAGAGTTATAGACTCAACTCAGACAGAGTCAGAGAGGGTTTTACTAAAACAGATCCAATTTCCCTCATATAGTAACAATTGACATAAGCTTCTGGTGGATTCAGGATTTTCATCTGAAGGGGCAAAAAAAATATCAAATCGGATTTAAATACCTAATCAGATTTAAACTCATTAACTAATTGGATATTTGATAAAAAATAATACGTTAACTTATACTTTATAATGCTCTGATTTGTAATTTATGATATTCTGACTTATAATTATAATTACCAATCATATTTCTAGAAATTTATTTTAATTTTAACTATAAATTTAACCCGAATTATCAATTAAACATTCGGGGGGGAGGGGGCAAGAAAATTTCAGGAGGGCTAAGTCAGTTGGAACCGATAAACCGATAAATCTCCACTAAAAAACTCAAAATCCAAGAGGGCAGCCTAAGTCTACACTAGGTCCGCCCCCGAAAGAATGTGTGGATTAAGGATTTTGAGTGCATGGTGAAAATAAAAATTAGAGAGATTGAAACATTATTAAAATTTGAGCGCATTAAGTATTTTTAAATTAAAATATAGTAATAAATAAAAAGAAGCCTTTAGTTGACAGTACCGTATATTCAAATATAATCTTGTTTAGGGCCTATTTAGCAGTAACACTGTGCGTGTGGAAAAAAAAAATTCAATTCAGTAAAAGTCAAAACCCACACCCACACTTGTTCCCAACTGTAGGCCGAACATAGCCTTATATTTAATCCTTAGTTCTATTGAGTACCTAGGCTAGCATTAAGAATTTGAAATTTATTAGATGTACTTCACCCATGGCCATGAGGGGGAGTTTATACACTTTTAGGCTTATTAATACTGTTCATCTTTGTATATTGGCATGGCCTCATTCATTAGATTTTGTTTCCTTTTTTTTTTTTTTTTTTTGTTGTCTGTTTATAAGGATTGAAATATCTTTTTTCTTTTTTTCTATATTGCTGCTGAATAGGTGTAAAATGTTTCTTGACGTTGGAATAAAAATTATTCTTCCCGGGAACATAATAGGTCTAGAGATATGAAATTTTAACGGGTTATCTAAAAGTTTAAAAATCAAATATGATTGGTTGAAACAATTTATAAAAGTATATGTGAAATGTTAATCCCATGTATTTGTCATATCATGTGATCCAATGCAGTCAGTAATCTTGATTGTAAGAACAAAAATAATTCTATATTCACTAATCAGTGTTTTCTTTATAAAATTAGACATATTATTTCAAGGAATTTACGACATTTTCTAATAGCTATATGTAAAACTACAGCATGCAAGTCGTAAATCCGATTTCAAACCCATTGCAGTTAAAATTTCAACCATCATGTTTGGTAGCTAGGGGTGAAAATGGCATGGATAATATCCGATTCGTATTCGTTTCATACTTAAAAATTAGACATGAAATTCAATATCCGAATATCCGTATAGATATGGATAGTGATATGATTTTACATTTCAATTTTCCGTATTCAAATAGTAGATATATATCAACAACAACATCAATCAAACCTTTAGTCTATAACAAGTTAGTACAGGCTAGAAATGAAGCCCAGTCGTAGTCACAAGGTGAAGTAGATAGTCATAAAATAGTAATAGTAGTAGTACTAATAATATTGATAATGATACCACTAATAATACTAATAATATACTAACTAAATCATGCCTACACTATAGATCGCAGAGGTCAAAGTCCTAAGCTCTACGTCCTTAAATCCCAAGTCCCAAGTCATATGGGTTAAAGCATATAAGACTACCCCTAAACACGCCTAAAATAGTATTTCCTATGTCACGGTTCTAGTACGTGAATCGCTAATTTTCACGTGCTCTTGTCCGAAGCCAGCTCCTTGGATACATTTCATTCCTTTAAGTATCTTTTTGCTGCTTTCTCCCATATCAATCTTGGCCGACCTCTGTCTCTCTTTGTGTTTTTGATATGACGTACACCGGTGCCTCAGGAGGCCTTCGTTGGAGATGTCCAAACCATCTCAAGCAGTGTTGGACAGACTTCTCTTCAATCGGTGACACCTTAAGTCTGTCACGTATATCATCATTTCTAATTTGGTCACATTTTGTATGTCCATAGATCCACCGCAATATACGCATCTTGTATGTGAGACTTTTTTGTCACATAGGATGCCAGATGCTTAGCGCCATTTCACCCACCCGCTCATATCAAATGGCTCACATCTTTATCAATCTCGCCATTACTCTGCAGCATCGACCTCAAATATCGAAAGATGTCATTCCTGGGTACTACTTGTTAGTCCAAAGTGACATCTTTATCCTCTGACCTGACGCCGTTGAACTTGTACCTCACATACTCAGTTTTAGTCCTACTAAGTCTAAAATCATTTGATTCCAAAGTCTATCTTCACAGCTCCAGCTGCCTATCAACCCCGGTCCTACTCTCGTCAATTAGAACCATATCATTAGCAAAGAGCATACACCAAGGGATTTTCCTTGTATGTCCCTTGTGTTAGTGTTATGATCTAGAAACCAACTATTTATAGTTGTATTATGTATTTTGTTCATGAAATTAAATAATCATTTGTTCCTTGAGTGTTTGATTACATTATGGATTGTTCAGGTTGAGGACCTAGACTGTGGAACTTTATAATAATTAAGTAATAAATACTCTAAATGTCCCTAATTTTGGTATGTAGAGAGGAATGCTATTTACTAGTAAAAAGATTAGTATGTAGATTAAATGATGATCATGTTTTACAGATTATGTGGAAAAGTTACAAAATTTAATCACATAAATACCTGATGGAGATCAGGAGATTGGGCATGACCCAAAAAATGAAATATAATATGGATTGTGTTAGTGTCATTAATGTTTCATTTGTGTCTTGAATTCTTTGGTATGAGATGATTATTTTTCCTACATGAGATTCATGTATCTATAGGTGTTATCCAACGTTGACCGTAACTGGCAGCTATACAGATAATATCTCAATATATGTTTCTTGTGCGGAGGAAATGATATTTATCAAGAATACCAGTGTCCCTCATATTTTATATATGAGTGACGATATCTCTGGGCCCCTTGATGGAGTAATAAAGTATGCATGCAATTATGATCAAGTAGTTGATCATTATTTACTAATTACTTGGAATCAATAAAAGAATAAATTTGCAAGGATGACACTCTCCTACCTTGAATTTATTCATGATATCACGTGACACGTGAATTGACACAAGCAATTAAATATTGCTTTAGGATCGTAATATTGATTGGTTCATATTATTTTTATTGTTTGAGTAATTATAATGCATATTGCTAGATTCCTCTTATAATTTATAGAACTAAAATTGAGTTTTGATTTTATTGTCAATACGATATAGATCCTACGAGGTCACACCCAAGAGAGAAAACGAAACAAATAAAAGTGTCATGAAGATGACTACCTTGATCTTAAAATATATTTATTACATGTTGGACATGATATATAAATTTATTTTTCAACAATAATTGAGCAAAGACAATTAATTGTGATAATTGTCGGGTGGGCCGAAAATTGGCATAAATGGCAAAAACGAATTTGCAAAGTGAGAAAAGGCCCAAACCCATTTGAATATTTGATTCTAACATTAAATGGAAGAGTTCATTTGATGTAGGCTTGGGAAGAAAGTTAGAGGAGAAAAACATCTAATGGAGATGTCCATGGAATGACAAAAATAACTTTATAATGTTGCTTTATGCTAATGCTTCATCCTAACCCTCCATTGTTGTTAAGATGATTAAAACAAATCCTAGGCAAGCATTATAAATACCCCACTTTTCTCTTCTCAAACCCTAAATTTTTATTCACATCTTTCACTCTCTCTCTTGCTCTCTTGGAGGCTACAAAAGAATAAGAGGAGATTTGAGAGATGCCACCATTTTTGCTCATGTGTTGAGCACATATTTCTACACTAAATTAATAATTAATTGAATGGTAGAAACTAAGATTAAGGTTGATCATTGATTTAGTATCTCTAGCAAGAGAAAAACAAGTGTTTCGTTTAATCTCGGGTGGATACCTGTGGAGGCTTTCATTTTTGGAGGCAACAACCTTACATCTCAAGTTCCTACTTCTTGGTTTAGAGACCAAGATTTTAGGTATAAACTTGAAACAAGTTAAATTGCTAAATTAGGTTCATAGTTAGTCAAATAAGTAGATCTATGTTTGTTTCTTTGAGTTAAATTTTTTGAAATTTGCTCTTGCATGAAACCCATATTTTATTTACCTTGTAACTTCATCCTCCACTAGAGCAAAAATGTAGGGGCTCAAAATTGACCCTTGATGTAATCCTATCTTAAGAGGAAAGTCACTAGTTTTGCTATCGCATGCTCTAACACTAGTTACAATATCATCGTATATATCCTTGATGAGGGCAATGTACTTTGTTAGGACTTTCTTCTTTTCAAGAGCCCACCACATGACCTTTCTCGGTATTTTTTCATATGCTTGCTCCAAGTCGATAAATACCATGGGTAGATCATTCTTCTGCTCCCTATATCTCTCCATAAGCTGTCTTGTTTAGATAATCGCCTCAGTGTCGACCTCACAGGCGTAAAACCAAATTAGTTCTTCATAACGCTTGTCATCCATCTTAAGTGATGCTCAATAATTTTCTCCCAAAATTTCATTGTATGACTCATAAGCTTAATTCCTCTGTAATTTATGTAACTTTTAATACCTTATTTATTCTCGAAGATTGGTACAAATATGTTTCTCCTCCACTCGTCAGGTATCTTGATTGGTCGGAAAATGCAATTGAATAACTTAGTTAGCCAAGGTATCCCTACGTCTCCAAGGCATCTCCTCACCTCGATGGGATGTTATTAGGCCCTAATGCCTTGCATGTTTTCATCCCTTTTAATGCCTTCTTTATCTCAAACTCTCGAATTCTCCAAACAAATCGTTTGTTGGTGTCATCAAAAGAGTCATCTAACTCGATCTTGGTGCTATCGTGCTCCCATTGAATAGTTTGTCAAAATATTTTCTCCATCCGTTCTTAATCTCATCGCCCTTCACCAAAAGTCCATTATTCTCGTCCTTGATGCATTTAACTTGGTGGAGTCTCTCGTTTTTTTTTCGCGGAGCGTAGCTATCTTATAGACGTTTTTTTCGCCCTCCTCCGTACTTAGTTTATGATATAGATCTTCATACGCCCGACCCCTTGCTTCACTCACAGCTCTCTGGGCGTTATTTTTTGCCACTTTGTACTTTTGGATGTTGTCCTTACTCTTGTGGGTGCTGTTTGGCTGGAGAGGATTAAGCCTCCTTAAGGCTTAATCTGCTTCCTTTAGCTTCCTTAGCAACTTAATCCTGCCGAACACCGATTCCTTAGCGCAGATTAAGATTACATCCTTTTGCCTCCTTTTGCCCGGATCTTAATCATCTGCCCGAACTTTAAGCCACCCCTCCCCCTTCCTTAAGCGCTTAATCCTTCACCCACGGATTAAGACAACCGAACATCGGTTCCTTAGTGCTCCTTAAGCTCTTAATCATTCACTGTTAATCATTTGTTGCCGAACGACCCCGTGATGATGCAAGCATTTGTAGCATTCCTTCTTCTCTTTAATCACTTTTTGTACGTCCTCATTCCACCACCAAATATCTTTAGGTTCTCGTCGATTTCTTCTTGTCACTTCAAACACCTCCGTAGCCACCTTTCTATTGTGAGTTGCCATCTCCTCCCACATACTATTCGCTTCTCTTTTTATATTTGATGTACTTTCTATAATCACCCTATCCCTAAACACTCGTGGGACGTCCCCTTAGAGCTTCCACCACTTTGTCCTTGTAATTTTGGTGTCTTTAGCTTGTTGAATACATATCTGAAGACGAAAATCAAATACCACAAGCTGATGTTATAGATATATATCGTATATTTTAATATATATTATGAAAAAAAAATTGTTGTGCATCATGATAATTAGATAAATATTATGAACTTTAGTATTTTTTTTTAATATATATCCAATTTGCATTTGTATTTATATCCAACTCATATACAATTCTTATTCATATCCAAAAAATAAAAAAAATATAAATATGATTTTACACTGTCCGCTCCGTTTTCACCCCTATAATGTTACACGAAAGAAATCAATTGCGGCAGCTCAAAAAGAAGTTCAACTAAAGCATAATGTGGGTCCCTGCATTTCCTTCAACGCAGTGCTGGTAACGGGTGCGTATCCTCTTAGATTTATTTCACGAGTTCTGTATGATTAATTGATTACAATCACAGATAGATTTATAGAGGACGAATAATTATGAAATTCGTAACAACAATTCAAATTCTGATCAACGCAACGAATTACTTACACGAGATGTGAAGTCCTTAGTAACTACGTACTATACATTTATAGTAATAATTATTGAGAAAAAGAGCTCTAAAATTAACGATCCCCCAATTTTTATTCTCCTATTGTAAGAAGATTTTTGCATCACTTTTGATCACTCTGGTAATCAAATTTGTACTACCCTCCCAATTCGATAGAATATGTCAAAAACAAGATAAAAGAGGGCAGTATATATGATCATAGGGTTGTAGGTTATTGCCGATATGATAGAATGAAATCTACTGTCTTTTTCCCAACCAACTGGAACAAAGCCAACTTAGTTACAGAGAGTCATACCAGTATAAGCTTAAGAAGCTCTGGTTCGTGAGTTTATCCTAAATATTTTCAAATCTGCTTCAAACTATAATTTAAACTGTTGATTTTCATATATTTGAAGACTCAACTGTGTTATTATTATTTTTTTTTCCCTTTTTTGGAGTTCAATTTCTATAAGATGAAGAGGTGAAAAAAAAATATTATCTTGATGGTATCAATTTTTAATAATTTTCAACTTCTTGATCTTATGTAAACAAACTTAGAAAAAAAATTCAGAAAACAAAACAGCGGGCTTTGATCGAATTCATAGTTCCAAACAGATCCCACGTTTTTTGATGTTATGATTGTTGTCCTCTTTGGTGAACTTTTATGCTCATACTAACACAATTCCAATAAGAAAATAAAAAGGAAAAACAGAAGAATCAGAATTGAGAAGATGAACTAGCTATGTCAATAACAAAAATGTACAAAACAAAACTAGTACATAATTGAGAGAAGCCACACTAAGCATACAGAGGAGATGCCGTAGGTCTAGGATACTCGACCTTAACACCCGGAATTGCCCCTGAGCTTCTGCTTTTTGCTTTCCTGCTCTTACTGACAGCACCACCTGAGGGCATTTTTGGCAAATCTTTTGGATCTTGAACTTGTTCCAAAATGGACACCACCTGGTTCATGCTTGGCCGGTACCGTGCGTCCATTGATAAGCACTGGAGGGCTAGGTTAGCTATCTTGTGGGACCCGGTGAGGGAGTATTGGGAGCCAAAACGGCTGTCTAAAATGTGAA
The DNA here is from genome assembly GCA_024447775.1 of Carex cristatella. Taxonomy (NCBI): domain Eukaryota; kingdom Viridiplantae; phylum Streptophyta; class Magnoliopsida; order Poales; family Cyperaceae; genus Carex; species Carex cristatella. The sequence goes on from JAJHPF010000012.1 coordinate 6,797,856, forward strand.
ACACTCTTCTCTTGTTTGTGAGGTAAGGTCGGGCCCATTCTACCAGATTGTGCTCTCCAGTTGGTCTGTGCTTGTCTATGGCCCGCCGGCCAGATAGCAGCTCTAGAAGAACCACTCCGAAGCTATATACATCACTCCTTGCAGTTAAATGGCCTTTTAAAGAAATAAGTGTATTAGATGATTAACATTTTCAGGTGAAGGCCAAGCATAGAGAAGTATATTCAGCCTATATCGCCTTATACAAAAAAAAAAAAACTGTGCGAGTTAGAAGTGCATTTAGGCAGATAGCATCCGATCACTTTTGAGTTCAGGCCAGTTCTATTTTGATTTTTTTGTTTCTCAGATTGTTTTCAGTATCAGGTCAGACTGTTAGAGACTAGGATTTTTGAGTTATTAATATGGTAAATGTTATAATGGATTTAGGAAGAAGTATCTGCTAATATTCTGGAATGGTGTACAACCAAATGAGTACATAAAGGGACCAGTGGTAGGAAACCCAGTTAGGCGTAGCAGCAGACTTTACAGGGAAGACAATTTATTTCAAGTTTGCATTGACTTTCAGTACTTGGAGAAGAATTATGCATCCGACTTAAGTCAAACACTTTTATTAATGTGTGTGGCTTCCCCACATGAACATCAAAATGGTATTCGGCATCAAGAAAACTATAATTATCGAAAGATAGTGCATCTTATTTCTGGAACTCGGGGTACGCTCTTTAATTAAGTTCAAGAGCTCCAGTATATTAATTTAAGAGTACGGATTTGCTTGTTCTGTACTTAAGCACCTCCAATAAAATACAGTTCTGTACACTATCCAACAAAAATACCAATTAAGTCAACAGCTAGTAATATTATAATAAGCCTATTTAGTAAGTAATAATCTTCTAAACAAAATCTTCTCCTTCCCGAGTAGTCTGAAAGAGATCATTGTTGAGACAAACACATTGTCATTTTTGGAATGCAATTAACGGTAAACTCTCTTGTAAACTACTGTGGTTTTTAATAAAAATGACATCGAGGTAAAGAGGTTTACCAGTTGCAAGATACTCAGGAGCAGCATAACCATATGTACCCATAACCCTAGTTGAGACATGACTTTTATCACCCGTAGGTCCGTCTTTAGCCAACCCAAAGTCAGAGAGCTTTGCGTTGTAGTCCTGTTAAATGCACAAGATGAAAGGCAAGTTGAAATTGAGCGTTTATGATAATTTAATAGTAGGATAAAGAAGAGAAGAGCAATGTGTTAGCAAGTACCGCATCAAGAAGGACATTAGATGCCTTAAAATCACGATAAATAACTCTCGCCTTGTCGCTGTGCAGAAAAGCCAGCCCTTTCGCTGCTCCAAGAGCTACCTTCATGCGCAAGCTCCAAGAAAGAGGTTGAAAATATGAACCCCCTACAAAAGAACTTATTTTCAATATACAAGGTTTCTAATTTACGAGGTTCCGAATGCTGTAAAATATAAAAAAAAAGAAAGATTAAAAAATCTCACTCCTAAATAGGTGATTCTCTAAGCTTCCACGGGGCATGAACTCGTACACAAGGAGCCGTTGTTCATCTTCGAGGCAATATCCAACGAGTTTCACCAGATTCGGGTGAGAAAGCTGCCCCAAGTAATTCACCTCTGCCTATATTATAACCAAAGAGAAGAACTATATTAGTTGAAGTTTAAGCAGATAGAAATATTCAATATCTTGTTTTAGAGATGCTTAAGTACCAGCCACTCGCGGTGACCCTGAAAGCTATCCTGGTTTAGTTTTTTGACGGCAATAACGATTCCTGTCCCCGGTTTGGCTGCTGTAAGGGTTTTCTCATCAATCCAACCTTTGAAGACTGAGCCAAAACCTCCCTCACCTAAGACACTATCGGGGCGGAAGTTTCTTGTGGCAGTTTTTAAATCATTGAAGGCGAAGCTATGCACATTTGAGGATTGTAAAATATCCCCCTCGCTTCTCGGCGTGGGTGGCACCGAGCTCAAAGAATTTGTGCTCTTGCTTCCATTCCTGGAGCTTGAACCTGGAAGTGTACTTTTTATACTGGCATCAATTATGCAATCGGGTCATCGAGTCAGCAATATAAATTGTTGGCATGCCTGTATTTTTTGCCGAGAAAATTGCAAAGCTTGAATTGTTATGGATTGTTAATTTTCTCATAGCACTCACTGTTTGTGCTCTTCCTAAAATTCCTGAGTCTCAAATAGATTTGTAGGAAAAAGGAACTAACCAACCACTTGTGTAGTTTGTTTAATAAAAAGACCCTATTTAATTGTACTGTAATTCATAATTTCATATCTGCGGGAAGTTGATATATAATTTCCTTGTCATTTTGTGGAAACAAGCCCAATTGCAAATTAAAATTGAAAAGGGAAGAAATTAAAATTAGACTGGAACACTTAAATATTTATAATAACTTTACTGGGTAAAGGTGGATCTTGTCACCAAAAAAAAAGGCTAAAAAAAAGAAGCAAACTTTTCCATATAGGAATAAGAAAGAAAAGATGGATATTAAAGGGAAAAAATTGAAGAAATTAAGGAAAAATAACCCACCCCAAGTAATGGCGCTGTCTGCTGAGTTTTCAGCTTTGATCTTCACCCCGAAGCAATTTCCCATCTCTCACCAAAGTTTTTAATTTGCTTTGCTGTCTTCGATTCAAGAGAAATGATTGAGAAATGAAGAGATAAAGAGCACTAGATATTATCCAGCCAGAGACAAACACTCGCGCTCAAGGAGAGAGAGAGAGAGAGAGAAGAGTTAAAGGTGGCGCCTTTATTTCTTTGGTATAGGTACCTACCTGGCTACCTGTATTGAAGTTAATTTATTTTTTTAATATATCTTGTCTCTCTGTCGCCAACTCTTCTCTCTATTATTTGTGCTTTGAGATTCGTGTAGAACGTATTTGAACGATTGAGATATTCTAAAAAGTCACGCAAAGTTTGAGATATCTCGGAGGATGCGAATTCCTGTATGGTGACCTTTAAGACTTTCTCGAAGCATTGACCTGGCTAATCCAGTCTTCTCTCTCTCTGTTTCTCTCTCACACACACACACACACACACACGGATAGTGGCTGGTGAGTGAGTGAGTGACAGACAGAAGTCTACAGGAAATGGAGGGAGGAAACAGAGAGGGAGATAGTTGGGAGAGCTCAAGCATTAATGGCGATCTGTTGGACCACCAGCCAGGGAGCCAGCCATCCATCAGGTTCACCACCGAAAGCACTCCTTATATTTAATGCCTGGACCTGGTGTACAGATCGTAAACCTCTTCAATATCAAAATGCTATAGCACTATAGCAGTGATAAAACAAAAACAATGGGAGCGAAGCGATGTGAAAGACTGAAAGGGAAGCGGAGTGTGGGTCCCGCCAACTCCGAAACCCCGTGGTGCTTCAAATTCCCCTGTTCGCAGTTCATTCATACAATTTGCTAAACAGAAAGCAACAGATAATTCAATTCATTCATTATCCAGTTAAGCATCCTCCGTGAATTCCCCGTCTCCCTTCCACCATGCATTTACATGCTCTGAATACTACTTCAGTTTGGCTTCAAAGTCTCATACTTTTTTTCTGCCTTTCTAAAAGAAACATCTTAAATAGTAGCACATTTCAATTTGAAAGTGACGTTGGATTTTTCAGGATTTCAAGTTAAAATTTAAATAGCACATTTACAATCAGATCAAGCCTTCTTTAAGTAATTAAGTTCATTGAATAGAAGAAAATCAGTTTTTGTTTTTCCTCTAAAAATGTCATGTTTGGTTGTGAAGTAAAATTATCTTGAATTAAATTACTTACTTTAATTTGAATTAAGATGAATTAAATTAATTATGTTTAGTTGGAGTTTAATGGACTGAGAAGACAAAAAGAGATAAAATTATAAGATGAATATTGCTCTAACCGAGAGAATCATAAGTGGAGTAAGCTACTTCACATGAAGAGGTAGAGTATCTTACTCTCCATTAATGTCTGACTGTTTAATGTTACCTAGCAAATTTATTTATACTGTTTAAAAATAGAGTAATGAGTTTACTCCACTACTTACTCTACAATTAAATATGACCAAAAATATTAAAATACATCGAATTTGTAGCGTCTTCAATTGCTATGTTTATAAAACCTTAATAACTAATCATCAAATTAAAAAAAAGACAGATGTGATTTATATTTTTTTTCTATACATACTAAAAAAAAAATATAATGTTTATATTTTATTTATTTTTGTTGGCTTGAACATCAATATTTCAAGCTCACGGTTTTCATCAAAATAAAGTCAAAATTCAATAATTTCTTATGTGCACGTATGAAAATTAATATAAAGAATATTCATGGCTTCTATTCGTTAATTATTTTAATTTTAATTTTTTAACATTAAAAATTTAAATACATAAAATGAAGGAACATAAAATCGTGCTCTTGTCCTCAAGTATTTATTATATTTTGTTTTGTTCTACTCAGATATTAATTGACTTATTAGACGTGTCAGAAACTGTTATTATTGTGAAAATTCATAATAGCACTTATTAAATATTGTTCGGTTGCATGCAACAATTTTAGAAATATGTAACACACACACACACAGTAGCGACTCATAAATAGGGTTGCACAAAAAAATAGTAATTTGTGATTCGATTAGAGTTTGATTTGAAAAATTTTGTAAAAAGTTTGATTCGAAATAGTTGGAAATTAATTCAAATCAAACTCAAACTGGACATGATTCGCTCAAAATAGATTCACAAACTATTCTAGTTTGAATCTCAAAGTAATGTGAAGTTGTGAACTGTTGATTTCCGCTGACGACATATGTTCGTTGATGTCTGAAAACATAAAGTCGTCCAGTCATGAGTTATAACTCGTAAGTCGTAATTCTTGCTTTTAGTTCTGAAATTCTAGACGATTTTTATGTTTCGCTCTTAGCGACTACGATCACTCTTTCTTGTCGTAAAATAGTTTGTAAAAGATTTAAAATTGAGTTCATAAAAAATTTGATTTGAAATTAATCCAAATCAAACTTAGTTCGAAATTAATTCAAATCAAACTCAAACTAGAATAAGTTCGATTTGGTTTGATTCGTTTGCAGCCCTACTCTTGCAAATAAGAGGAGCGGGGACAAGCAGGGCATCCGTGGCAGTATTTATTGTTTCTATTTTTGCCCCATTTGGTAGGCCGTGATTTCGTGGTCATTAATTTTCGTTTTTTCAATGAACCAGTTTTTTGGATGAATGGTGATAAATAAATGGAGCGGTCCTAGTGTTGACTGCGTCGCTATTTTTATTTCTTGGAAGCAAGCGATTTCGTAATCCGGTGAATGATATATAGTTGGTGGGGCCCATAAATGGACCGGTATGTCGGCTCTTAACATGTGGCATTTATGAACCATGAACAATGAAGCCTAATAAAATAAATAAAATTTGAGAAATGTTATGTCCTCCCAGTTATTATACCTGAGTGCGCCTCCTAACTAGTTTAACAATTTTTTTTTTCAATTTTCTCTAACTTTCATTAACACTCATATTCAAATTTTTAAAATTTTATTTATAATATTTTACAATGTTACTCGCAATCATTTAAATCTCTATTTGTAACTATTTAAATTCTAAATCTGTATAGTTTTAACTCATAACAAAGATTTATTTTATTCACTTTTTTATTTTTCTTTAATCTTTCTTATTATTTTTTCTGACGATCCGTGATGAATTTTAAGAATATAAAAATATGAACGTTTTATACTCGATTCTTTTTCAAATGAAATCCATAAAGAAATACTTTTGAGTGATTTTGAAGTCTTTTTTTTTTTTTAAATTAAAGCTCATGAGCACTTTAATTTTCAAACTTTTAAACCTATGTATACAACCATTAAAAGTTGGGGGGCAATTATTAGGCTCCATAAAATTTTACATTTACTGAGAAATATTGTTAATCTATCTTTTAATAATTATGAGGTGACTTTAAATAATGATTTTGAAATGTTAATCTTACTTTACTTGACATAGTAAATATATACGTTTTAAGTTTTTAATATGATTATGAAACATAAAAAATATTAAACAATAAATGCACAGCAATAATTAATTTTCAATATTTTGATTTCATATAAGAATTAAAAAAAAATGTAGATACTTGATTCGTTAAATAGATTAAAATCAACGGTTCAAATTCATGATGATTCTTGAAGTTAAGTTCATAAAAGTCTTAAACCTAAATTGTAACTCAAATGATAAACTATTAGCAAGTTTTAAATTCAAGTTCTAGTAGGCAACTAGGCACAATACACCGAGGAACTTGTTTTTCTTCTAAGTTTTCCATGACTCATAAAAAGTTAAGCTTTATGCAATAAAAAAAAATATAAAATCAAATATATAAGTATTTGAAAGGGAAGTTATTTAGGAAATTACACCAATGAATGTTGAAGGAATTATAGCCCCAGCTCTCAAGAAATAAAAATTGTTTAGTCTCCTAATATTTTATATGTGGGTAGAAAACTACAAGTAGAACATGCATAGAGTCAGAAAAGACAGTAAATGAGGTGTAGAAAATTATAATATGATCAACATGTATACAGTAACAGCTAGTTAATTAGTTGACTTTGGCAAAACTCATATATGCATGCTTGCTGCTATTAGAGCATTAATTATTGATACTTCCTTTTCTTTTCTAATCTATCTGCATGTGATAATGTGAACAGAGCAACTTTTTTCAACTGTCTTCTAATAATGTCTAACCTATACAGCGCACTGGCAACAGATCCTGTTTATTTTTTCATTTCTTTTTGAAGATATCAAATCCTGTTTCTGTGGTTAGATTGACTTCTGTTCCTGATACACTCAGCGTCTCTTTTCTTTTTGTTTTTTTTTTAAAAGTCAGAGTCTGACTTTCCTTCTCTAACCTGCCCATTTGACCTGGCCGTTGAAAAACAAAACAGTTGTTACCTAAAAAAAGGGGCAAAATACAAAACAGTGGTCAGTTCATTTGAAAATAAAATTATCTCAGTCAATGCAATTTCATTATTTCATTATCTCAGTCAATACCAGTATAGTACCTCGTTAGCCCCCCCTCTGCTTTTTAGTGGGATTTGTCTTGGTTTTCTTTTTTGTTTTTGATGGTGTTTCTCTATGCTTTGATTCTATTGCATTTCTATTAATCACTAACATCATGTGCTTAGCTTGTTTAGTTGTTTATAATGAACCCTCTACATTCTTCGTCTCTGTTTTGTCAAATTTGTTCATGCTCTCTGAACCGAATATTGATTGTTATAAAATGTTAGTCTTGTTTCCTTTATCCAAGACTTACATTCAAAATCCATCATTAGAATATTGATGTCGGTTCACTAGATTTTATGGATATGGGCTTATACTATTTCCAGCAGCTAACGGCCTCATAATCGGTCAAACTGAATGGGCTGAAATTGAGGTGCCCTATCCAAATTTATAACAAGCTTTATGGTGTAACCCATTTTTTTTAGTTTTGATCCGGACCGTCCAAACTGTTGTAACACATACACAATATTAAAGGGGAAAGGACGGCATATCCTGCTTCAGTTCCATTACTGTAGTACCATTGTTTAAGTCAGCACTGGTATAGTGTTTTGAAATTCGGTTCTCATTCGGTATGCAGAAGGCCACCGCATATGCTGATTTTTATTCGGATTTTAAATGAGAATTCGTATATATAAACAAGCATACGGTAATATATGGTATGACTCACTGTTAATATATTCTAAACCGGTAATATGTGGTATAAATCACCATTAATATACTTTAAACCGGTATTTTATCACTATTAATATACTCTAAACCGGTAATATGCTCCAAACTTCATATTCGGACCGAATATAGATTTTCTATTCGGATTGCAACCGAATAGACCAAATTTTAAAACACTGGGTACTGGTATGTACTGCCTTAAATTGTGGTCTTTATATTGCATTCTATATTGGATGATATTCAAGGTCACTACTCTTGGCAAGGTTGGCGAAAAACTTGACGGAGGCTCGCCTAGATCCACACGTTGGTACAGGCAGTATTCATACTCTGGAAAGAAATTACAAGAACAAATCCACATACTTAAGCATGATACGTGATTTTGCACTACTGGGCTGGGTTGATACGTTGCCAAGGCTTGTGATTGAGATGCAAGAGATGCATGGGGCACATACCAAGTCAAAATCTGTACTGCACAGTGATTGTATCTTTATGCAAGGCAGAGAGAGATTGTAGTGTTTTCGAGTTGCTTACCCAACAATTGCAAAGAAGGTATCTAGATGAAAGAACACGCTACCACTATTTCATATACAGTACAGTCCATGCCAAAAAACCTGTCATGGCAAGAGAAATATACAACAGAATGGTGAGTGCAGGTGTGGAATCTAATTTGGAGTCTGAAATGCTCCTTTTACAAGGGTACCTAAAGAGCAATAAAATAAGCAACGCGTTAAATTTCTTCAAAGAAATTCATAAAAGGAAGGAGCTGACCTCAAAGATGTATAATGTGATGATTGCGGGTCTCTGCCAGGCTGGCTGACCAGACCAAGCGGTCAATTTCTGGAAAGAAGCTAGAGAGAAAAGCTCATCCCTACCTTACAGAGCCACGAAGAGCTTTCATTTGCGCTGGGCTCGGTAAAAGACTATAACACACTTCTCAATTTACTGGATGATTTTCGTGAGACAGGTCAACCTGTCTCAGCATTCCTGTGCAATGTTGTGCTAAAGCACGTGTTGAAGGGCCGGGATCTACTAAGAGTGTTGTATAAGTTGAAAAAGGAGAGTACAGAGAAGGATAGTTGCGGGGCCGAGATGAATAATCTGGCCCGCAACCAGTTGGCTGGCAAACTGCTGCAGGAGCACCTGAACACAAACTTTTCAGTTGGGACTAACATGAGAAAGAACCTAGATCAGGCTGTGGAACAATTTGATACGTATTTTCCTTTGAATCTTTACATATACAACATGTTACTGAGGGTATTTGCCATGGGAGAGAGGATGGACTTTGCATGTAGATTATTTGAAAGGATACCAGCCAAACCGGTGGAGTTTCGACACAATGGTGCAAGGGTTTTGTAAGGGAAGAGATAAGGATGAGGCTAAAAGATGGATGGAAGCCATGTCAATGAAGGGGTTTTCACCAATTCGACACACTATGAGGCTGCTTGACATTATTTCATAGAGAGATAATTCTGGTCTTGTTTTTCTCTTTTTTGGATAGGTAATGATCTAATTCTAACTTCATATATTTTATGCCTTTACTTATTTGCATTGGAGTGTTTTGTACCTGAAATGTGTCAATGTGTGTCATTTATTCCCTTTCTCTTGTTCGAAACAGAGTGACCAGTATGGTAATTGTTCAATCTGTAGTTACTACAGAATTTACTGCCTTCACTAATTTAATTTCTGTTACAGTGTTGCATAATAAAGGCCTCATCCTGGCTGGTTCAGACAAGTTCATACCAGTACTGGCCTACCAGCAAGGTGTGGTGCGTATTGTATGGTATCCTTCTTCTTGCATTAGTGATTTTCTTTCACTGAGTTGTTGCATAATATTTTCTTTCCTGCAAAAAAGATTTGTATAAATGAAAAACAAAAATGGTAAAAAAGAATGACTTGATTGCTTGATTACTCATCTTGTTTGCATGGTTCGTAAACTCGGCCGATTCCGAGTCAACTGGGAATCGGGCCGGTCCGAGCCGAGTTAGGGCCGAGTTCCTCGCCTGTGCGAGTTTTGGAGCAAAACTCGGATGAACAGTGTCTGACTCGGCCGAGTTAGCCGATTTTCTGGCCGAGTCAACCGAGTTTCTGGCCGAGTCAGGCCGAGTTTGGCTTAGGGTTCCGGGTTCTCAAGTAATCAGAGGGAAAACAGAAAAAAAAAAAGAGAGAAAAGCAACCCAAATCAAAGAGAGAAAGAGAGATATATAACCTGAGACGATTTTTATATTAAAATTGGGTGGAATTGGTGCTAAATCAGATTAATCGGGCGAGTCTTGTACGAAACTCGAAAAATCGATCAACTTGCGTGCTTGTTTTCTTTCTGAGTTTTGCGTGAATTGAAGCAGCATCGGTCGAAGGAGAAATTTGGATTTTTTTACAACCATAGTAGAAATGATTTGGGGAAATCGCGTGTCAGAACAAAGAAGAAGAAGGTTAAATCCTTATATAATATTATATTGTATAGACTTGGTGTATAAAGGTTGTATTGTTTTATTTTGAAAATATAACATGGTTTACAATGGACCATGTCCAGACCAACTATAAAAGTAGAGGAGTTGGAATCTTTTCTTTTCTTTTTGAATCAGCGGATGACCTGTACAATGTGAAATTCACATATTGACTATTGACCACCACTACTTATTTTTTTGTTTATACCAAACTTAGCTAATAATAAGCACTGATGTATTTAATTTAATATGATTTATGCTATTTGAATATTGATTATGCTATTAAATAGACAGTGATTTACTTTATTATTATTTTTATTTGACTAAAGTTAACGGTGGATATATTGTTGATAATAGTAATTTTATTTATTTATTTTATATATTAAGTTTTTTATTTTATTTTATTTTATTTTGACTTAAGAAAAATAAAATATTAAATGTTTATAAAATAAAATATATTTTTTGAAGATAAATTAATGTATACAAAATAAAATATGAAAATGTGAAAAAATGTGTTTAATTTGTAAGTATTACATTAATTAGTTAATTATTTAAGTCAACATAGTTTTATTACAAAATTATTTTATCAATTTTTCCTACGTTTTGGGTCTTTGGCTACAAAACAGGCTTTCTGCCAAAAATATCCGAGTTTCCAAGTCAACTCGGCCGATTCCGGCCGATTCCTCCGATTCCGATTCCGATTCTACGGTCAAGAACCCGATTCCAATTCCAATTCCGAGTTTCAGAACCATGCTTGTTTGGTGATTTTCAGATACCTGGAAGATTATTTTCTGTTGTAGATGCTCAAGTATTCATTTAGTCAGCTGAGAGCTAATTAAAATCTCACTTACATCCCGACATTTTTTTTTTTTGAGTAAAGTTGGAGGTCAAGCCACCCAACTATTTAATACCCTTATTATTATAACAAAGGATTTCCCCCATCTGGATTTCGAACCCATGACCTCCCACATAGAGACCATGCCACTAGACCAAAGGCTAGTTCTTCATCCCGACATTTTTGCGATGAACTTAGACCAAAGTGACATGAGATGTAGCTGTGTCTAATAAAAGGACCCAGAAAATTTGTTCACTGTTATCTTTTTAGGCAGTACAATTGCATATTTAATACCTTAATTCGGCTACTGTAGGCAAGGAAGAAAGGATTAAGAAAGGAAGTCCCTTACGATACAGATGTATGTTATATGTAAGATATCAGTAAGTGTTAACAAAAGATGCATGCATTTTCTTTTCTTCATTTTTGAGCTTAGAATCATTGATTTTTTTGGAGAAATTTTGCAATGGTAATTCCAATGCTCCAACTAGAGGCGAGGTGAGAGAGAATTGGACAGTATTTTTTTTCACAGATCAAAGTTTTGATCCGCACATTATCTTGGCGCAAATCGTGTGGTTTAGATTTTGGAGTATTTTTTTGGATCCCTAATTGTTGGAGCATTGGAACCCTGCCCTTTCAAAAACACGAAATGTCGAATGTTATATTATTTAATTTCAAAAGGAATGAAAATGCACAGCCAACCAAAACAAAACATATCACAAAAATCGCAACTGACAAAGATTCATTTATTGATAAGTATTGTATCAGTTGTACATCATTTGCAAATATATTTTTATTATTAATGCAATCTATTTCAATTCACATATAGGAGTTGTGAGGATTCTACCAATTAAGGGATTCGAAGCCGATTGAAGTCGAAAAAGAAGAGCGAGGGTGTTCCCTTTGAAGGCATTAGCAAATCAATCAGAACCTTAGCATTTGCTCTCTTTCGGTTTTGTTCGTAGGCTCCTCTCTCCACTGATTAATTTGGATAATGCTATATACAAATTAATTAAGATGGGGCCATTCAAGCACGAAATAACGAATATAACGACTTCAGTGGTTGCTTTTCAATTTACTTTTGTTTGTGAGACTCATATAATATAATGAGATTCAGTATTAATGCAATTTAGTGCTTGACCGGTACAAGCACTAAATTGCCTGTACCGGTCAAGCACTAAATTGCACATATAATGAGACTTATACGTACGAGGGTCTTACAGAGAGAAAATGAGGCAAAATACCAGCCTTTAATCTTCCTTTTTATTTTTTTGCATAGCTGCATAACAGCATATGACCTTAAAAAGTTGAATCGTATATGAAATAAAATGAAATATGTATTTAAAATAAAAATAAAACGAAATAAAAATCATTTTTTTTTAAATGCCCGTTTCATTTATTGAAACTATGTAACTTACATACTACTAGTACCAGGTCCATAGCAGCAAAGCAAATAACATCTCACAGCAAACAAGCATAGTATCATACTATTTAGCAAAACATAAGCAATGTGCACGCAGGCACATACCAAAAGAGTGATAAATTGATAATATAAATGATAGTTTGTAGGTAAGCTGAGGAATCAGGGGCGGAATTAGAAAATCTCGATAGGAGGTTAAAAATTAAAATGTACAAATTGTGACTAATGAGAATTGAATCCAAGATATCCACAATCACAATAGAAGTTTTTATCACTAGACTACAAGTAGATATGCGATAATTTATAAGGTGAGCTAGATTATATAAATTGTTCCAAAAAAATAAAATACAATTAAATTTTAGTATATATAATTAAAATTTTAAAATTATAGGGAATGACTTAACCACCTTTTGAATGGCTTTAGACCCGCCTCTATGAAGAACTACATATAGAAAAGTGCTCTCAGGCTCTGTAACCTCCAAGCTCAGCAAAGAATGATTACTCTTTTATCTTCTTTAGTCACCCAGTCCAGCATCAGCACATCTTCAGGATCGACCACTTGGAGAGAAATGGCATCTAGTTCTAGATACAATTTGTAAGATAATATTCCGTGAAGACTAAATAACAGAGCTATTAAAACATAAATCATTTCTATTTTTTTCAAATGCTCCAAATGACATCTCACACCACAATAAGAAACGAATAAAAATCACTTTTGCAAAAAGCTGGTGGTCCCTTGTCTCCTAATTGGGCGTCCATTAAATTGCTGTTGCCATTAATTATTGTTCTCGTTTACAGTCTTCTCTAAATGGTTTATCTTGTACAGTTTTTATTCATTGGGCCAGTACACGTACTGTACTTGTTCTAGTAAAAATTGAGAGATATTGCAATACTGTGGCAATTAGTGGAAGGCTGTTAAAATACATAATATAATTCAAATTAATAACAGCTAGTTTATTCAATATATTAGAAAATAGTGCCTTGTAGTGCTCTGTAATTAATAGGAATAGGGAATAGTGCATTCCAACAGCTAGTTTTTTGAACACCTTGTTGATGAGCCTAAATTATATATATTCTTAGCACGGGTTCAACCTCAAATTCATGACCATTTTTTTTGTATTTTGGTGTAATTTACTATAGAATTATGCAAATGATCAAGTTACTGCTTTTATATTATTTGGAGATCAAATTCATATATTATGTTTAAAAAACAATTTAGATAAGTAGAAAAATTATTTGATCTAAAATTTTTGAACGGTCCAAAAGTAGTAATTTCCTATCTATCTAAAAAAAATAATTAAAAAGTTCTGATTTTTTTTTTTAAATTTGACCTTTTAGTACATTTTCATATAAGATCATGATGAACAATTCATATTGACTTTTTAAATTTTAAGGATAAAGATATATGGATCCATAGGACTGAACCAATATGCACTTTATAAATATATCATAAATTGTCTCATTAATTTCAACTCATCCTGGTCTATGAAGGGCTATAAATAGGCCGACATGGCCTATCCCCAGCCAATTCATCCAAGTGGAAGAAGAAAACATTTCACAAATTACAAACTCATTTATATCATAAGAGAAGATGACTTGCTGTGGCAACTGCGGGGCACGTGCTGGCTGCAGATGCAATGTCTGTGGATGGTAGCATGCACATCTCACTTTAATTGCCTTTCTTTTCTTTTTTGCTTTCCTACAGACCTACACCCACACACCATAATAACAACACATACGCCATGATCGATTGATGTTATTAATTAATTATATGGATGCATGCCATTGCCATGTATTATATATGATTGATCGATGTATGTAATTGTATCTATACGGATGCCAGGCTGTGTCACTTCAATTTTTTAACTAAAACAGCCACAACTAAACACAAGCCACAGAAAGGACTGACCGGCGAAGAGCTCGACACCACAAAAAACACCAGCAACACCAGCAATCCAGATGCACCACCCAAGAGGTCAGCATCTTGATTAGCTCTCATTCAATACACAAATTAACTTTCTGTGTTAGGAAGTTTGATTTTAATTCAATAAGCTAGCTAACTAAGGATGTAATTAAGTATGTAACCATATATATACATTTCACATAATATGCATGCAAGCACTTATGGCATCATATATTCATATACAAATTAAATCTTTAATTAATTCAACTCATCTTGATAAATAATTAAATATTACTAATAAGTTCATGAGATTAATATAACTACACCCATTAATTGCTAGCGTTAAGCTACAAAATTAGATATGCCTGATGAGATATATCATGACATCAATTAAGTTATAATCAGTTATACTTTGCAATCTGTTTATTTGACGGTACGTGCAGAGCATTCATTGACATGGATACGGAAGGTGGAACCGAGAACTGCTGTTTTGGCTGCAATTATAAATGGACTTGCGGCTTTTGCAGATGAATATAAAAGCTTTTCGAGATTTAATTTTCAAGCTACGGTGAACTCTCCATATATACAGTCACAGAGCTCTTTTAATTATATCAAGTTATCCTTAATTTGTAAAATATGTATGTTAATTGTGATGCCTAAATAAGAGCACTGGTATGGACTGACGCATAATATATATAATGTACGGATGTGTTGTATGATGTAATAAAATCATTTAATTTGCATCATAAATTTGTTATTTCATTTTACTTTTTCCCATTAACCCATCTCATGGCCCTCCTTTAATTTCTTTTGTTCTTTACCAGTAAACAAATTAAGAAACACCTTCACACATAAAAATTTGTTTACCAATTACCAGTGCACCAATCCTATTGACGATACAAAAGAGTTAACTTATGTATGGAAAACTTGCATAAATAGAAGAGGAGCAAAGAACAGGGCAAAATGTATTGGATACAAATTTGTTGTTTATTTTTTTTTTAAAGGCCACCGGGCGATTGCCAACCCACTTTTCTATTAAAACAAATAATAATTCAAAAAGACAAAATATTCGAATGTTACATTTTTTAATTTTAAAATAAAAGAAATCAAACATTGTCAATGAAACTACACAACCAATACAAAAAATAAATAAATCATAAAAGTCTAGCAATTTCGCATCTGACATGCATAGATTTATTTATAAGCGTTATATATCACCGTTTACAAATTATTTATTATTATTATTAAGGCAATATTTTCGTCAACACTTTGCTCTTTTTTATGTTATAAAAAGCCTACAATTATCCATATAGCTCAATTAGGGATTCCAAGGGGATTGAAGTCTAAAAAGAAAATGGTACATGTTCCCTTTAATTTGTCCCCTAAAAGCTTTGAGCAAATAAATCACAACCTTACTATTTGCTCTATTTCTTTAATTTGTTCCTAGGCCCCTCTCCACTCATTAATTTGTTTATGTCAGCACTGGTACTGGTATGTACTGCCTTAAATTGTGGTCTTTATATTGCATTTTATATTGGATGATATTCAAGGTCACTACTCTTGGCAAGGTTGGAGGCCCGCCTAGATCGACACGTTGGTACAGGCAGTATTCATACTCTGGAAAGAAATTACAAGAACAAATCCACATACTTAATCATGATACGTGATTTCGCACTACTGGGCTGGGTTGATACGTTGCCAAGGCTTGTGATTGAGATGCAAGAGATAGGGCACATACCAAGTCGAAATCTGTACCGCACAGTGATTGTATCTTTATGCAAGGCAGAGAGAGATTGTAGTGTTTTCGAGTTGTTTACCCAACAATTGCAAAGAAGGTATCTAGATGAAAGAACATGCTACCACAATTGCCAAAAAACCTGTCATGGCAAGAGAAATATACAACAGTATGGTGAGTGCAGGTGTGGAATCTAATTGGGAGTCTGAAATGCTCCTTTTACAAGGGTACCTAAAGAGCAATAAAATAAGCAACGCATTAAATTTCTTCGAAGAAATTCATAAAAGGAAGGAGCTGACCTCAAAATGTATAATGTGACGATTGCGGGTCTCTGTCAGGCTGGCTGACCAGACCAAGCGGTCAATTTCTGGAAAGAAGCTAGACAGAAAAAGCTCATCCCTAGGTTACGGAGCTACGAAGAGCTTTCACTTGCGCTGAGCTCGGTAAAAGACTATAACACACTTCTCAATTTGCTGGATGATTTTCGTGAGACAGGTCAACCTGTCTCGGCATTCCGGTGCAATGTTGTGTTAAAGCACGTGTTGAAGGGCCAGGATCTACTACGAGTGTGGTATAAGTTGAAAAAGGAGAGTACAGAGAAGGATAGTTGTGGGGCCGAGATGAATAATCTGCCCCGTAACCAGTCGGTTGGCAGATTGCTGCTGAAGCAACCTGATCATAGACTTTTCAGTTAACATGAGAAAGAACCTAGATCAGGCTGTGGAACAATTTGAAAGGTATTTTCCTGTGAATCTTTACATATACAACATGTTACTGAGGGTATTTGCCATGGGAGAGAGGATGGACTTTGCATGTAGATTATTATTTGAAAGGATACCAGCCAAACCGGTGGAGTTTCAACACAATGGTGCAAGGGTTTTGTAAGGGGAGAGATAAGGATGAGGCTAAGAGATGGATGGAAGCCATGTCAATGAAGGGGTTTTCACCAACTCGACACACTATGAGGCGCGCTGCTTGAAATTATTTCATAGAGAGATAATTCTGGTCTTGTTTTTCTCTTTTTTGGATAGGTAATTAATGATCTAATTCTAACTTCATATATTTTATGCCTTTACCCATTTGCATTGGAGTGTTTTGTACCTGAAATGTGTCAATGTGTGTCATTTATTCCCTTTCTCTTGTTCGAAACAGCGTGGCTAGTATGGTACTTGTTCAATCTGTTGTTTTTTTTTTTTTTTGAAAGTTTGGTAGGGGTTGTTCAATCTGTTGTTACTACACAATTTACTGCCTTCACTAATTTAATTTCTGCTATAGTGTTGCATAATTAAGGCCTCATCCTGGCTGGTTCAGACAAGTTCACACCAGTACTGGCCTACCAGCAAGGTGTGGTACCGTATTGTATGGTATATATCCTTCTTCTTACATTAGTGATTTTCTTTCACAGAAATGTTGCAGAATATTTTATTGCAAAAAGATTTGTATAAATGAAAAAAATGGTAAAAAATAATGACTTGATTGCTTGATTACTCTTCTTATTTGGTGATTTCCAGATACCTGGAAGATTATTTTCTTCCTTACTCTTCTTATTCACTGAAGTTGTGTCTAATAAAAGGACCCAGAAAATTTGTTCATTGTTTTCTTTTTAGGCAGTGCAATTGCATATTTAATACCTTCGGCTACTGTAGGCAAGGAAGAAAGGATATCAACAAGTGTTGAGATATTATATTTATACGTAAGATATCAACAAGTGTTGACAAAAGATGCTTGCATTTTCTTTTCTTCATTTGGAGAAATTTTGCAATGTTGTAATCAAGACTGCGTGGTTCCAATGCTCAACTAGAGGTGAGGTGAGAGAGTTGATTTTATGAATTCTGAGGAGAGTATTCTTATTGAACAATAAGTTATATTTATTACAAGTTTCTATCTCTATTTATAATAAAAGTTTCTCTAAATTATTGTTTGTACTATTTTCTATTTATGATAATACAGTACACGTTACCGTTTATTTTATTACCATAAAGTCTATTTCTGTTTTCTAAATTATTGACCTCTTGATCTATGATATGTGTCTAAGATCAATTTTTCATGATATTTTCAATACTCTCCTTCAAACTAGGAATGTATATATCATACAATTCTAGCTTTCTAGTGATAACTTAAAAATGTGTTGGATCTAACCCTTTTGTAAAAACATTCGCCAATTGATGTTTGCTTCTCGCAAACGGTATTTCTATTTCTTTGGCTTGGACCTTATCTCTAATAAAGTGGCAATCCACTTCTATATGCTTTGTTTTTTCTTGAAGCACCGGATTTGATGCAATATGTTGAGCAGAATTATTGTCGCAATACATCTTCATAGGTTGATCAAATTTGATACTCATGTCTCTAAGTAGTTGTTTGATCCATATTAATCCACTCGCTGTGGATGCCATGGCTCGATATTCCGCCTCCGTACTTGATCGAGCCACAACATTTTGTTTCTTGCTTTTTCATGTGATTAGATTCCCGCCTACAAATGTAGAAAAACCGGTCGTGAATTTTCTATCAAAGCTATCGGCTCAATTTGCATCGGAATAGTCACATATTTCATTAGACTTATTGTTTTTCATTTTTATGTTTTTTCTGGGATTTCTTTTTAAATATCTCAATATTCTATTTACGGCCTCCAAATGAGGCGATCTTGGTGAATGCATAAAATTACTAATTTGGCTTACGGAAAAAGAAATATCCGGATATGTTACCGTGAGATAAATTAATTTTTCTACAAGTCTTTAAAATTGGTTTATGTCATCTAAAGGCTCACCATCCTCGGTATTTAATTTATATTTAGTGTCAATTGGTGTAGAGACCAGTTTACAACCTAGTTTACCGGGTTTTTTTTAGCAAATCTAAAGTATATTTTCGTTGTGAGATGAAGAGACCCTTATTTGAAAAAGTTACTTCTAATCCTAAAAATTATTTTAAGTATTCTAGATTCTTAATGTCAAAATTTTCTTTTAATTGGGATTTGACTTTTCTAATTTTCTCTAAATTATTTCTTGTAATTATTAAGTCATCTACATATATTAACACAATAGTTATATTTTTTCCTTCACTTTTGGTGAACAAGGAGTGATCGACACTACTAGTTCTAAAATTACAAGAATTTATATATGAGCTAAGTTTGCCATACCATGTCCGAGGAGATTGCTTCAATCCATAGATTGATTTATTCAACCTACGAACTAGATTATGATTGTTTTTCATTTCATGACCGGGTGGTAGGGTCATATACACCTCTTTTTCAAGTGTTCTTTGAAGAAAAATATTTTTTACATCCATTTAGTATATGTTCCAATCATTATTTACCACAATAGAAAGTAAAATTCTAACGGTATTCATTTTTACCACAGGTAGAAAGATTTCGTTATAATATATACCGTAGGTTTGAGTGTATCATTTTGCCACTAATCTCGCTTTGCACCTTTCTATGGAACCATCACTGTTAAACTTGGTTTTATATACCCATTTGTATCCAACGGATTTTTCATTTTTTTGGTAATGGAATAATTACCCAAGTTTCATTTTTCTCAAGGGCTTTTAATTATTCTTCCATGGCCTTGCACCATACCGAGTTTATTGTGGCTTCTTGGTAATTATTTGGCTCAATTTCTTTTTCAATGGAAGTAAGAAATGCATTGTATTCGGGTGAAATATTTTTATATGTTACAAATTCTTGTATCGGATATTGTACCGTATAGGTTACAAAATCCCTAAGTTTAGTAGATGGTTGAGTTATTCTTGAGGATTTTCTTACCATTGTAGTTTCCTCTTCCTCACTATTATTGTTACCATCATCATTACTTATTTCTTCTTCATGGTTATTTGGTTCAATTTCATAATCCTCATTTGATATGAAATCTAAATAATTCAAAGAAGGTGCTATTGGTATATTCCTAGTTTGGACATTTTCAAGTGATTTTTCATTAATCTTGTTTTTAAAATATGGTTAATCTTCACAAAATATTAAGTCTCTAGATATACATATTTTTTTGTTAATCGGGTCATAGCACTTGTAACCCTTTTTGTATGGTGAGTATCCTAAAACATAGTTTTTGTTGACATATAATCAAATTTATCTTTTCTTTTAATATGAACAAAATATACGCAACCGAAAACTCTTAAGTGATTAACATTCTTTTTTTGTTGGTAAAGAATTTCGGTTGGACTTTCTAAAGTAGCACTAGGTAGTCTATTAATTAGATGTGCAGCACAAAGGATGGCATCCGACCAATATATTTTTGGAATATTATTTTGAAATAATAATGCACGTGTCATTTCTAATAAATGTCTATTTTTTCATTCCGACACTTCATTTTGTTCGGGG
Organism: Carex cristatella; assembly: GCA_024447775.1. Lineage (NCBI taxonomy): Eukaryota > Viridiplantae > Streptophyta > Magnoliopsida > Poales > Cyperaceae > Carex > Carex cristatella. The sequence goes on from JAJHPF010000012.1 coordinate 6,818,213, forward strand.
GTATTTATACAAGTTGTTTGGTGTATAATTCTTTTTTCTTTTAAAAAGATTTTGAAATTTTTTATTTACAAATTCCATTTCATTATCCGACCTAAAAATTTTAAGTTTAGCGTTGAATTGAGTTTCTATAAGACATAGAAATTCTTTAAAACGCATAAATACCTCATCTTTTAATTTAAGTAAATATAACCATATAGCCTTAGAAAAATCATCAATAAATATCATAGAATACTTAAATCCATTATATGAATTAATTAGAGCTGGACCCCATATATCGGAGTGGACCAAATCAAACGAGAATTCACTTCTACTAGTGGAAAGTGAAAAGAGAAGTATTGTTTGCTTTGCCAATTTACATATATCACAATTAATACAACTTGAATTTGGAAAATTTAAAACACTATTTAAAATCTTGTTGGAGGGATGCCCAAGTTTCTTGTGCCATCTATCGTAATTAGTTGAACTTGCCAAAGCACAAAATTTTAATTTTTCTAGATCCAAAAGATAATGTCCATTTTTTAGAAACCCTTTACCAATCTTGTTTCCGGTTTTCCGGTCCTGAAATGTCACATTTTTACATGAGAAAATTACATCACAATTAAATTATTGTGTCAATTTTTTAACGGATAGTAAGTTGCTGGGAAAGGTTTTTAAAAATAATACATTACTAATTTTTTTTGTTGCTCAAAATAATTTCACCTATACAATTTTTTTTCTTTCATACCATTGGCTACGGTCACATAGTGGTCAATTTCGGTAATTTCAAGTTATTAAGGAAATATTTATTTTCAAACATATGGTCGGTTGCACCAATATCAACAATTATTTAGTTAAATATATTAAAATTATTCAAGTGGAGATGCAATACCACATGAGCTAGCAGAATTTTGTGCAAGCAACGCAGTGAACTACTGAAGAATCTGCTGCATTTGATTCCCTGACCCGTTTGACCTGCCAGCAGTATTGGAATTAAATGAAACACCACTCCAAGCCCATTTGGCCCATTTGTTGTTTTGGAATTAAATGACTCGCCAAGATGTATTGGAATTAAATGCACCATTATTTGACCGGTTGAGTTGGATCCCCATAACCGCCCCAATTAATTGATGAGTCTGTTTGAGCGGAGAACCCACCCGAGCCAGAGCCAGCGCCACCTCTATCGCCGTCTTTCTTTCTCTGTTCGCCTCCTTCTCCCCTCTTCAAATCCATCTCTTTCTCCACTTTGGTTTAAGATTGGGATGATGAAAATAATATTTTTCGGCTTTCTGATCCTCTTTCTTGCAGTGAGAACATTTATCACTCTTTGAATTTGGCCAATTTTGATAATTTACGAAACTAGGGTTTTGGAGAAATCTTGCAACGTGGCCATGGGGATCGTGTTCCTCACCATGGCTGGCTTGTGTTGGTCCCAAATGCAGGGGGCGGGTTGAATAGGACATTTTTAAATTTTTTGCTAAGTTACAAGTACCTAACATGTCTTATAGTTAATCTTAGCGAAAATTAGAATAATTTGGTCTTAAACTACGATATGTAATAATAAAGTAAAGAGTAGAGTTTAGAGACACTTGACACAACAGTTATTTACGGAGTTCAGCACTAATGCCTACATCTCCAGGGCTCGCGACCTTTGAGATGGCACGCCATTCTTAACCTAATGAGAAAGGTAGTACAAGTTGGAACTGGTGTCCCCTTACACCTTTTGAGTATCACATAGCCCTGAGCACGGAATCGGCTCAGCGAGCGCTACAGCTTCGCAAGTAAACAAGGTGTGCACAAAGGCTCGAAAGTAGAAAATATTGATCACGCAAGATCACTCTAAGAGTTGGTTGTATTGATTGAATAACCTTGAGATTGATTAAGTATATTGAAGTTGAGGTGCACAAGTTATAACGGCTTTTTCTAGATCTGAGAATTCGAAATATTAAAGTTTGTGGCTGCTAGAGTGATGGTCCAAACCTAGATCATGCTTCTATTTATAAAGAGATGGTAAAATGGAAATAATTTGGCCCTATCGTTGTAACGGTCCCATTACCGTTACAACGGTCAGCCAATTTACGCTAGGTCTAGGCGCCGTTAACCTCAACGGTAGACTTACGATTACGACGGTAGTCATCACGGTAATCTCTGTTTCTCCTACCGTTGCGCGCGGTCCAATTCGAATTATACCGTTACCAATCGGTAGTGTAATTTATTTATTCTGTTACAACAGTTCCTGCTCTGTTGCAATGGTAGACCTTACTTAATTTATTCTCAAGCTTATTATGTCCTTAATCTTGAGATGGTCTTCTAATGTCCAACGTCTTGCACTTCATGACCACATCCTTGATATAGATAGCAGTTTAATATTTCATCTTTGATGTGTAATTCTTTAATCTTCTAATGTCATGAACCTACATATTATCTCAAGACAAGCAAATTGTAAAATTCAATTTATATATATTTTGCAAATTTAGTCAAACAGATAAGTAGGTTATGACACAATCCGATAGCTTGTGGACCCCCATAGCCTCTCGCAGTGAATCTTCTCGTTGAATTTGATTAACTACTTCGGAGAAGGAGGGAAGATCGGGTGCTCAAATGATTTGTGACCTAAATACCTCATAGCATGAATCGAATCCCGCAAGGTATGAGAAAATTTGATCCTCTTTTCTTTTTTTTCGAGTTTTTGCGGATTGGTTGTGAATGGTCGATACATATTGAGTTCATAATATTTCTTTTTTGTGAGAGGCAAGGTATTCTAAATGGGTTATGATTCCTTTTTTTTCTTGCTGAATTTCTAGTGTGAGGCGGTAAACATGAGAATGGTTTTTTTTGTTGGCCGTAAAAAGACCGAATTTCTTCCCATAACTCTTGTGATGAGTTACAGCTTTGAAGGAACAAGTCAGTGACTTGTTGCTCCATGGACCTGTAAATAGGGCCATTACATAATGATCTTCTTTTTGTCATTTTCGGATTCGGATATTTTCAACATTTGTCGGTTTTTTTGGTTCAGGTTTCTGTTTTTCTTCAGTGATGAATTCTAATTTATCTCTACCACTAAGAGAAATAGTAACTGATTTTGCTCATGATAGATAGTTCATACCATTAAGCAAAATCGGGGATAGTTTCAATGGGTTGGTAGCCTCGCTTGCTAGCTGCCCCCATTGATTCATTTCTGACTTTGCTTGATCAGTGAATTTCTACTGTGCCTGCTCAGTTTTTGTTTTTACCAGCTTACTGATAAATATTGGTTATTAGGGTATTGGATATTGTTATCAGATTTGCTCTGATACTATGTTGATTTTATGAATTATGAGGAGAGTATTCTTATTGAACAGTAAGTTATATTTATTGCAAGTTCCTATCTCTATTTATAATAAAAACTTCTCTAAATTACCGTTGTACTATTTTCTAAATTATTGATCTCTTGATCTATGATGTGTATCTTAGATCAATTCTTCATGATATTTTCAACAAAGAATTGGACAGTATTTTTTTTCGCTGATCAAAGTTTTGATCCGCACAGTATCTTGGCGCAAATCATGTGGTTTAGATTTTGGCGTATTTTTGGAGCCCTAGTTGTTGGAGCATTGGAACCCTGCTCTTTCGTCAAAAGCACGAAATGTCGAATGGTATATTATTTAATTTCAAAAGGAATGACATAGATTTACTTTTCAGTGACATATCACAAATATCACAAAAATCGCAATTGACATAGACTTATTGATAAGTATTGTATCAGTAGTTGTACATCATTTGCAAATATATTTATTATTAATGCAATTAATCATATAGGAGTTGTGAGGATTCGAAGCCGATTGAAGTCGAAAAAGAAGAGGGTGTTCCCTTAGAAGGCATTAGCAAATCAATCAGAACCTTAATTATCATTTGCTCTCTATCGTTTATCTTTGTAGGCCCCTCTCTCCCCTGATTAATTAATTTGGATCCCTGATTAATTAATTTGGATAATACTATATACAAATTAATTAAGATGGAACCAATCAAGCACGAAGTAACGAATATAACGACTTCAGTGGTCGTTGCTTTTCAATTTACTTCTATTTGTGAGACTCATATAATATAATATAATGAGATTCACTATTAATGCAATTTAGTGCTTAACCGGTACGAGCACTAAATTGCCGGTCAAGCACTAAATTGCACATATAATGATACTCATACGTAAAATACTAGCCTCCTTTCACGCATCTTCCTTTTTTTATTTTTTTGCATAACTGCATAACAGCATATGACCTTAAAAAGTTGAATCAGATATGAAATAAAATGAAATATGCATTTAAAAGAAAAATAAAACGAAATAAAAATCACTTTTTAAAAAAAAAAAAAAAAGGCAAAATGTCCATTTCATATATTGAAACTATGTAACTTACATACTACTAGTACCAGGTTTATAGCATCAAAGCAAATAACAGCCCACAGAAAACAAGCATAGTATCATACTATTTAGCAAAACATAAGCAATGTGCAAGCAGGCACAAGCCAAAAGAGTGATAATATATACATGATAGTTTGTAGGTAAGCTGAGGAATCAGGAGCGGAACTAGAAAATCTCGATTAAAAAAAAATGTATAAATTGTAGTTAGTAAAAATTGAACTCAAATTCTCCACAATCACAAATATAAATTTTTAGCACTAGACTAGCAAAGTGCTCTCAGGCACTGTAACCTTCAAGTCCAGCAAAGAATGATTACTCTTCATCTTCTTCTCCCGTCACCCAGTCAAAGCATCAACACATCTTTATTAGGATCGAGACCACTTGGAGAGGAATGGCATCTAGTTCTTGAGGCCACCACCGCTATGTAGCCTCGTTGACGTCTTGCCTCACTATTCTTGTCCAATAAAAAAAATCAAAGATACAATTTGTAAGATAATATTTCGTGAAGAGTAAATGACAGAGCTATTAAAGCATAAATTGTTTTTATGTTTCCAAATGCTCCCAATGACATCTCACACCACAGTAAGAAACGAATAAATTACTTTTGAATAAAAGCTAGTGGTCCCTCGTCTCCTAATTGCGCGTCCATTCTTTAAATTGCTGTTGCTATTAATTATTGTTCTCGTTTACGGTTTTTTTCTAAATAATTTATCTTGGACGGTTTTTATTCATTGGGCCAATACGCTGTACTTATTCTAGTAAAACGGCTAATTTATTCTACATATTAGGAAATAGTGTCTTGTAGTACTCTGTAAATAATAAGAATAGAGAATAATGCATTCCAGCGGTTAATTTTTTGAATGACTTGTAACTATTTACATGTAAAGTTAAAAAAAAAAATAAGATTGTAATATAATTTGTTTTCTTAAATTCTCTTCTCTATTGTCTTACAAAAATAACATGATATCATAATCATAGATCTGAAAATTCTGCATAAGTGTCACCCAAACTAGCAAAACTAGTTGGTACCAGAAAAAAAAGATGTCAAGAGCCAAAGAGCTAAGAACTCAACAAGTGTCAAGAGAAAGAAGAAAAAGAGCCAAATAAGTCCTCTCTTTGCACGTATTAGAAAATCGGTAACAAAATTTTAGCATTTATTCTTATTAGTATTTTTTTTTTCAAAAACTGTTCTGACCAGATTCATATATAAAAAAGTAAGAAAAACTGATTATTATCAAATTAAATACAAAATCTTTCCCAAAAGAAAAAAAATAAAATAACCATGACACAAAACTATAGTCTAACCAATCACCAAAGTGTTGGGTAATCCTTGTACCCACTGATGGAAATCCTGTGTCAAATTTTGCTTGGGAATATACGCTTCATTTTCAGTTTAGGCTTAAGTATAGAAATGCCGTAAAACAAAAATTTTACGTCTATCTTAAATCAAAGGATCTACTCCTAGATTGATTTCTAAAAATTAAATTTACTTAACAATTAAATTTATATCTTGATCCAAATTCGAATTGGATTCGCAATCTTGACTCACAACAGGAGCACCAAACGTCTGATGCCTCTATTAGTCGTCCAACAGGAACCACTAGAGCACTGGCTTTCTTTTATCAGAAATACTGACCAGCGGGATTCACAAAAATATTATTCACGGGAGGCATGAAAACATTATTCACTAGGATCGCAAAAACTGACTTACGTCTTGCGCAAAAATCATATTCATGAAACTTTGCGAAAACACTATTCACAACAGTAGTAAAAACACTATTCACAACTCACAAGATTATACGTGAATTACGTATATCTTTCTTTTCTAACTAGAACACTATTTGGGAGATAAAACACCAAAGTTATAACTATCACATCGATCAGATTCTGAATCAGTTTTCGAATGAATTAAACTCTACCCCTACCCCTCTATTATAGGCATTTGAAATGGCCTAAAAGACCAAAATACCCCTGGGGAGGTCGGCATAGAGTCAAATTACCAAAATACCCTCGGCCCATTAATGATTTGATTAGTTTGGGTTTTGACTTTGGATTTTTTTAATTAAATCTAATTTAACTTAGGCCCAAAATTCAAATGGGCTTTGAGCACAAAATATTAATTCATAATTAATATTTATAATTGATTTGATCAGTTATAACTTCTTGCGATTGTTGTTGTGATAACTTTTAGACAACGTGTCGTACACACTTGCAAATTGAATATGTTTAAGCTTATCATCTTTATGACATTTATATTAATTATATCTTTTATAATTAATTAGTAAATATCCTATTATTAATTATAACTCTTTATAATTAATTATAAGATTCTCTGATTAGTCTCATTTACGGTGTGAACCGATAGGATCTGCGTTATGTTGGTAAATAGAATTAAAACTATTTTAACTTCTACAAATCATAAGCGGCACCTGGCAGAATGCATTATGACCATCCAATTACACAGATGATCTTGTACAGTACAATATCACGATCCAGTAAACTATTTACTCATGTTAATCCTTATGTCTCATAGTATCATATCAGTTTCAAAGTAGGTGCGTGTCATCCTTGCAAACTTAATATTTTCTTGATCTTAAGTTGATTATCAAATATGATTAACTTTGTAATCATATCATGCACAGATAATCCTACTTTATCAAGGGGCCCAGTGATACCATCAGTCGTATAGGGATATGAGAGACAATAGTAGTCTTGGTGAACATCTCCCCTCCGCATAAGCATGTATACCGAACACCGTTATAGCTACTTTTTACATATTACGTTAGACAACAATCACACACATATATATTTCTTATGTTGGAGACAACGAACACCTCATACTTTAGAACTTAACACTGAATGAAAACATTGATGACACGAACACAATTCCATCTAATGTTTCATTTAGGGTCTGTCAAATATCATGTTATGTAATATGTATCTATGTGATTAAAATGACAACTTTTTGTATGTGGTCTGTAAAACTTAACCATCATTTAATCCACATACTAACATTTTTACGGTCAATTAGAGTTCCTACTAATTAACCAAGGTTAGTGACTATTAAGAGTATTTATCATCTATATTATGAAGCTCTACAATTTCAAGTCATGAACTCGAAATGATTTATAAATTCAATAATACTCAAGGAACAAAATGATATCTTCATTAATCATCCAATTCATGAACAAAATATATATTATACAATTATCGTAATGATTGATCTCTAGATTATTTACTAACACAAAGTAACCCTAATAGTTGTACAAATTACAGAAAAGAGAGCCACACCTGATATTGGTGTTGGTTCTTGTATCCAAATCTCGAATCAAAAAGGTGGAAAGTGGCGAAGAAAAAAAGGAGGGATCAAGAGAAAGAAAGAGGAGATGGAATAGATGAATTGAATTGGACTAGGAGAAATGCATCTTCTTTCCACTCAAGTTCCATAAACAATTTAATCTCGATGCCATTACACCTTCTCCAATAAATCATCAGAATGCTTGCTAAGAAAATTCAAAATAAGAGCTCATGTGGTACTGTATCTCACTTTAAAAAATTTTATTTTTTTTGTACCAAATAATTATAGATAGTGATGCTACCGGTTACATGTTTGAAAATAAAAAAGAATCAAAACAAAATGGATGAGGAACTAAAAGTCTATGAGAGTCCAATTTGGTGCAAGGTTATGAATGAGGAACTAAAAGCCTTAGAACAAAATAAAACTTGGAAGATTGTTCCACTACCAAAAAATAAAAAACTTGTTGGTTATAAATGGATATATAAAATCAAATATAATAGTGATGGTACCATATAAAGATGAAACCAATACAAATGTAAATGACAAACTTTAAAATCAGTAATGCTGATCACTCTTTATTTATCAAATGTGATAAAACCAATACAACTCTCATTCTAGTGTATGTAAATGACATCATAATTACCGGAAATAATTTAGAGCAAATCCAAAAAATAAAGAAACAACTAAAAGAAGAAATTGATATAAAAGATTTAAGATATCTTAAATATTTTTTAGAAATAGAGATAGCTTCTTTAGATAAATGACTCTTTATTTTTCAAAGAAAATATACACTTGATTTATTAAAAAAACCCGATAAATTTGGATGCAAACCAGCCTCTACTCCAATTAATAACAAGTGCAAATTAAATAGTGAAGATGGTCAATCTTTACAGAAATTAATTTCAAAGACTTGTAGGAAAATTGATCTATCTAACGGTCACTCGTCCGGATAATTTTTTTTTGTAAGTCAAATAAGTAAGTTTATGCACTCACTGAGAACACTACATTTAGAAGATGTAAATAAAATTTTGAGGTATCTAAAAAGCAATCTCGATAAGAGCATTTGGATGAAAAATAATAATTATAATGATATATGTGGCTATTCCGATATAGATTGGGCCGGAAGTTTCGATAGAAAATCGACAGCTGGTTTTTGCACATTTGTAAGCGGAAATCTAGTCACATGGAAAAGCAATAAATAAAATATTGTAGCATGATCAAGCGCCGAAGTGAAATATCGTGTCATAGCATTAACCACAAGTGAATTGACGTGGATTAAGCAACCCTATCAGACATGGGATTTAAAACTCTAGAACCCATGAAAATGTATTGTGACAACAACTCAGCACGACACATAGCATCAAATCCCGTGTTTCATGAGCGAACAAAACATATAGAAGTGGATTGCCACTTTATTAGAGAAAATGTTCAAGCAATAAAAATTGAAACACCATATGTAAAAAGTGAAGATCAATTTGCAGATATCTTCACCAAAGATTTGGACCCGAGTCTATTTGAGAAAAGTACAAGCAAGCTAGGATTGTACGATATTTACATTCCTAGTTTGATGGGGAGCGTTAAAATATAGAATATAATTTAAATTAATCAAAGCTAGTTTATTCAATAGATTAGGAAACAATGTCTTGTAGGAAGTGCTATGTAATTAATAGAAATAGGGAATAGTGCATTCTAATGGCTAGTTTTTTGAACGCTTTGTAACTATAAATAGAGATACATGTAAAGCTGAAAAAAATTACAATATAAATTATTTTCTTAAATCTCTTCTCTCTTGTACGTCTTACAAAAGTAACAAATGCACACTTTTTACCAGAATACCAGTTAAAGATATTTCGCACACAGTCAGATACTCAGGCCCCATAAAGAGTGAGGCTATGGTATTTTGCAAAGTACTAAGTCGGTATGTGCTATGACTTTTTTTTCTTTGTTTTTTAAATTTCAATCGTTGATATGAAATGTTCATTATGATCTTCTGATATAACAATATATTTGGTGATCAAATTTTATATATTAAAAAAAACAATAGAAAAATTATTTGATCTAATTTTTTTGAAATGTTTGAAAGTAGTAATTTTTTATCTATCTAAAAAAATAATTAAAAAGTTATAATTTTTTTTTTTAAATTTGGTTTTTAGTATTTTCATATGAAATCACGTTGAACGATTTAGATTGATTTTTTGAATTTTAAAAATGAAGATATGAATTCACAGCACAAACTAATCTACGCTTTAATACAAAGTACCATAACCTCACTCACCCATAAAATATATTATAAATTGTCCCATTTCAACTCATCTTGGCCTATCATGAAGGGCTATAGATAGGCTGACACGGCCTATCCCCGGCCAATTCATCCAAGTGGAAGAAGAAAACATTTCACAAATTACAAACTCATTTGATAAATCACATCATATCATAAGAGAAGATGACCAGCTGTGGCAACTGCGGGGGCGACGCTGGTTGCAGATGCAATGTCTGTGGATGGTAGCACATCTCACCTTTTGCCTTTCTTTTATTTTTTTTGCTTTCCTACAGACCTACACCCACACACCATAATAACGACACATACGCCATGATCGATGTTATTAATTATATGGTTGCCATGTATTATATATGATTGATGATCGATGTAATTGTATTTATACGGATGACAGGCTGTGTAACTTCAAGTTTTTAACTAAAGCAGCCACAAGTCAACAAAAACCACAGAATGGACTGCCCGGCGAAGAGCTCGACACCACAAAAAACACCAGCAAAACCAGCAATCCCGATTCACCACCCAAGAGGTCAGACTCTTGATTAGCTCTCATTCAATACACAAATTAACTTTCTGAGTTAGCAAGTTTGATTTTAATTCAATGAGCTAGTTAAGGATGTAACCATATATATAGAGTGAAAAAAACGTGCCGCTCCGTGCTGTGTCATGACTAACACATTGTGTCCAAACGTAACTGATCACGTTCTCGCATGTAACTTATTTTTCCATAATTTAGGTTATTTTATTCAATATTCACCATTTGATCAAAATCTAGCGGTCCAAATTACGTACAAGTGACTCGCATGACCACATACCGTGCTGTGCCATGATCGGATATTTCGCGTGACATGCAGTGCCAAATTTTCAAATGATAGCTACGGCACGGGACACACAAGTCACGACACAGAACAGTCATACATGATGTTCTGTACCATAACCGTATCGTTCAGTGACAGAGCCGGCTCTGCCATGCCATATTTTCCACTCTACATATATACATTTCACATAATATTCATGCAAGGGCTTATGGTTAGAGTTCTAAATTTGTGCCAAACACGGCTTGGCACGGTACGATTATTATTTTATTATTTTTACCGTGCCGTGCCAAAAATTGGAAGAGGTCGGCACGGCACGGTTAAGACACGGCACATTTAGGCACGCCGTGCCTAAACGTGCCGTGTCTTAACCGTGCCGTGTCTAATCGTGACGTGCATGTTCGTGCCGTGTTGCTTTGGCACGGCGTGCCTTATTCGTGTTGATCGTGCTGAAAATTAAAAAAATCCAAAAAATAAGTAAAAAAATTACAAAAAAATAAAAATATGAAAAAAATTCTCAAATTTTATAGATCGTGCATGCGCCAACCAGATGCTCATTGCATTATGATCCCGAGTTCCCGACCACCAAAAATGTTTTACCAATATTTATTTCATTTTCTAATTACTGCCGCCCGTAAATTAAAAAAAATTGAACTTTCGTGCCTGTCATGCCTAGTCGTGTCGTCGTGTCGTGCCTAAATGTGCCGTGTCTAATCGTGTTCCCGTGTCGTGCCGTGCTGTGTCCCGTGCTGTGCCTCTCCTTGTAAACGTGCCGTGTCCCGTGCCGTACCGTGCCGTGCCGTGCCGTGTCTTACAGTAGGAAACCCAAACACGGCACGCTTAAGGCACGGCACGTGAACAGTACCGTGCCGTGTTCCGTGCCGTGTCTTAGCCGTGCCGTGTCCTTATCGTGCCGTGCCATTCGTGCCGTGTTTGGCCACGGTGGCACGGTTTTGAAAACTCTACTTATGGTATTTAATGGGCCCAGATACCCTCATCGTATATTCATATAAAAAATCTTTAATTTAACTCATCTTGATAAATAATTAAATATTACTAATAAGTTCATGAGATTAAATAAATAACTACACCCATTAATATTGCTAGCGTTAAGCTACAAATTAAATTAGATATGCCTGATCGATGAGATATATCATGACATCAATTATGTTATAATCAGTTGTACTTTGCAATCTGTTTATTTGATGGTGCAGAGCATCCATTGACATGGATACGGAAGGTAGAGCCGACAACTGCTGTTTTGGCTGCAATTATAAATGGACTTGCGGCGTTCGCAGATGAATTAATATAAAAGCTTTTGGAGATTTTAAAGGTCCGATGAACTCTCCATATACAGTCACATAGCTCTTTTTATATGAAGTTAATTATCCTTTCTAACTATGTATGTTGTGATGTCTAAATAAGAGCACTGGAATGGACTGACGCATGATTAATATAATGTACGAATGTGTTGTTGTATGGTGTAAAATCATTTAATTTGATCATAAATTTGTTATTTCATTTTACTTTTTTCCCATTAACCCATCTCACGTACGGGTGTTCATCGGTTCGGTTCGGTTGAAACCGAACCGAACTAGACATACCGAAGTTATAATTCAGTTTCAAAAATAGAACCGAACCGAACCGAACCAAAGTTTTATTTCGGTTTGTTCGGGTTGTTCGGTTCAAACCGAAATATATTATTTTTTTATTTATTTAAAGCAAGTGTTTTATAATAAACTGAAGTATATTAAGAAATAAATCGGTGTATTACGAAATATGTAAACCGAGATATTAAAAAAAAAACCGAAATATTTAAAGCAATTGATTAAGAAATAAATCAGAGTATTAAGTAATAAACTGGGGCGGTTCGGACCAAATTCATAATATATAAAAGTTCGGTCGGTTTAGTTATTTCGGTTTTGAAAATTTTCAAACCAAACCGAACCGAAGTTAATTCGGTTTTAAAAAACAAACCGAACCAAACTATTAAACTAGAAAAACCGAACTATTTGAACTGATCTAATTCGGTTCGGTCCAAAACCGATTATAAACACCCCTAATCTCACGGCCCTCCTTTTCTTTTGTTCTTTACCAGTAAACAAATTAAGAAACACCTTCACACAGAAAACTTGCATAAATAGAAGAGTAAAGAACAGGGTAAAATGTACTAGATCTTATATAATTTAAAAATTATTACATATAAATTTGTTGTTTATTTTGTTTTTTAAAGGCCACCGGGCGAATGCCAACCCACATTTCTATTAAAATAAACAATAATTTCAAAAAGACAAAATATTCGAATGTTATACATTTTTTTAATTTTAAAATAAAAGAATTCAAACATTGTCAATGAAACTACACAACCAATAAAAACAAAATAAATCATAAAAGCCTAGCAATTTCGCATCTGACATAGATTTATTTGTAAGCGTTGTATGATTAGCTGTCACCGTTTACAAATTATTTATTATTATTAATGAAATCTATCACTTTAAAATTTAAATAGAGAAGTCTTCGATATACATTTCTAATATTGAACAGCCATAATAAATGAAAAGGCCTGGTAACCTGATCTGTACTTTCTTTTCCGAAAAAAATGTATCAATGCTCGATCGTTTCCATAGAAGGAAAAATCAGAATCGGAATCGGCTTTTTGACTATGGAATCGAAATCGGTTGAATCGGATTAGAAACTCGGACCTTTTTGTCAGAATCTTGTTTTATATTAAAAAATAGGAAAAAATAATTGATAAAAAAATAATTTGTCAACAATTTATGTTTAGACAAATGATTACAATCAAGTAATCCTCTAATACAATATAATACAAGCATTTTAATATATATATTTAAATATAGTTAGATATTCTAGTAACAAAAGATAGTAACAAAAGATATTATAGGGTAGTAGTAGTTGATTTGGGACTTGGCTCTTGTGCGATAGATCAAAGGTTCAAGTCACCTTGAATGGAATTTTTTTTGGAGAATTATATTTGTGCGTTTCGGCCAATGGTATTATTGGAATCAAACCGTTTCGGCTGAAATTTGACCGGAATCGGTCTGTTTCGGCCGAAATTGGACAAAACATTCACATACCATGTAACTCGGGCTGAAATCGGATTGGTATAGCCCAATTCCTGTCTGGATCGGCCGATTCCGGTGCGGAATGGCCGATTTTTCGTTCTATATGCGTTTCATTGAACTGAAACTTAATTTACATACTACCATACTCTAAACTATGTATTTTTATTTTTTCTATCCTGGACCTATTGAAAACCATGTAAAAAAAAATATGATTTTAGCACGCACATACCCGCTTCCTCTTCACTGATAGTATGTATATTCAGTTTTTCATTATACTCAGTACCAGAAAACCGATACAGAGGGGCAAAGTGCTAACCATACTAGTTAGTCTCAGCAGCTACACAATTTGCATCTTGAGTTCTTAACCATGTCCTTAAAACACAATATCCCTTTGTGATAATTTTAGAGATGAAAACTGATAAGAGGATTTGTGAAGATTGCTGTATATTGATTTCTGATTTTTACATGAGATTACAATGCTTATTTATAAAAAGGCGACTGTTATCCATTTAGCTCATTTAGAGATTCCAAGCGGATTGAAGTCGAAAAAGAAAATGGTACATGTTCCCTTTGTTTAATTTGTCTCCTAAAAAGCTTTGAGCAAATCAATCACAACCTTACTATTTGCTCTCTTTCTTTAATTTGTTCCTAGGCCCCTCTCTCCACTCATTATTATGAATATATAGTGCTAAAGACAAGTCGGGGTCAATCAAAGCACGATATAATTAACGAATGCTATATATATCTCGCTATTTTTTTTCTTTTTGCAAATGTATATATTATTCGATTTTGAGCAAGCAATATCGTGGCTTTTCATTTAACTTTTGTTTGTGCCACTCGTATAAATATAATGAGATGCAGTCTATATATACGAGGATCTTTTCAGACAGGTGGGGGCCGCATATCCAGAGAAAATGAAGCAAATTTGTTGCATTGGAAAGTATGAAACAAAATGAAACAGGCCTTAAAAATTAAGAGAAATTAAAATGAAATAAAAATCACTTTTCCAAAAGTTGGTGGTCCCTTTTCTCGTTATGTCCATTCTTTAAAAAGATGCCGCCATTATTGTCCTTGTCTTCATTATCCTCTTACTGTTTAATTAATTGATTGGACCTCTATTTTCCCACGCCGTAATAATAAAAAAAAAAAAAAGGTGAAGCTCCCTTTTTCTTTTAACTTAGTGATCGTCCGGCATTGCAGTGATTTTTTTATTTTAAAAGAAATTTATAAAGAGTAGGATTCAAATATTTTTATTTTTGTATTGTCATTATATTTCTATTTCTTTTAATTTTCTAATGACAATTTTTTTTAAATTTATATGTTAAAACAAAGATATTGAATGTTATATGTAGAGTGGAAAAAATGGCACGGCGAAACCGGTTTCGTTACGGAACGGCACGGCAAGGCACGTGTGACTGTTCGCGTGTCGCGTGCCGTGACCATCTTTTGAAAATTTGACACTGCACGGCACGTCACGCGAAAGATCTGGTCATGGCACGTGGTCACGCGAGTCATAATTATGACCGTTAAGTCTTGATCAAATGATGAATCTTGAATAAACTAACCTAAATTATGAAAAATAGTCAAATGTGAGAAACATTACTAGTTACGTTTGGACACGGCATGCGAAAAGTCACGCACGGGAGTCACGGTGTGACTTGCATGCCGTGACCACCCTCCACATTTTAGTCATGGCACGTGTCACTGTTCACTTGGTCACGGCACGAGACCAAAGTCATGGCCTGTTAGTCACAGCACGGCACGGCACGTTTTGTCCACTCTAGTTATATGTGCTATTTTCTCTACATTCACATAGAAAAATCACTTTTTAATTTTTAGTTATATATGAATTAATAAGTTGAAAAACCAACGTCTATAATTTATCTACATCAATACATTTTTTTAAGTTCTTAATTCTAATAAAAAAAAATCGAAATGTCATGATCTTTTATTTGTGTATTGAGAAAATGATATAATCGTATCTAACAATTTTATTTGAACATTTAAATTTTAAATTTTATGTTATTGCAGTTTTAAAAGTAGAGGCATGATTTAAATACAAAAAATGAAGGATTATGTGAATTTCTATATAGTTGCAAGAAAATAATAAAAATATATTTTCTTAATTTCTCGCATGTTAAATATTGAATGTATGCAATATTTTTTTTTATGTTTGCAGCGGCACCAATTCTTAAAAGAAATATTATGTGCCATCTGATAAAAAAATTCAAAATCACATGAAAATAGAAAAAAATTACTTCCTTTAATCCGACGGCCTCCATCCTCTATATTTCGTCCAAATAGCGGAATCAACGGACCAAATTCCGTCTGTTTACTCCAGTTCTGCCACGTGTCACGATACTAGCGGCACGTGTCTCTGTCAGGGGCCTTGTCAAGTGTCGATTTTTTTTATTAATGGGAAAATAAATAAAAAAAACCAACAACAGTGAATGTTTCTTGGAGAATTCAAAATTTAAAAAACCACAATTATTTATAACGTTCAGATTGAATTAATTTAGCATTTTAGCATTTTGAGCCGACGGCCTTTTGCTTTCCATGTCTGAGTTTTCATATATTTTTTTTATCATTTCATGATGTTTAAACAACAATAAAGTGATAGCAAAAATGCGAAATCCACAGGTGAGATCCAACAATTACCAGAACCAGACCAAAATTTCAGGCCGGAGTACACACTGATACCAGTAGGTAACAAAACTTGTACTGCAATGCAGTACGCTGTTATTCTCAGTAAAAATTAAGAGATATTGCATTATTGTGGCAGGCACACTTTTCAATAGACAAGGATATTTGATACACAGTCACATGGATACCCCCTGGGTCCCAGCAATTCAACCCATTTTGGCCAATGAAGGGGCTATAAATAGGCCTCCCTGGCCTCCCCCCATTTCATCCAAGTGCAAGAAAAAAAGAGTTCATAAATTACAAACTCATTTGATAAATCACATCATATCATAAGAGAAGATGTCTTGCTGCGGTGGCAAATGTGGGTGCGGTTCCGGCTGCAGCTGCGGCTCCGGCTGTAAAGGGTACAGCCTCTTGCTTTGCCTACACACACACACACACTCACCAGCACACCATAATAACCACATATATGATAGCATGTATTTATGCAGATGCCATGTATTGTATATGATTGATGTAATTGCATGACGTTATTTTAAGTTTTTAACTAAACCTGCCGGAACTAAACAGAAATGTTCTGAGTTTTGACAACATCTATTCTGTAACCCAATTTTTTCTGAATTATATACAGACAAATGATCGCTC
This sequence comes from Carex cristatella, assembly GCA_024447775.1. Lineage (NCBI taxonomy): Eukaryota > Viridiplantae > Streptophyta > Magnoliopsida > Poales > Cyperaceae > Carex > Carex cristatella. Next base: position 6,835,347 of record JAJHPF010000012.1, read on the forward strand.
AATTTAATATATATTTCCAACTAATATGATCTGAACTTCTTTTTTTCGGTGGCATGTTTAGATGCGGGATGTACCCTGATCTGACTGGCGAAGTGCTCAGCACCAAACAAACCACCATCCTTTTTGATCATCCACCAAAGAGGTCAGCCTCTTTATTAGCTCTCATTAACAGTACACAAATTAACTTTCTATGTTTGGAAGTTTTTATTTTAATTCCACAATCTAGCTAGGCATGTAATTATATATACATATCACATAATGTGAATGTGTTTGTGTTATTATACTGGTCTCAGATTCCCTCATGATATATTCATAATAAGTAATCAATTCATGAGATTAATCTGACTAAGCCCATTGCAGCTTTAAGCTACAAAGGATATGCCAGAGATGACATGAATTGTTTCCTAACCAGTTAATTACCTTGCAATCTGTTTATTTGATGGTGTAGGGCATTCTTTGACTCCGAAATGGAAGCTGGGGGTGAGAACGGCGGTTGCGGCTGCAAATGCGGATCCAACTGCGGCTGTGGCAGCAACTGCTCTTGCAGCAAATGAAGCTCTTATTTATCTCTACATATAAAGCTTTTGGGGATTTTTCATGTTCTGTAGGGACATGAACTCTCCATAGAGGGCTCTTTTTATATGAAGTTATTATATGTATGTTGTGATGCCTAAATAAAAGCACTGGTATGGACTGACACATAATATAATGCTACGAATGAATGTCTTATATGATATGAAATCATTTCGCATCACAACCTTTTCATTTTCACTGTTTTTACCATTATCCCATCTCACGGCCCTCTTTTTTTTTTTGGTTCTTTTCTTCTCCACTATCAACCGGAAGAAAACAGAAGACAGCTCAGAGTAAGAAATCAGCAAAGAAACTAAGAAACACATTTACACAGAAAACTTTGTTTACCAGTGCGTCAATCCTATTCAACAATAAAAAAAAAAAAAAAAAAACTATGTACCAAAATTTACATGAAGAGTCCAATTATTATAGCTTAACACAACAACAACAACAACAAAGGTGAAGTTTAAAAGAGGAGTAAAGAACAGGGGAAAAACCAGTAAAATGCATATAGTAAACACCCTGCACTCAAAACCTTTACAGTATTCTGTAGCATGACCATAAACTGCCATTATTATGTACCCAGATTAGCTCAGCTATTGAAGAGAGAGAAAAAAAATTAACTATCTTAACAAACTTGGAATCTCAGTATTTTTCAACCACTAAACCTTCAACCAAATCATCCAATACAAGCCTCTCCAACTCAACTACAATTTTCTCAAAATCAGCTCTATGATCTAACCATTCATCATATCTCTCAAAATCCCAAGCCACAAGGTCATCGGCCTCATCGGTACACTCTTCATGTGCCTTTAGATGCCATGTTACTCTCTCTTGCACCTCTTTAAGTACATGGTTCTTTATCATTTTTGGACTAAGTTTCCACACATAGCTAGAGGACCAAAGCACCCTAGATGAGCAATTATTATATGCTTCTGTGTATGCTTGGTCGATCAGGTCAAGTACAAGTATGAGATCTTGAGGCAGTATGTTACAGTCAAATTTTGCAAATTCGACCTTGTTAATTTGGTCCCAGACTCTTTTGAACTCTTCAAGACTGACCTCAGTGTCCAAAATTTGCGTCTCATCATCTTCTTCGGCTTTAATTTGAGTTGTTTCTTCATCAGTTCCCAATAAAGTGTCAAATCCCAATTGTTTGAGCAGATTAGTTAGAGGCTCGAGATCTTTTTGATCTATGCATAAATCCTTTTTCCTAATATCCACTGTTTATAGAAAAAAGAAGTGGGGTATAGTCAAAATATTATACCCCATTAAAGAGATAGTTATACTACAGTTGTGCAAATTGCATGTTCTTGTTTTATTTAATTACTCCAAGTTATTTCATTTAATGTGAGCTATGCTCAGGCAATGGGATGGAAGTTGCAATCAGCTATGAAACTAAACAACCATGACGCAACCAAAGCAACAGAAAAGCTGGTCTTGGTATTTACAACGACTTGTCTGGTACTGTTTGGGTTACTTCTTTGTACCAGTACCAGATCAAAGTGATACTGGTAGTTTTAGATGGCAACTTTACTTACCTTGCAATATTGGAGATTCCATGGGACCGACATCTTTTATTTCAGAGGGAATGCTGCCATTTTCTGTTTTCTCATTTCTTTCTTCCTTCGTTTCAAACTCCAAGTTGCACGATACACCACTGTCAATAGCATCTTCTTTCAATTTCAACGACTCACAAACCATATTCTCAGCATGCTCTCCTGTTGAAACCATATCTTCATCAGCTCCATTTCTCTTCTCACAAACAGAGGCATCAGTTTCATTATCTTGTACCAATTCCAAAGTATCACATTTGGTATCTTTCTCATGATAACCATTCAACAGTGTCTCCTCTCCCCTTTTAACATCAATTGCATCACAAAGTTTCTTCTCAGTAACACTAGCAGGGCTGGAATGAATTCTCCTGAACTTATTTGAATCTTGATTTGCATTCTGTGGGACCCCACTTTTCTTCCCTTTTTTAGTATATGCATCATAATCAGCTGAGAGAGATCGACAGAGTTTCTCTTTTATCATTTCTTCAGGCACCTTCTGACCATAAGGAATTCTATGTAGGAGGCCGTCTAATAAAGTTCGGCCGAGTTCTTTTATGCTATCGCTAGTTTGATTAAACTTGGAGCGGCGTAGGGCATTGCTACGTGATAACTGGGTTGTACCAGGATACAGCTTTTGTTTTTTGTTGATCCTTCTTTTAATCCAAGCCTTTATGTTGCGTCTGTATGAATTTGGCTTTGCAACATGATCTTTTTCCTTAACATGAGGCAACAGAAACACATATTATTATAAAATTAGAAAGGTAAAATATGTTTTAAAAACTAATAGTAGTAGTTAATGTTATTATCACAAAAATATTACAATTATCTAGAAAAAAAAGTTGTAATAATAATAAGAGCAATGAAACAAATTATTTACCGAGAAGCTTGTTGTGTCCTCTGAAGAGTCAGGTTCACTATCACTGTTGTGCAAACGAGCATATGAACCTAGAATATTTATTAAGATAGGAACATACGAGATGGTGTCAGCTGACATGAATATAAGCATAACCATGTACCACTAAAGATTTTAACAGTAGATGCTAATAAAATTTTAATGCTCAAGCAAAACACAAATAAAATAGCTAAACTAAAAGAATAGTATTCCATTAATCCAACTACTGAAACAAGTTTAATTGATTTGGATTGACTAATTATTTAAAACTAACCATTAATTATCTGGAGAATCAGGTACTTCGAAATTCCAATTTAGTAACAAATTAAAAGAGTGATGGAAGAATTGCTTAATTACTTACCAGGATGAATTGCTTTAGTAATCCTGCAACGAAATCCGAGGAATTGAAGAAATCCACAGGAGCAACGCACAAAATCTTCATCATATAATGCTGACTTGTCAAACGGCGTTTCTTGTCCCATTGCATGCACCTTCATATCATATCAAATCAGATCAATTCTTAGTTCAATTCTAATTTCTAAGAGAAACGTCACCAAAGGACTAGCGATATTAACGTAAATCCTGAGAAATGGCAATGGTACAAGCAAGCATTGATCGCATCTGGTAACTTACCTTGCAAAGTTTGATCAATGACGAGAGATCGTTGAATTGTTTGGGATTGACAGACGTGGGAGGAGCGCCTAGCCTAGTTTATCTCGCCTTAAATTGAATTTATTTATCCAGAGGCAGAGGAAAATTTCTTCGGTTTCTTTTTTAATTTCTTCGTTTTAAAAATAGTTTTATTAATCTTATAGGAGTTGAAATAAGGCGAGATCAGATAAGATAAAATAAGAAAAGAAAATAGTAGAAGAGATAGACCATTTCTTCCAAAGTTTGAAGAAGCATTATCCATGAATTTTCAACCTAATCTGTTTGTTTTCATTCATTCGCTCGCTTTTTTCTGGTTTCTCGCTAACCGCTCACTGCTCAGCAAACTCTGTATTTGACTAAGCAAAACAAGCCGACACAGGTTCTCCTGGTCCGCTCTCTGATCGAGGTGCACTGCACCGCATTCGAATCATCTGAACCGTCAGCTCTTCTATTTGCTCCAGCTCCGCTTGCTAAATGCTGATGCGGAGCAAGTCGTGTGGGGTCTACATAAAGTTGACTTCCTACAATCCTACTTTCCTCCTGGCTCCTGCTATCCTTATTATTTGGGTTTTTGTTGGAAGGAAGGATTGTAGTCTAGCATGTTTGTGCATACATAGTGGGCCTTTTAATGAAGCCCAGGGCTGCTTGAATTTGGGCCTTTTAATCAGCAGTATGAAGATTTGCATCCTTCCCGCCACTTAAGACTTAATTTTGTCCTGTATCAAAAATGGGCTGCTGATATAGAACAGAGAATATTTTTGTTAAGAGTGAGATTATGGTGCTATGCATAAGCAAATTAGTTTGTATTACGGATTAATATATTTTTGTTTTCAGAATTTGGCCCCTTCTTATTGATTTTGATTTCTGCAGTTATTAGCATGCCCAGCTAATTTCTGTTCCAATTCTTGGACATAAAATTTTCTTGATAGTTTTTTCTTATTTGTTTACTTTTGAAGTGCACATTACACATAATTCAGATGAAACAGCAACCAACAATGAAAATGAATATTTCTATTGTAAGAAGGTAAATTTCAATTAATATAATATTAGAGACCTGAACTAAGTAGAAGCTTTAATATCAAGCAGGTACTCTGTACTCGTTACAATTTACAACTTGTGAGGTTGTGCTACTGGATATAAATTACACAAAACGGGTTCTCGCAACAATGAGACAAATTCAAATGCAAAATGAAGACTTGCAACTAACTGAATTATGTTGTGATAAAAAACGCAAAATCAATAAGATTAAAAAAAAAAAACATGACTAAAAGAAACTAAACATTCGCAGGTCCCAACATGCTATTATACAAGACTAAAAAAAATTTAATTTATAAAAAAAACAAAGGCTATGTTGGTACAAAAAAAAACTCTTTATCAGGATCCCAACATGGTTTACTAAACACCCGCAGGTCCTCTCTCTTTGCTGCCAAATTGGAGACATGGATGTGTACAATGTGAGGGAGGGAGGCAGTATAACGTGATCTATATACATTCCTATACAAACTGTATATACATAGCCCTCTAAGCTAATTAGACATTAGAAAACCAAACTACAATATTTACAAAAAATATGACCAAACTAAAAGCACCGCCCGCAAATCTATACGATAGAGGCACCAGTAAAACAAATGATTTTTAGGGTTGACAGAGCCAATCCTGAATGGCAAATCGAAGAGCATGGTTCGGAGTGAGGTTAAGATGCTTCAGCTTCAAGTTTGTCATCGGTGAGGTTTCTCTCCCATTCTCCAACCAGTCACGTAGAGCCCGACCCTCATATGTGAATCCATCAGCGGCCACTTGTGGATCATTCATGATTTCCTAACATTGACATAATTAAGAATGATTGGTTAGATTAAAGGATATAAACCAAAATGATATTAATATGACGGCTTAAAAACTCTCCCCACCCTCTTCTTAAGGCAAAAACTATTGAGTCTTGTGAAAGAGCATTTCAATGCATTTTAGCAAAAATGAGAACATCCTCAAATAGTAATCCAAATTATCCGGGATTTTCCTATAACTAGAAATTAATCTAATCACTATAGTCTATACCAAAGTACCATCAGTAGCCTACCAAAAATAATTGACTTGACTAACCTGAAGTATTGGGCAGAGGAAGTAAGTAGGAACAGGCCTTTCCTTTATCATATGCAACTGCTCAAGTTCTCTGACAACCTCAGGTGTCAACTCAGGTCGAGCTCGTGCATTCATGTCACAGCACTTGAGACCAAATTCTGCGAGTCTCCTTGCCACATCTGCAGGCCACTCCCCTCCAGTCCTATCCAACACCGATGCAATATTCTCAGAAGCAACCGCTCTCCTAACCTCATTTGCCAGCCCCAGAGGCGGCTTCCCTGTCAGAAGCTGAAGCACTATGATCCCAAATGAATAAACATCAGATTTCGGGCTACGCAATTCATAACTCTGCAAATCTGGGTCCATGTATGGAAATGAACCCCTTGGTCCAGCACCCCGCTGGTACAAGGGAAGGTCAACAGTGTCCTCTGACACGAGGAGGCAGATGCCAAAATCACCGATCTTGCACCTGAAGTCAGAGTCAAGGAGTATGTTCGCGGGCTTGAGGTCACCATGCACAATTTTTTCAGGTCTAGAGGAGTGGAGGAAGAAGAGGGCACTTGCAATCTCCGACACAATGCGGACCCTGGATCGCCATGTCAGAGAGGCAGCATTACTGCCTCGAGAGAAGAGGCAGTCCTGGAGACTACCATTTGGGAAGTACTCGTAGACCGCACAGAGTGCTTCAGAGCATGCACCAAGAAGAGATACCAGATGTGGATGCCTCAACTTGCTCAGCACAAACACCTGAAATTGAAGGGATATATTACTGATAATATTGTGTGGTATTTTAATTGTTGCATCAGGAAAATGGTTGAGAAGACGATAATACCTCTTGTTGGAACTCCATCAAGCCTTGAACATTGCGTGGATGTAATCTCTTAATAGCCACACTCCTGTTCATCATCTCTCCTTTGTAGACGGTACCATTGCCTCCCTGGAAAAGCTTGAAACTCTCTGAGAAATCGCAGGTAGCAGCCTTGATATCTGCCAAACTAAATTCCCTGAAATTGTAGGAGTCATCTGCCAGACCAATCAGGTTATAATTCGGGACCCACATGCCAGTTTGCCTCAGCTCCTTGCCTCCGTTCTGTGCACTTTTCGGCCTCTCAAGCTGGAGAATCTCGATGGAGCACTGGAGCACCTCCAGCTCAGCAGCAGCCTCGAAATGCTGCTTAGAGAGCACCTGTGCACGTGAATCTAGGAGGGATAGGTTCAACGTTTTACTATCTAGCTCTTTCAGGGCTTCTTCTCGCTGATTTATGAGAACTTGGTGTTTCTCCTTGGCTGTTTTCAAAAGATCTTCAATCTCTTCTCTTGACTTGGCTTCCCGTGCTTGTGCAGCTTCAGAGGCTTTGATCTGTTCAGTGCATTAAATAATTTTTGTCAGTTATCATACCAGGTTTATGCACACTTCATGACATACTGGAAAAAGAAGTATAATCGGGCCAATCTGATAAACATTCGTTGTAAATATTATGCTCACTCTTTTCAATGTGTCATTGATTTCTGTTTCTATTTCTTTACGCCTGAGAAGCTCAGCAAAAGCTAAACTCCTTGACCGCTCAGCTTCCTTCACGAGTTCATTCAGATCATCAGATGAACTTTCCTGGTAATAGAATATAAATTTTTTTAATAAAAGAGAACCCAAATAAGAGCTCCCCTGAAAGACAAAATGGATGGAACCAATGAAATACAGTACCTTTGGGGTCAGTTTTGACTGGAACCAGACATCAGCAGATGAATCAGGCCAGCAAGGTGAGCCACCCGGAGGCACCAAATCATTCAAATAAGACATCTTAGCACTGTAAGTGGCTCCCCTGAAATATAAACCACTTGCTTCAGAATTAGTGTGCTCGGTCTGGTCTAGAGCCAGAGCTTCTTGGTCGATTTCAGAATCATTCTCTGAGTCATCAGTGCTGGTACTTGACACACTGAACCTGATTCTCTTTGTGAGAGAGGTATCATCAGGATTGTAACTTTTTGGGCTGGTGCTAATCGCTTCTCTAGTCCATACATGCCTTCCCTTGCTGACAAACCATACTTCACAAAATGCAGGCAGGTTCTTCGCTAAGAAAGTTGTCTTGCTAAAATTTCCTGTCAACCTGAAAACACTGTATAAAGTAGACCAAACTCCAATGTCAATTTCAAAAGGGCAAAAAAAGTTAGTAGCTAAATGTAAAGTGTACATCAAATCACTAATTTTTACCATGATGTTGAAGTATTATTGGTGCACATTTGGTTCTGTTAATTATTGCCAAATCTGACCAAAATAAAAACAGCATTTGTTTGAGATAGTATTTACACTTAATGATACCTAATTTTAAAAAGCTTAATTACTAGATAAATTTCTATATGTTTCCCAATGTTTGTTGGTTTATGTTGGTGGCTGTTGCACAGCGATCACGGGCCATGGATGGTGTGGTCATCTTGCGAGTTTGAAATTAAAACAAACCCACTCATACATAAAGTTGTTTACAAATGACCATGCAACCTATTTTGTATATAGCTAACTCAATTTTAATAAATAAAACAAATTTTAAGAAAAATGACCTAAAAGCACAGAACTTGGAATCCTGGATACCTAGGTATTAGACTCTTTAATTTGGATCGTTTATTTTTTTTATAAGAACCAGTCTGACAGGTCAAATGAAAGTGGTAGTAATAATATCAGGGTTTATTGCAAATAAGTGAAAGGTCAGTTGCTCAGTGCAAACTGAAAAACTATGGTAGCTCTGTTAAAACCGAAACATACTTATCGGGTGCAGATCCAACAATAAGTTTCCGAACACCATGCTGATTAACCAGATCCACAATTCCATTTTGAATTTGGTCGCACTCTACTGCAGCAATGGTGGCTTGTACCTGAATTTGCAAAATCATAATCCCCCTTAACAGATTAGTTGGTTGAAGACCTCTTGGGTTCAAAAATTATGTAAAAACTAGCATATCAGTGCTATGGCAAACATAAAGGTAGTAAGCCAATAAAACTTAGTGAAGAGAAACACCTGATACGTGCGACAATACTCACAGTAACGACGCAGTATTTTTCTTGTTTCAGCCTTCTCTGTCCTTCTATAGTCTCGAACAATCCCTTCTGTTGCTTGACTTACTGGGATCTTTCCCACTGAAATTTGCAGATTATTCGAATAAGTACACAAAGAACACAGTAATTACAAATAGTAAGTTTGCTCTTCAAGTCAATGATCTAAAATTTCCACAGAGTTATTACTGGTCTTCTCTGTACAGAAAAAGAAGAAGTTCCAGAGGACTTTATAAATCTGAATCTGAGTGTATGATTTTCTTAGATATGGGAAGATTAAAGCTATAAGCCTATAATAATTCGTCTTACTTATAACAAGAGACTTAAGAAGCAACATGTAAATTTCTATGGGGAACAATTAGAACAATAAATAAACAGAAATCATTACCAGCTTCAGCTGGTAAAGGATCTGTTCCAAATATTACACAATTATAACCAGATGTCACAGATACATAACTTTGCTAAGAAGTAAGAAAGAGAAAAAGAGAAAGAGCAACTAACAGAGTGTGGGAATAACAGGAGACGGCTGGTAGACATGGAGCAGGACAATCTCTGTGCAACCGAATCGGCGGAAGGTCCAGCGGAGCAGGCTGAAAGTCTTCTCAGGCGATTTACCGACCGCCACATGAAGCCTGGAGCCAGCGCTGGAATGGGTGGCGCCAGTGGAGACGGCGAGGCGGGGATGCGTAGAGAAGCGGTGGATGGAGGGACTGGGCGGAGGGGACGGTTTAAGGACCTCCATCGAGGCGGAGGCGGTCAACTGGAGCTCTCCAGTCAAGGAGGACCCGCGCGAACGATTAGGATAGGGATTGGGATTGCTATTACTGTTCTGATCTCGCTGTGCTGGTTGTGGTTGGAGCATAGAGAGGAGGAGAATCGGAGAAGCGATTTTATTTAAAAAGAGAACGGAGAGGATAGGCGAGGCGGGGGAGGGAAAGGAAAGAAGGTCGTGTAAATGGAATTCCCATCCTCTGAGATATCTCAAACTTTGCGTGACTTTTTGGAATATCTTAAACGTTCAAATACGTTCGGCACGAATCTAAAAGCACAAATAATACTGGCCCCCTACATCCCCCCGAATAGGCACCGGACACGTCGGTCACGCAAAAATGGAGATATCTCAGAGGATACGCACCCGTGTAAATACTCAGACCTAGTAAACTGGATCGAATCTGCTGAAATCCGAGACCAACGATCAGCGTTCCTAAAATTCTTATAATCTGAATCCAGCCGTCGAACTGTTTTGAGATGCGTGCACAGAAAAAGTTAAACGAATGAGATCTCCGATTTCAGAATATTTAAATTCTGGTAAGCTTGGTTGAGTTTTTTATTTTATTTGTTTTGAGTTTGACTAGCAGACTGACCAATCGGAATATTGGATGGTGCAGTGGTCCATCCCCAAGAGAAAAAAATGCATTCATTATTATTTTTTATATATAAAAATAGAAACGAATTCAAATATGAATCATATATTATTGACTTTGAGTCTGGATATAATTTTAATATTGAAACCAAAATAAAGTGAAACATGTCTAATGCGAATTTTATGCTTTGTTGATTTTGAAGCTTAACGCAGGTGGCAAGTGAAGTCAATGCCCCTTTTCTGGTACAAATATGTAAAAAAAAATGAGAAATGTAAGATGTAATGATTTACTTGAATTGTTTTAATATTCATTACATGCATAATTAAAAACAAAAAAAATCATTAATTAAAAAAAAAATATACTATTATTTACTAAAATTTGTCTGTATTTTTTTAGAGTTAATTTTTATCTTAATCTACAAATACAATTTATCTAATATATATTATTTATTTTCAAGAAAATGTTTACAAAACAGTCTAGTACAATCAAATGATGGGTGGTTGAGATTAATTGCATGGAGGATAAGAATAAGAGATTTTGTTTCAATTTAATCTACAATTGATTCTCTCTCTCTCTCTCCTGCTTTCTACTTATTTTAGAGGTGAAGATGAGGAATTGAGGGAGAAGCGTGGAGGTATTGTCTACAATTTTATGCAGAATATATAAAGAATATTCCCCTTATTCAAAGCTAAGCCTATGTTATTTTTAACCTATTTCAGCCAATAAGCAGCAGTACTTGCTGGAATTGATGTTTATAAATAATAAAAAAAAATGTTTCTTTACATTATCAGAGTTGTCTGGATTAAACAAATATTAGTTTTGGAGTTGAATATTTGAAGCATTCTAAGATTCCCCTATTTTTAGTAGGTGGGAATTTATGAGACAGCTATAAAGATGCCACTGGCGTGTTGGAGAGTGTAATGTGAAAATTTGAACACAAGTCAATTATTAATTTATTATTATTATTATTGCAAGTTGGTGGACAGATATCAATATTAAATTTTAGTCCTGCATTCCATATGGCACTCCCTTGTCTTTTTCTCATTCCTTTCTTCTTTGAATGCGACACTATATAATGTATATCCGGTGAAGCTTCTCCAAGTTAACTTTTTATCCGAGATTTTTATTAATAACCATAAAAGAAAAATTAACAAAAATAACCAGATTACAATTTTAATTTTAAAAATAACTAAACTGCCCCATTGAGGGGTAGTCCTCCCTGAACACCAAACCGCCCCACAGTAGGACTATTCTCTATTGGGGGGAGGGGGGGGCATCTTATTATTATTATTATTATTATTTTGAGATAGTTGTACTAATTGTGGAGTTTATATTATAACAAAAAAATTATATTATTTGTTATACATGCATTGACTAATTAAGTAAATATCAAGTTTTGAGAATGTCCGGTAGGTAATAAATGACTTCACAAATTGCTCACGGACCCGACCCTGGGTTAACTGTAACAAAGGTCTGGTGTTCTGGCTGGGGTTATGTCTGGTGTTCTATCTGAGGTTGGCTACCACATATAACTCTAGAAACTTGAAACTAGATGTCATATTCATGGTCATTTAGGTATACAATCCCCAATTATTATCGTCTGGTACTAGGAGTGTTGGAACCATGTTTGGTTGTCTTGATCAAAATTGATCCTTACGGACATTACCATTTCATAATAATTTAGTCAATTCCAGTTGCTGGTACACTTCCCTAGGTATATTTCTAAAATCTAAACCTGATCCGATGTTAAACATTTTCTGAAGTTGAGTATTATAGTAAGCACCATTTGGCCCTTGTAATACTTCACTATCAAAATAACAAGCAATTCAAATCATAGCTGGTTGAATTAAGAGACAAACCTAACAATTAATAAATTTACATTAAATTAAAAATACTATTAAATAATTTTAAAAAATAAGGAGTAAGGTGAAAAAAATCACACAAATTGCTATTTGCTCTTTATCTTCCTTGTCTACCTCCTTGCTGAATGAAAGAAATGTTAAAATGTTCGCTAATATACAATAGACAGGGTGGTGCGCATTCTAGTACGCACGCCAGCCCAATTTGGTGCGCTGACTGAGAATGCGTGGATGGTATTTTGTTAAATTAATTGATTAAGGTGGTATTTATTTAATTAGAATTTAATGGGGTGCTAACTAAAAAAAGACTCAGTACAGTAGTAAGAATCTTTGTCTCTCTTCATATTTAGGCTTAATTTTTGAAAATATCATCTAAAAAATAAAAATATATGTTGAGATGTGCATGGATCCTTTAATAATGAAAAAAGATCGGATGTACCAAATCTGATTAAAGATGATTAATTAATCTCATTGTAAGTTAATTGATATTATATTATTTAAAATTGTCTATTTAGGGATGTTAAATGAGATCACAGCACTGTCTTAGGCTTCATTAGAAGCTTTAATTCGTATTTCATGAGGCTTAATCATAAAATAAAAAAATACTATTACCACAGTAAAAAAATAGAAAAAAAGGAACATTATTTTTTAAAAGAGCTCGTCTAAAAGAGTCAGACCGCACCCAATGAAAGAGAGACTCATAATCAATGCATATAGGAATAAATAAAAATTCAAAAATATAAACTTAAAAATAATTTAAATAAACAAAAAACCTTTTAATGAATTTCAGCCGACAGAAACGACTCACTATTTCAGACAAGATATATTTTCATTTCCTCAATAGTAACAACGTCATTGTCTTGTAGAAAAAAGTAATATTTTTTTATTATGTTCCTATAGAAAATGATAGTTATTAGTTCAAGTACATTGGATCCATAATCCATTTGTGGTAGACCAGTTATAAATCAACATGATGTAATGTGTCTGAAAATATATATGAGAAATCCAACTATTTTTCTTAAGTATTAATTGCAATATTAATTTTTGCCAAAAGTAAAATATCAACCTTTTTCATAAATTTGATTAAAAAAAATAATAAGAAGTACCGGACCAATGTTTTGTGTATGTGACATTGGATAACCCGGCATTTAATTACTAAATTCAGACCATTCTTTATTGCGTCACAAACTCAAAAACAGACCTCCTATATCTACAGAAATAAATCTGCTGTTATTTTTAACTGGACCCTATTATTTCTCGAGAATAACAGGAACTTGTTATTCCCATCTCAACCGTTAACCTTCGTTGAGATTCACATATGGAAAAGTTTGGACAGTTAATTAAAATCGGAATAATTATTTCCAAGGAATAATAACAAATTTATTTTCTATATCTAAATAGTCACCGAATATTTATTGCTCGATTGAAAATTAATCTTGGCTCATTAGACCGATTAAGTGCGGTACCGTAGAGAATACAGACTCCTACATATATGTTGGCATGCATGCAACATGCCGCCCACCTTATTTGACACCCACTAATAAATTATAAGTCTCTGTTTTTTTCTTCAAAGAACACCTTAATACATATACTGATACTTCAATACAAAAATTGACGCAAATATTATCAAGTGGACATGTCAATAACCTCGATCGGGTTAATTAACATCGAAATTTGAAATCAAAATATATACTTTTGAAACAAGGCACTTATAAAATTAATGTCAGATTGATTTATTAATTATTATCAATTGAACGTGCAAGAGTAACTGAATAGTAACACTTGATTATATATCACATATATATATATATATATATATATATATATATATATATATATATATATATATATATATATATATATATATATATATATATATATATATATATATACATATGTCAGGTCATCCCTAACTAAGATTCGGATCTAGTTAATATTTAAATGTCAAGTTGGTACTAATTCATTTTCAAGCCAACATTTTTATTATGATTAATAAAGATTTAAACAAGAGAAGATCATGCTCGCATGGCATCGTGTGATGGGTGTGCGACAGGTTGTTTTAGATTAATTGGCAATTTGGCATATATAACCTCTCAGTTGAAAAGGTAGAAAGGCATGCTTCATCCAAACCAAATAAACAAATTAGGATATCTTTTGGTTGTGTTGAGAATAAGCTATTCTTGAGATTAGACTATTCAGAATAGTCTATTTGGTGTTTGGTTGAGTTATAATAGTTATAATAGAGAATCTATATTTTTTTGTCTTATTAGAATAAGTTATTTCTAAAGACTTTAAGATTTGGCTATTCTAATAAGACAAACTAGAGCTATTCTTGATTTAGCTATTCTAACTATTCTTATTTTGTAACCAAACATACTCAGAATTCATCACTCGTGTGACATGATTTGTTTTCTCTTGTGGAAAATTGTAGTCGGTTTTGAGAACCAACTTAGAGATAAAGACAATGTTTTTTGTACGGGGTGATCATATATTTAAAATTCAGTTGAATTTTTTTTCGCGGATGTTAAACAGTTGAATGACTTGATTTTCAAACTGTATTTGGGAAGAAATGTTTTCGAGATCCATATTTCCATAAGAATTTCTTAGTAAAATTAGTATGAATGTGTAATGAGTTAATAATTGAGTGTCTTGTTAAATAGTTATGCGTGTATTTTGTAAATTAAAATTGTGAATTTGAAATATTTAAATAAATGTTAATAACTGTTAAAATACGTAATGATCGATTATAAAAAAATGTTTCATACTATTAAGTGTGAATTAAACAATAATCAAGTGTGTATTAAGGAATAATCGAATGTGCACTTTTAATATATTCATGAAAATTAAGTGGAGGAGTCTTTAAGGAATAAATTCATAAGAGATAATTATCACACTTATTTAGTTAAATTTATAGAATAATTGAATGTATGTGTCTTAGTTTAATCATCACATGAAAAAAAAAATAACAATCTCATAAAATATTCACAAAGTATTACTTCGTTTTATAATTATTTTAATATAATTTTTGTTAAGGTATTTTTTGGACAATGATAATAAATATTTTTATCAACTGCCAACATTCATCATACAAATATAATAAATATTTTTAATTAACATTTGATTATATTGAAGGCAGAACACCTCAGAATTCACCAACCCCAAAATATATAAGAAAAAATAGAGTAGAACTTGGGAGTTCTTTAGCTGACCAAGCTTCTTTGTGAACTTAATTCAAAAATTCATCAGATTGGTTTCAAATGACACATTCAAACTTTTGAAACTGATATATTTCACGAGTGATGAATTTTCATGTTAAATTTATAAATTTTCAAACCAATTTAATAAAAAGTCAAGGGGTAAAAAAATGATGAAAAATGAACACATTAAAATTATTTTATAAATCATCTTTTTTTTTTTTTTTACAGTTTGACTTTATACTAAATTAATTTAAAATTTTATAAATTTGACATGTAAACACATCACTCGTGAAGTAGATCAGTTTTAACGGTTTGGATGCATCATCTGAAGCCAATTCAATTGAGTTTTGAATTAAACTCACAAAGGAACTTGGTGAGCCTAAGAACAGCCTAGTTCTACTAAAAAAAATATCTTCAAAAAACAAAATATAATTTTTTTTTGGTCGTACTATCCGATCATATTAATGAAAATTTGTAACATTGCAAATGCCTATTATCATATTCAGAACTATCAAATCAAATCGTTAAAAACAAAAAAAAAACGTCGACAGAGTTTATTCTTCCTGCATCATGCAGCCAACATCAGTTATCTAGAAAGATACTTTTAAGATTTCATAATAAATATTTCAAAAAGAACGTCATTGACGACCTACTGTTTACATCATTTCATTAATTAATTAATGCCGAATGATAAACTGTAGCGTAAGATGAATAAGAAGTAATTAATGCAAACCTAGGAGCTGATTCAATACTGCCAAAAAGGAAATTAAATCTGCTGCGATTCTTAAGGGATTGTAGGATTATGTTTTTCCATATCCAACTCTTACTTTTCTTTAAGATTCGTGCATGAAAATCAGTTTTCTTAGAGATTCGTGTATTCCAAAAAAGTAAAGGTTAGATATGGAAAAGCAGGGTTCTGCTATCTCTTTAGAATCGCAGCAGATTCATTTCCGCCAAAAAGAACATAAAGATAGCTATATGCAGATTTTAATGGCTGATTCAATGGTCCAGTTTGTTTTTACTGTTTAGGTAAGTCATTATTGGATCAGTGATTTTCAAAGTAGCTTAATAAATAGTAAAAAAAATTCAAAAAAAATATAAAATTTGATTTCCAAACAGATTTTAATATAGAGATTACATCTAATGGTTTGGATGACTTTTTGGACTTTGAAAATTAAAAAATGACTTAGTTGCACAGAATCTCAGAAACAATCGATCGATTTGATATTAACCAACCTCATGTGTGTGTGTGTGGAGAATAACGGAGGTGCCACTGTGCTATACATCATCTAGAGCTGAATATAGGTCTGATGGGTTTCAAACCATTCGATCCGCTTTTAAAACCGGTGTGTACGAAAATTGAAGCAGATGCACACAAACATTAAAGTGAAGTTCATGGATCTTAAAGCGAATCAAACGGTATTGGAGTCCATCAAATCTACTCCGCTCTAGATGGGATCATAAGGCCCAAAAAATAGTAAAATTGATCAGCGCATCAACGCACCAGATGGAATCATACACTGAATGAATGGCTGAGATCATGTCTAAACACTATGGAAAATGTATTGTTATGGATGATTAAATCTTTTTATTTGGAATAAGGTCACAAGGACTTTTGTAAATCTTACAGTCACTTTTGTTAGAGGGCTTTTGTGAGAATTCAATTTGTATTTTTTTTTTCCGTAAAAAATGAGATCTACCATTATCTGTACTCAAAATATCAAACTGAATATGTTTAAGAACATTACACTTTATTTATAAAAATATTTCACCACAGAATTGTAAATTTGAAATATAGAACTAAAAGGGAAGAATATGATACACTAGAAACGTAAATACTGATCAAATGCTAGCTCTATTTAGTTGGCACTTTGCACAACGCCTATGATTTCCATTACTTATTTCATTCATTCGGAATGTTATGAGAAAACTCAACTTATATTTTAGATAGTTCAAAATTATAATTTATATTCAACTCTTTTGATAATATTTTTTTCTTGAGTAAATGTTGGAAGTCAAATCATCTAACTATTTAATATTCATAAAAAATTCTATTATCTTGATTTGAACCTATAATCTTTCACAGTGAACATTGTCTTTGTCACTATATATCAAAGACTGATCTGTCTTATGATAAATTTATTTGATATCCTCAATAATATTTCTAACTGAAAAAATTAAAATTCGTAATGTATTATTCATTATTTTTTTAGTATCATTATACAAACTTCTGAACACCATAAAACACTTCTGTCTAAGGGTGTTCAAATTGTTCGATTTGTTTGGTTTTCAACCGAATCGAAAAATTTCGGTTTAAATAGTTCAGTTTTTCAATTTAAATGGATCGGTTCGGTTTATATTTTTCAAAACTAACTAAACCGAACCAACCAAATTCTATTGGTTCAAATATGATTTATATTTTGTTTGGTTCAATCATTGCTTTCTTTATTTCATTTTAGTTTAAATATTTTAAAGCATCTACATATGTTATATGAAATTGACCAACTTATATATGAACATGGGTAATTTTTGTTGATAATGATACTAATAGATTTACTTCAGATCAGTTCGGTTTTATTTTTAAAATTTGAAAAAAAATTGATTTAGTTATTTTATTTCGGTTTCGACCGAACTGACCATTTGAACACCTCTACTTCTGTCAATACAAACTCATATATTTATAAACTTTTCGTTTAAATACAAACTTTTTCTGTCGACATGTAATTTAAACTGTTCGTTTAATTTTTTCATAGTTATAAAGACATCTACAGATTAAATAGCATATATTATAATTATGATGTCATCATAATATATGTATTCGGCATGCAATGACATTCGGTATGAAACAAAAGACGTAAGATAAGATAGCCTTCCAATTATGGATTATATATGATTTGTGCTCTGCTAGCTGTAAGATAAGATATAAAGATAGCTTTCAATTTCTTTCTATCCTGTCAATGTCAAATTGTCAATGATAGCGAGGTTTGAATTAAAGGTCCTTCCTTTTGTCTCGCTCTCTGTAAATAATTTCTTTGATATATTCTGGTAATAATCTGACACAACTAAGGCCAAGGTTTGCAGCTTTATTTTGTCAAACGACGTGCTGCAACAGCGGGTTTGGATCCCAAATATATATTTACCTCTAATTTGATCTAATCTATTTATTTCTTGTATGAGGAGGTTCTCGTGTCTCATTTTCTCATACTTCATTTATACATTATATTATATATTTTTGTTTTTAAAGTTCAAACAGTCCATTCAAACCGCTCAACATAATCTCCATATTAAAATATACTTGAAAATTAAATTTTATATTTTCTGAATTTTTTTTACTATTTTTTTAAATACATTGAAAATCGCTGTTTTTTTATAGTCCATATTTATTTAAAAGGAAAAGTTCATTTCCATCTGTTGTAAAGGAGTAAGTTCACAAAGAAATATAAAGAGAAGCTTCACATAATTTGAGAATTTTGACTTTATCGCTAATCAATATAATAAAAAAGATCCCGTTATAATGCACGATTAAATTTAAGAATTTTATTATCAATCATTTCTATTATTTTTATCTTTTCAGGTCACAGTTGCTTTATTAAATATTTCACTAAAAACTATTTGCATGTGCGACGCACGTGCATTACGTAATACCGAACTGTAAAGATTTGAATACCAACAGGATCGGCTCAGATTATGCTAACTGGAAATTATGATATATTTCCTAATGAATTGAAAAGAATCTCCTGAAAATATTCCTTTTCTTGCAATGCTCATTTATTCTATGGACACCATACCGAAGAATATTTACATCATGTATGTCTCCGTTCAAATTAACAAAACAAAAGAATTGTTGAACTCAAAAGGAAAAGAAAAGAAAAAAAATAGTATACCAGAAGGAAGCTATGGAACCCAGGGCAAGGTACCCACAGGGAGAAGAACACACCTGATCAGAGTTAATGTGAAAAATCAAAACCAATTACTAAATTAAAAGCTTCAGTAAGTTCCCGAACTGCACCAACTCGATCGAACTCTTTCTCAGATTGTTTTAAAAGAGAATTGCACGCATGCAGAGCTGGCTTGTAAATTTTGTTTCAGAAGTTTGCATCAGTATCACCTTAATTTGTTGTTGGCTTAGTTCCTTTCTGATATCTACATCGAGGATCGCCACATTCTTCCTTCGAGTGAAATGATGATAATGGAAACATCATCGTGATACTTCCGTCGGTCTCCTTGAGGTATGCTCACTAGTTCATGAAACTCCATACCTACAATTAAATGTGTCATATTTAGGATGCAAAAAAACTATGCATGTGCACTTACACAGGTACTTACCATGAACTCTGTAATTAATTACTGAGTTCCTTGTAAGCTACAATGCCAGTAAGTTATTACTCAATTATTGCTACTTTTTCAATAAGGTATCGAATTTGTAAGCGGAAAGTCATTAGTACAACTATAATTAATTACTGAGTTCCTACGGACTGGCAGAAAATTTTGTTAGAAAAGACAATTAATGCCATAACCAGCCTTTACGGGATGTACCGGACTTGTATACTCGAGCATGTATTAATTTCATATTTGTATTTGGTGTGGCTTACCATACTCATTGGCTGCACGGTGAAGAACCTCTTCAACGAGGTGCTGAGCAGGATCGCCGTCAGGGTTGTTAGCAACAAATAGGTTTACTTCATTGACTAAATCTTCATTAGTGAAATACTGGTAAAGCCCGTCAGATGACAACACAAGAAATTTATCTTCAGATTGGATTTTGTGATGATATAGACATGGTAAACACGTAATGTATGGCAAGGTGCCGACATAATTTTTTATTTTGAAGGCTTCGAGTAATTGATCATTCCACTTCGGCTGCATACATGTGAAGAAAAGGGTAAGTTTTAGAATAAAGGATAATATGTACCTCCAGACCAATTTCCAAAGAATTTATCATATTTTGTATAGGGTGTACAATTTTATTTTCAATTATTTTGGATTTGAATTATAATCAGGATTCACAAATTGTCTTAAAACTTTGTTCTGCCCTAATCAGGATTCACAAATTTTGGATACTGCTACTAATAGGTACATCAGCGTACATCTACAAACTACTGAGACTTGTATGTTCTTAATTCTTGCTGTGACCATCCTCTCAAAAGAAAATAATAATTCCTTGCTGATGAACATGATGTAATATTTCTGTGCAAACTGCATTGGCTGTAAGTTAAGGAACAACAAAAGTTAGTGTAAGTAGATCAGAAACAGAAGCTCACACTCTTCAGAAAACCGGCACCGAAAGCTCTAGTGACATTCAATTTGCCCTTCACTCTGTCTTTTTCCACCACTTTGGGGTCATCCGGGTGCTCCGTCTCGAGCCTCCTTACCTCCTACATTTTTTTTTTCAAAGAAAAATTTAGGCAATGTGTTAATTCAATTCAATTGGACAGTCTTTTGTCGATGCAATATGATCGATCGATCGATCCGGCAAAAAAATTAAATGTCATATGAAGCAACCTTAATTACCTCATCATTGCTGGTGCTGTGATCAGATGTAAGCTGCTTTGCAGTGAGCCCCTCGAAATCGGTCACGTCAAAGGCACGCCGAATCTCCTCCCCGCAAATTGTCATGTCATGTGGTGCTCTACCTAATATATTGCACAAGTCTGGCTCGTTCTTCTGTGCTAGAACGGCACGGCTATCCCCGACATTCATCAAATACACATGATCTCCCTTCATCAATGCAACAAGCACACATGACCCCATCATCACCAGTTCAGGATTTCGCGCCGCCATCTGATCGGCCATTTCAAAGTAGGCTTTCTCTGTTTTCTTCAAGGCTTCTGCCAAAGCATTCAAGATTTGCTTGTGTTGGACTTTGGAACAGCTCGACTGAGAACTTGTCAGTTGATTTCTCAGCACTCTGTTTACATTGGTGAGATTTACGCATTCATTCGTGCTGCAACAATCTGATTCTTGGTTAGTGTTTGCATTTGCGTTTGAATTTGAATTTGTGTCAGTGTTAGTATCTGAATCCAATGAGATTTGATCGGGCTCATGGTCTCCTACAAAAAGCCTTTTCAGCTCTAGATGTACCGACGGATAGAGATGTGTCTGGAGAAAATCGGTGGCATCTGGGCCGTTGAAACCGTCGTAAATTCCGACAAAAACCCAGCTGTATTCTTCTGAGACAACGACATGTACTCTGTCTTCTCCAGCTCTCCCTTGCGCCCATTGCACGCTACTCGTATCTTCCACACAACGATCTTTACAACCTCTCTGACTATCTCCCTCATGACTTGTTACCCCATTGGTTATAGCAGCGTGCGCCTTCTTGTTGCGACACAGCTTGGAGAAGAGCCGAGCAAGGGACCGGGAGCTGCGGCGGCAACGGCGAGCGCGCCGATCAGCAATGATCTGAGAAATGGAGCGCTGGAGTCGGGCACCCGCACTGGAGTTGAGGGAAGAGCAGGAGGGGCGTGCATCTAACGGACCAGAGAAGAAGCCGCTACGGTCGGAGTACAGAGAACCGGCTTCTGACAGTGGACCTGAGAGATGGCCAGACAAAGAGGAAGAGAGGCGGGACTGTAGAACGTTGGAGGTGAAGGAACGGGAGCTCTCAAATGAGGCTGCTGGAGAGGAGCTGTCGGTAAAGAGGCTTGAAGAGAGAGCTGTTGATGTATTTGCGCTTATCGCAGCTCCGTTGATCCTGACGGTTGAGTTGTTTGTGACAGGAGAAGCGTTAGTGGTGGTTGCGGTACCTGATTGCTCAGGTTGGTAGGAGAAAGCGTGGCCAAGACTGTCGTCGGGATGGGGCTCGAAGGAGACGGTGGCAGGGGACACGTGGGTGTGACCGGAGAAGCATGGTTTTATGCTGTTGCCCATTGTCAGAGCGGCATGGAGATAGCGATTGCTTGATTGGCTGTTTGTTGCTTTTGGTTTTTGTTTTTAGAGATGAGAAGAGTGGATAGAGAAAGAGAAAGAGAAAGAGAGAGAGAGAGAAGAGTTGACTTTGTGAGGTAGAGGATGGGAGGGGTTGAATGCTGAGAGAAAGAGAGAGAAAATAAAAAAAATCCTTCTTTGAGGAGTTGACTATGGATAAATCCAATGAGAAGCGGTTTGATGGGAGATATGTCTATTTTTGTTTTTTCTTTGCCTTTTTTTCTTTTGTATATTTTGACCATGAATTGGAGTGAGCATTAAATGTTCGCCTTTTTTTTATTCTTAGTTAGCACTTATATCCACAAAACAAAACAAATCATTAAGAACAATTTCATTTGTTTATTATTATTTTTATTTACTTCAACATCCACTCCAAGCTTAATTAATTCAAAATCTTTTATTTTTTAATTTAAACTTCTATCATATGAAAAGTACATTAAATTACATTGAAGAAATGCAGAGGATTTATTTATGGTCAAGGTAAGAAACTGACAATTATGTTTGTAATGGGTTCTGAACTGCAAATTCTTTGAAACAATAATTACTCTTGACTTTGCTAATGAATATTGAATAAGATGGGTGATTATAATAAAGAAGTGAGAAAGTCTATACAAGTGAGGTAGTAACTATATAATGGCTTAATGTAATGAGAAAATAAATGATGCAGTGGAGGTGCAGGCCTATTGGCTTTTGCAGTTGGGACTTTTTTTTTTTTTTTTTTTTTTTTTGCGGTCGAAAGCCGAAACTAGAGTTCTAAAAATGCTCCCGGGGGCGTGTCCCGTCCGTGTCCGTGCCCGTCCTGTCCGTGCCCGTGCCACGGGCACTCACGGGCACACGGGCACATGGGCACGGGCGTTAAACGGGCTGGATCCGTTTTTTTTTTCCTACCCGTGAGTGTCCGGCCGCCCGTGAGCCCGTGCCCTGCCTGTGCCCATGGATTTTTTTTTTTTTTTTTTCCGAAAACTAATTTCAAAATTTCAAATTCAAATCCCCCCCCCCTCCCCATCCCCCATCCCCCCATTACCCCTCCCCCTCCCCTCCACCTCCACCCCAGCCGGACCCCTCCACCTCTCCATTTTTTTTTAAAAAAAAAAAAAAAAATTCAAAAATGAGAAATATATTTTTTTAAAACTTTAAACGGCCATAACTTTTGCTAGGAAAGTCGGATTGACGCGTATGATGTCAATTCGGAAAGGGGAGGAGGAGACGGTGGCGACCGTCATCCCAGGGTTTACCCATCGCGGGGTTTACCCCAGGTATCCGGAAAATCAGAATCGCCAAAAAACGTCGTTTAGTGCCTCAAAAATTAAGTTTAAGGTTTTAGTGCCAAAAAACGTCGTTTATTTTTTAATCTATTGTTTTAAAATAAGAGCTTAATTATTTTTAAAGTAATTGATTTAAGAAATTTTTAATTTATATTTTATTATAACAAAAATTATCGAGTTACAACCATGTCAAATGAATTTAAATTGGTATGAATTTGGATTTATAATTTATTGGTATGAATTTGGATTTATAATTTATTGGTATGAATTTGGATTTATAATTATTTAGAATTTGAATTTATAAAAAAAAAAAAGAAAAAAAAAACAGTAAAAAAAAACAGTAAAAGAAAAAAACAGTAAAAAAAAATATATATATTTCTACCCTGCCCGTCCTGCCTCCGGTGCCCGGCCCGTCCTGCCTCCGGTGCCCGGCCCGTCCTGCCCCCGCGCCCGTGACGGGCACGAGCATTAAACGGGCAAGGCAGAATTTTTTTTTTTTTTGCCCGTGATGCCCGGCCCGTTGTGCCCGTGTGCCCGTGACGTCCGTGCCCGTGCCCGTCTGTGCCCGTCCTGCCCTGCCCGGCCCTTCTGCAGTACACTAGTCGAAACAGCTTTTAAACTTTAAAAACATAATAAATAAATCCAAGAGGAGAAAAGATGGAGAGCTTTGGAAGACGTGCAGCCAGGCCTTTTCTAAACAGCATGTCAGATCTTCTGTGACCTGTTGTCATGTGTCCATTCTATTAGTCTATATTATAGTTTATACATATTAAATAACATAGTGAGAAATGAATTATTTGGGTTTGGTTGGGTGAAGTCAAAAATTCATGATTCAGAAATAATTCAGGTATAGCTATTATTCAGAACAGAGATCTCAGTTTTGTAAGGGAGCAAAACAAAAAAATAACAAAAAAAAAATTATGGTAAAAATTTGGGAAATTCAGAAAAAAAAATTTCGTAAAATTCGCGAATTCTGATCAACCGAATAATTCGACGTTCAGCTCGATATCACCAAAAAAATGAATTATTCACAAATAATTCATGGATCTTGTTACTATAATACATAAAAAGAAAGAGCACATTACCATTACGTAATGTTAATGACCACAAAATAATGGCATACAAAGAATCCAAGTTCATGGCTAAGTTGACTTGAATTTGATTGAGAAGGACGAATCTACCCAAAAATCTGCTCAGGTTAACATCTCAGACAAAAGGGACTGCATCTTTCGGGCTAGTTTTTTAATCCTCTCCATTTTATGGAAGTACAGGATTTATTTCTCAGCCGTGAAGTCAAAAGAAACTTTTACTTTTAGTGGAGCCAATTCAAGATGAAACTGGAGAGCATCCGATCTTGTGCCGTTGTGCGCCGTTAGTGGTCGAATGACTGATGATGAGTGTGTGTCAGTCAAGAGGAAGAGGGGCTCGGAATCAATTTTTTCAAAGAAACTGACAACAAATTCGGCTCCAAATTTCGACTCCCATGGGTACGGATTTTGAAATAATTCAGTGGAATTAGAAATATTTTTTTAAGAGAAGTGGTAGGTTACTCTCATACTACTTGACGACGGCGCGTTTTTAAATTCAATTTTGCGTATGTAGTATGACGACGGCACGTTTTTAAATTTAATTTTGCGTATACATATTTTGTTTAATTTCGTGAGATATGGAATAATTAAAAAAAAGAGAAATCATAAGAATAAGAAAATAAAAAAAATATTTCATATATTAATTAAAATCTTAGTCTAAAGAAAAATATGATATGTCATCTCTTCTTATAATATATTTATCACACAATAAATAACATAAAAAAACTAAAAATTTAACTTAAAAGCTAACAATGCATAATGACTAACTCTTGAAAACTCTAACATAATTAAAATAAAATAGAAAATATAAATAATCAAACCTAAAAAATAAAAACATAATTAATTTTTTATTGAAAACATAACATAATTTAATTATACAATTAATCATCACACTGGGGCTGGGTTTATCATTTTTTGGGCAGGATATTTTTAAAAATTACGGTAATATACGACACTGCAATTTTTTTTGTTTATTGTTGCATGAATAATTAATCGTTCATTATATTTATTGTTAACTGCAAGTAGTTAACTAGTTGATTTTTGACATGTTTGTTTTGTACTGAACAAATTTTATATATAAATATCCTTCAACAGATTGTACAGCATTGGACAGAATCAATAGTTCAATTATACAATTTGAAATTTGTAAAATTGAATTATTAATATAATAAAAGTATTGTCATATATAATCAGTCACCAAAATAATCACTGCGAGCGTAATATCTTTTTTATTTAAAAGACACATACAAATTAAAGTTGAAAATTTACCATGTAATTCATAGATTAGCACTATTGTTTACTAAAAGCACCTCATGTCCCCTAACTCTCCTCTCTTATACTAAAATTGTCACCACACCTAGGTCGGGAATCGTAACAAGAGACACCCTCGCATCTATCCATCGTTCCGTCAACCTAGCTACGTCGCAAATAAAAACACAAGTAGAAACAATAAGAAGTCAGCTACAAATAAAGCTGATTAATGAGCGAGCATGAGCGAGTTGGTGTATGCTCATGCTCGGCTCATTAAGTTAATAAGTGATAATGAGCGGATTGTTAATGAGCGAGTTATGAGCAAGCTAAGAAATCAAGCTTATTTAAATTTTGTTTTGAGTTTTTTGTTTAAGATAAATCATTCAAAAACTAATTTTCATTTATAGAATTTAACAAATTATCATAATCCAATCTAATTAAACATGACATAATTTAACAAAAAATTGTCCATAGGCAAATTTAACAAAATCAAATAGCTATCTTCGTGTTGGTTCTCACGACCCCAATTTTATCTGGAGCGTTTTAGTCTGAAGTGCTTTAGGTTTTGGTCTGCCACATCTTTTTCATTTATCCAATTTTAATTTTGATTCAAGGAATTGGATGTGACAGGATTCATGTAACTCAGTTTTTAATAAGCGAGTTATGAGAGATAATGAGCTGGTCACGAGTTATAAGCAATTTACTCACCCCTATCTACAAAGCTCAATAACCGATTATTTAATGATGCGCTTTTCTATAATTGATTTAGTTAAACAATCATTCAAATAGTATGAATTAATCCACACAAATTCACATCAAATTATATTTGCATTTTAATTGGCAATAGCACCCAGGTTTGAGTTATCAATAAAATAAGTCACACAATATTCATATCATTTCATTTTACACAATCATATAATTTCACAAATTCTCATAACACACAATAATATCATTTCACAAATTCGAACTTAGACTCGCTATCTTGTTAAATATGCCATCATAATCCAATACCTAATTCAAACATTCAATTCAACCACACATATTGAAAACATAAATTATAGAGAAGTCTAATTACCTGATAGCATACAATCCAGAAATCCAAATCAAAATGCAATGACTGTTCAGAATCTGTGCGACGTAATTGGATTTTCATTCGAACATACAATCGAATAATATTGATATCATAAGTTCGATCAAAATATTCTCATTTTTCATTTTCTTTTCTCTATTTTCCTCTCTTTTTTGGGTTTTACTCTTCTCATTTTCACTTTTCATCATTTTTTTCGCCCTAATCCAACTTATATAAAGGGATTTTGAGTTTTGACCACCGGAAACATATACATAGGCCACATAGCCTTAGTGCCACGTTGGTAAATTTTCATTTCCTTTTGTATTTTTTTTTTTTATAATCTTAATCTTGAAAATTAAGAATATTATATATAGATCCAAAATAATTTGAGAAAAATATTTAAATTACGGGATGTTCGCACCCCCCCTCCCAAAAAAGAATGATCAAATTAAACGGGACATAATAGTTAGTAATCAAATCAAAATATCAAGTACAGATCAATCAGTAAAGATAACCAACTATATCATATATTTTATAATTTACATTCAATTCATATCAAGATTCGTGCATTCTTGATCCACATGAATCTAGAAACTGTAAGCACAAATTTCAATGCAAATTGAACCGCTCTAACCTTGAATCCGATACCCAATTAATACAGCTTTCCTATATTTGTGTTTTATTACTTATTAGTAATCTGCTCATAGCAGTTATAAGCGATCGAGTCGTTTCCATCTTATTTTATTATAAGCGATCGAGGCATCTACTATGAAGGAAATGTTCCAACCGAAATCATGTATATTACTAAATTGAACCGTGATTTCCAGCTTACAGCAATGGGACTGACAATTTCAGTGGTTTCCCATGTCATAGAGCATCCTACAGGATTCAAGCCCAAGCCCATAGTGTGCCAAGCTTGGAACGATCGAAAGGAATGTATCAAACATAAAATTTATTCAAATCCTTTCCAAACCAATGGTTTCGACTTTCGAAGAAGCAAAAAAATCTAAACTTCTCAGTGTTGCTTATGCTTAATTACTCCAGATTATTTTTCTCTATAGATAGTTCTTGGTGAACACTAAACAATATGCTGTCGATGATCAAATCATAAGCTCATGCACCATGTTAATTATTAGGAGGAAAATTTCTGGGACTTCTCAAAATTCAATCAAAGTTTATTTTTCTTTAAGTTTTACATCTAAAAAATCTCACCAACATACGCACACAGCAAAAGATTCAATATATTGACAGAAAATATCATAAATGCAACAAGTATCTTGATATTAACAAAAAAAAAAAAAAAAAAAACTCTTGAGAAAATATAAGTGGTAATCCAAAAGATACAAATCTATATCTGACATAAACTCCTAATTAAACAGATTTAAGAAAGAAAACAAGAAAAGAACAAACCCAAATATGCAAGAAGATCAAACCTTTTTTTTTTTTTTTTTTTGAAGGTTAATCTAATGGTCGTCCATTAACATATGTATTATAGTAAATAAAAATTTCTACAATGCGTCCGCCATGAGAACCAATTTTCTCTGCATCTTCCATCTCTCCAATTTTCCTGCCTACTAAATTGTCAAAATATTCATCATAGGGGTGCAATTGTGGTATGAGCCGCTTATACCTCTGTATTTGCTGTTGTGCTTCCTCTATGTTTTTCAAGTTGTCGCTATAAACACTAAATTGGCAATAGTACGGCCGGAAATCAATCGGATCTTCTTTCTCAATTTCTTGAAAATCCTTCAAGGCCTCCTCATACTGTCCTACTATTACCTTCATTTGTCCCAAAAGCAATTGGAAATCCCTCAACTTTTCTTTGCTATGGTTTTCTTTTTTGCACAATTCGATTGTTTGCTCAACCCTTGTCATCAACTCCATCAATTCAGTTTCGCTATATAACTCTATAATTGTTAAGATTATTGTCAGACCACGGTACGCCTCAATAAAATAGGGATCTTTTTTTAGGAGCCTCTCAAAGCTTCTTTTAGCGGAGTCAGCATCTCCTGTACGTAACTGTAAATGGGCTTTCAGCAAAGGGAGATCCAGGTTACTGGGTTGAAGCGAGATAAGTCGGTCTAGAGATTTAATTGATCCATAGAGGTCGCCTTCCTCGATCCTACTCACTATGTCAGCACGAAATAAGGAGGCCATTTCGTCAGAATCAGGTTGGACAGGGGAGTCAGAGGTGGGAGCAGGAGGAGAGGAAACAAAGGCCAGTACGAGAGAAGGGGTAATGAAGGGGAAATGGGAGAGGAGAATGGAGAAGGAAACAGCGGCAATGGTGATGGTGAGAGAAATTGGTTTGAGAAGAGAGAGGAGGAGATGGGGTCTGGCAGGTTCAGGTTTAGGGGAAGAATGAGAATGAGAATGAGAGGTGGCGCGTAGCAAATAAGGTTCTGGCGAGGGTTTCTTAGCAAGAAGGGTTCTTGAAAGGAAGATGTTGGGAATTGGGATGGGGCGGAGAGAGCAGGAGAAAGGGTGCAATGAGGAGCTGCATAGCGAATCCATGCTAGTAGTGTCTTCAACGGTGGCAGCGGGAGAAACAGCGAAATTAAAATAAATAGAAGACAAGGTAGAACAGAGACTCGTAGAGTGGGATAATAGAGTGAGAAGGGTTGAGTCCTTCAACTTATATATAGTGTAAGAAAAGAAAAGCTGAAAAGGCCTGCGCTAGGCTGATTTGCCTTCAATCAATTAATTGAGCAAGAAAGTTCATATCTATTATGAACATCTTCTGCAATTTTATGACCATAAAAAATGCATCTCTTACCTTTCGGAAGGATTTATACGCTCCCTTGAAGCTGTCTACTAGAGATTTTCCCTTGACTTACAATGGAGATCGATATAAGATTAAAAGTTATTGCTCAGGTAACTCTTTTGGGGTTCAATTTGTTAATCTATCTGGGCTCTTCTATTTAATACCTGTTTTATATATTCTTTGTTTCTTGATTCTTAATTTTGCTGTGAATATTATTATGAACCATTGGGGAAATTAATTTGTTTGAGACAGGAAAACTTACAAATTAATCAATCTTGCCATTTCTGTCTGATGTGGTTGATCTGGCAAACTCGCCTGAAGGAGAGAAGTATATATATAAGCATTATAAACAATGTAATTTTTCCGCGAGGCCCTATTCTGACGAGAATTGTTGTTGCTGCTCTCACTGCCCACTGGAGCACTACCATCATCATGATAGAGGATGTATATATGTTATACTAATTATTATCTAAGATTGTTGTACCTTTTGTGTACCAGTACATTATTATAAAAGCCTCTGGATTTGCAGGTGGTGATTTCTTGTATATTCCATCTATCATTATCTATCTTGAAAGGTTGCGTACTTTATAGTTTATAATTAATTATTTAATACAGGTATCGTATGTTCTACTAATATCCCTAACCAGAACATATAGTGTATAAGTCATAGAATGGCAAAATAGAGCATTTCTCTGATACCACCAGCAGGCAGCAGCTGTCACATAAGCCTCAAGCTTTCTCTCAGCTCTCTCTAAGGCTGCATCAGGTTCCATGCAGCTAGCATATCTTACCTGACAAGCACACTTGTATGATGCTTTTATAGCAATGCAAATATATGTTTTTGACATTTTACTAGTGTTAATTTACTGGTGATGTCTTAAAAGATGTAGTTCAGGTAGTTATGATTGTAAGTTCTTAATTAACTTTCTAGGAAACAAGTAAGCAGTTAAACTAGATACATGAAAAAAGAGCTAGCAAGCTCGTTGTGTAAGAGGCGTGATCATCCATGAGAACTTGTATCTGTAACATACATTGTTGTAATTAGAATTTTAAAATTTCACATGATAAATAAAATCCTTTGATCTTGTTTGTTGTTACATGAATATTAATCAGTTGTTTATTATATTTATTGCAACTAAAACTGGTTGATTTTTTGACATGTTTGTTTTGTCCTGTACAAATTTTAAATACAGATTGCAGCATTGAACACGATCAATAGTTTAATTTTATCATTTGAAATTTGTTAAATTAAATCATTAATTAATACAATAAAAGATATTATCCGTCACCAAAATAATCATTAGAGATCTCTATTAGAAATGTGCCCTACATGCCAGAATATATTGAACCCTAGCTTTCCCATATCAGGCGTCAACTAATTGATGCTGACAATTGTCATCGACAATGCTAATTAGTTGATTGAGCTCCACTACAGGCACTACATGCCTCTCTTGCAGTCTGTTTTGATCTTGAACCACCACTCTGCTCAGTGTTCTTCCAGCTCCAATCTTTCACATTGTGGGGTGGAGCCGCTCATTCTGCATCAAGGTTTGTGCACTCTTGATCCGCAAAAATCTTGGAACTGTCCTCACAAATTTCAATACAAGCCACACAGCTCTAACTGTGCATCGGACCGCCCTTGATTTCTAAGAATACAGCTTTCCTATTTGTGTTTTCTCTAATCTCCTCATAGCTGTTATACCGCTCCGTACAGGATTCAAACCAAGCCCACTGTGCTAAGCTTGGAACAAATTGAATGTATCAAACATAAAATTTATCCAAAATCATTCCAAAACCAATGGTTTCGAAGAAGCAATTATCTTTTTGTAAAGATAGTTCTTGGTGAACAATTATCTTTCCAAACCATATGCTCTCATTGATCAAATGATAAGCTCACTATGTTATTAGGAGGAAAAATTATAGAACTTGTCAACATTCAATCAAAGTTTCTTTTCTTTTGCATCCGAAAAAGCTCACCAACATACACACACAACAAAACATTATATATTTTGACAGAAAATATCATAAATGCAACAATTATCAGATTAAAAAAAAAGATCCTCTGCGGAAACCAGTAATGTTCTAATAATTGATTGGCCATCATACTTGGAAGAATATGCTGTAAGTGGTAATCCAAAAGATAAAAATCTATATCTAACATAAACTCCTAAACAGCTTTTAAAAAGATAACAAGAACAAACCCAAAATCTTAAAGAAGATCAAAGTATCAAACCTTCTTCAATAATTCCATTCAATTCAAGAACCAATTTTCTTTGCATCTTCCATCTTTCCAATTGTCCTGGCTACCAAATTGTCAAAATATATCTTGTAGGGGTGCAATTGAAATTGTGGTATGAGAAGCTTAACATACTTGTCAGTGTGCTGGTCTGACTCCTCTTTCTTATTCAAGTAGTTGGTATAAACATTACATTGGCAAAGGTACGACCGAAAATCGGTCGGATCTTCTTTCTCCATTTCCCCATAAACCTTCAAAGACTCCTCATACTCTCCTTGCATTTCCTTGATTGTTCCCAAAAGCAATAGGAAATTTGTCATCTTTTCTTTTCCATCCTTTTCTTTTTTGCACAATTCAATTGTTTTCTCAATCCTTTCCATCAACTCCCTCAATTCAGTTTCATCATATGACTCTGAAAGTGTTGAGATTATTATCAGACCATGGTACGCCTCAATCAAATAGGGATCTTTTTTTAGGAGCCTTTCAAAACTTCTTTTAGCAGAGTTCGTATCGCCCATATAGAACTGTAAATGGGCTTTCAGCAAAGGGAGATTTAGGTTAGCGGGTTGGTGCGAGATATGTCGGTCTATGGAATGAATTGAGACCTTGAAGTCACCTTGTTCGATCTTGATCTCTATGGAAGCACATAATAAGGAGGCACTTTCGTCAGAATCAGGTTGAACCAGGGGGTTAGTGGTGGTATAAGGAGGAGAGGAAACAGAGGCCAGTGCAAGGGAGGGGGGCATGGAGGGGAAACGGGAGAGGAGAATGGAGAAGGAAGCAGCGGCAGTGGCAATGGTAAGAGAAATTGGCTTGAGAAGAAAGAGGAGAAGATGGGGTCTGGAAGGTACCGGTTTGGGGGAAGAATGAGAGGTGGCGCGTAGCAAATAAGGTTCTGGTGAGGATTTCTTAGTAAGAAGAGTTCTTGGAAGGAAGAAGTTTGGAATTGGGATGGGGCGGGGAGAGCAGGAGAAAGGGTGCAATGAGGAGCTGCATAGCGGATCCATGCTAGTAGTGCCTTCAACGGTGGCAGTGACGGAGAGGGAGAACCGAGTGAGAGTAAGAAGGGTTGAGGACTTTCAGTTAGAGTCAACTCAACTTATATAGAGGGTCGGAATAGGAGTGCGCATCCTCTGTGATATCTTGTATTTTGCGTGACCGACGTGTCCGGTGTCTATTCGGGAATAACAGTGGGGCCCAGTATTATTTGACCTTTGATATTCGTGCAGAATGTATTTGAACGGTTGAGATTATCCAAAAAGTCACGCAAAATATGAGATATCTCAGAGGATGCGAATTCGGTCGGAAGACTGACTGGTAAAGAGAAGGCAGTTAATCCGAGCGAATTTTAAAGGGTTCTGTGCGGACTCGTGTTGCGGGTAGTATTAATTAGTAATTTAGTATGATTGAGAAACGGACTTTATGGACCGATGCTCGCTAGGTTGATAGGACGGCCTTAAATCAATTAATTGGGCCTTATATCTGGTAACACCTATTCTATTCACCAAGCACAATCCCTGACAGATCAGGGCATCAGGCAACAATAATAAGTGCACAACAGGGAATTCATATCAAACTTTGCAGTTTGGAGCCGAACCGTCTGATCTACATTGACACGAATATTAGGGATTCATTCGGACTCTAATTTAACATTCCAGATTCAAACTCAAACATTGTCACGAATAAGATAGTACCACAACTATGTGCTTGTTGCATTAATGTGGCTGTTCCGTATCTCTATTGCATCAAACATGTCGGTAAGATCCGTTGAATTCGGTACTATACTTAATTGTCGTGCACTTGGCATCTCATTTAAGATCAGACGGTGCTTGTTTTGCAATCGGTCCCTTTAACTTTGTCGTGGATCATGAGTTTAATCTATTAACTAGTATTTTTAAGATTTTTTTTTTATTATTTTGGAAATTTGAATGACAGCAGTGTATGGTCCCGAAATAATGGGTCCCTTCACGACTCGCTAGTGAAAACAGAGGTGAGCAGGGTTTAAAATTAATCCTCATCTAAATCAGAAGATTTACCAAATCTAATTCTGTAGTTTACGCCCGAAAAATGTAAAAAAATAAAAAGTTCTTGCCACATTTAATTTTTTTTCTTTTAAATTTACAATATCGCATTCGCATTTGTCCTTTTCAAGTTTGCACTAGTCATTGGCCCGTGCAGTACCTACGTACGGTTTACTTTGCTTTTGAAATATTGCAACATTTCCGTAGCTCATAATAATGTGTTGTAGTTAACTCGGTACATCATAGAAATTACATTCAATGAGAAGTGATGAGCATTCCTTTCACTTCTTTCTAGCAAAAGAAATAAAAAAAAAAAAAAAAAAATTGGCAATATCAAGGAAAATTAAAGTGATGATCATTCTTTCCACTTCTTTCTATCAATAGGAAATGAAAAATAAATTATACTAGCAATATCAAGGAAAAAATAAGTTGACATTAGAACACATAACAAACATATAAAATATGAGCATTCAATTGACAAACACATTTAAAAGAGTCATAAATTGACAAATAGGCTAGTATTTATTTTAAACAAAGATGAATTTGCAATTCTAAAGTAAAAATATGCAATTTTGAGATTTTAAAGTAGAAAATGTGAAATTTTTGTGTGTTAAAAGCGGAGTCAAATATATATAGGTATGGAATTCCAAATGGATATATATAAATTCCGCTTAAAATATTAAAAATATTACCAAGGTGAATATCAAATCTGTCCATTTAACTTCGTAAATTCATCCCACATAATTTTCATTAAAAAAAAAAAAAAACTAGACTTAAATCCTTCAAATTTTTTAGCTAAGTCACGCCATCTATGATTTTAACCGTTCAATTTATTTCTCTCTTTTTATTAATCTTGATCGGATGGTTCGTAAATTATGTTTCTAGATCTCTACAAATTTAATTAATAGGGTTCGTTATTTGGAATCAATCAGATAGACTTTTGGAGTTGTATGCTCACCAACCTCTCTTGGTGAGCACAATGATTTGGATTCGTCGTTTGATGTCAATCTGATAGACTTCTCGAGTTGTGCTGACCAATTTCTTTTAATGAGCACATTACACTCTAGTTTTGCTCTTTCTCCCTATATAAACACTTATATGGTTGGACTAGCCGTTTATTATACTATTGGTACCAACCATGGTTTTGAAACTCGGCCTTGTCAACTCGGAATCGGCCCGATCCGATTTGAGTTATACCCGAGTTTCTCGCCTGTGCGATTTTTTCAGCAAAACTGGGATGAACAATGTCTGACTCGGCCGAGTTAACCAATTTTCTAGCCGAGTCAGGCCGAGTCGGCCCGAGTCAGGCCGATTCAAACCAAGTCAGGCTGAGTCTGATCGAGTTTGACCGAGTTCTGGCCGAGTTTGACTGAGTCTGGCTTTTTTTCAATTAAATTTTTTTTCAACATTTTTTATATATTGCACGTTTAGGCACGGTTAGGCACGCTTAGATAATGCAAGAATGAACGAAAAAAACAATAATTTTGATTCTATGTGAAATTTATAGACAATGCATGTTTCTTTTTATTACATTAGGTGATGGAATTCTTTCTATTACATTAAAACTTGTGAAACAAATAGTTAAGTAATTCTAATTGTTATTTTAATATCAGAGAGGAAGAAAACGCCGTCCTTGATGATAGAGAAAACGAGTGGTTAGATGATGTCTCTGATGATGAGGGCAGTAACAACAATTAAAGAAGTGGTAGTGGTGGTAATGGTGGTAGTGATGCAGGAGATGGAGTCCCTAGTACATATTTGGAAACTCAAAACACATATTTTGAATCAATCCACCAGCAAAGAGAACAACCACGGGGCCCTACCTCATATAGTGAACGAACAAAAACACGGTATAGTGATGTCAATGAACTAACGACAAGAAATCAAAATATTAATTCTTATGATGGCATGTATGGGACCTCAGAGCTAAGTGGGGGGGGGGTATAATTCAAGTTTATCTTCATATAGAGTACAACTAGATTATAATTCTTTTAGCATATACAATCCATATATTAGATATGAGGATATTAATAATTTTTCATTTGACACTACATTAGTGCCTTTGTTTTTTGGTTCTGTACAACAATATCCCCATGTGTATTTTAATACAGAGGATAATGAGATGATCCAGCCAACTTGGCATAACTTCTAACAATAAAAAGTGTGTTTAATTTTTGATGCATATATTACATTATATAATTAGTGAATTATTTGAGTGTAATGTTTTGTCTTAACATAGTTTTATTACAAATTATTTTTTTACCAATTATTTTCTACGTTTTGGGCCTTTTGGCTACAAAACAGGTTTTCTGCCAAAAAAAAATTCAAGTTTCCGAGTCAACTCGGCCGATTCCGGCCGATTCATCCTATTCCGATTCCACGGTCAAGACTCCGATTTCGATTCCGATTTTCAGAACCATAGTACCAACTGTGTAAGTTATTATGAAATAATTTTTTAGCATAATTAGTATTTAAGTTTTTAAGAGAAAACATGAAAGCCCATCTTATTATTATGTAAGTACTTAAATAAATAACAACAGTAACAAGTGAAACACCTTGCTTTCAAATCCATTCAAATGTAAGATCAATGGCTTATTAGGACCTTAACGAAAAGTTTTGGATCGGAACATTAGTTTAATACAACAAATAAAAGAAATAAGTAAGAACAAAATATTTAGCTTAATAGAACCATGACTTGGTTCCATAATCTTGGTTGAACTTCTGGTAGCGCTCTTCATAAACATTTTCTGAAGGTCTCGTATGTGTCAATGCTTCATCAACATCATCTTGTTTCACTGGATCAGTCTCAAGAAACTCTGCAGTTTGTACCATACTAATTTCAGAATAGAAAATAAAAATTATTGGATCCTCTTTGGCTATTTCAGTACCAAACATGACAGGTTCAGTCCTATCTTAGTACACAGAGTGATTCAATACTTGTTGGAACTTGTAAAGCTTAAGATCTCCTTTACGATCTAATTCATATGTAAGCCCTGACAAAGAAAAAGAACAATTGATAAAATTCGAAAAAGATTTCTATGGCATGGGAAAATAGATGGTCACAAGAAAATCCATCTAGTTAATTGGAACCTCGTATGCACTCCTAAAAGACTTGGAGGATTAGAAGTGATGGATATCGAGAGTTTCAATCAGGCACTGCTATTTAAATGGATATGGCAATGGTATAAACCTCAGAGCAAGTAGTGGAAGTCCATAATGATGGCACTATATGATCAGTATAAAGTATACTGATGGATTGAGAGCTTCATTCTTTTTCAAAAATCATTTGCAGGAACAGTTGGGGATGAAATAAATATAAATTTCTGGGAAGAGAATTGGGGTGAAATTGTGAAAATTCATTTCCCCATTTTGTACACATTTGCGAAGTACAAGGAGGTATCGCTACAGTTTGTGTTATATAGTACTGATTTATCAGTATTATTCAGACCGATTATTTCACAACAAGCGAGGATTGAGATGAATTATTTCATAGAGTTGCATAGACAAGAATGGTAATATTAAATGGAAAATGAGCGGGATCTTTACAGTGAAGTCAGCATATTTTGCTCTCGAAAATGGACCGAGGATTGTATCGAGATTTAAAGGGATATGGAGACTTTCTGTACCGCCCGTTTTAAAATATTTGTGTGGCTTCTTCTATTGGACAGAATACTGACTACTCAGAATCTCAACAGAAGAGGCTTCTCTCTTGTCGGCATCTGTTACATTTGTTGAGCAGATAAAGAAGAAACAACTCACCTTTTCAAGGATTGCACATTTTCAAAGAGGCTACATTTAGTTTTGAAGATTTAGGATATCAAGTTGTGGCAAGCATTGATTTTGCAAATTTGCTGCTGGACAAAATAAAGTTGAAACAACTACCAGAGTTTTTGTGGCGACAGAGATGCAGGGGCGGACCCAAGTTGAACCAGGGGGCCCCTGGATTTTGCGTTTTAGTGCAAGTCGGGACGTTTTGATCGACTCTGCCTCTCCCTGGAAATTTTTTTGCCCTCCGCCGGATGTTTAATTTGTTGTTCGTGTTAATTTAGAGTTAAAATTAAAATATTTTTTTTCAATTATGATTAATAATTAGAATTATAGATTAAAATATCATAAATTACAAGTCAGAGCATTGAAAAGTATAGATTAAAACATTATTTTTTATTAAGTACTTAATTAATTAATGGATTTGAACCCGATTAGCTATTTAAATCCGATTCGATATTTTTTTGCGAAAATTCTGGATCTGCCCCTAGAGAGATGTGCAAGAATTTTTAGAGAGCAATCAAAGATGATCGATGAAATGATGGAGGTTAAAGCTCAGTGGGGATTGACAAATAGGTGACATCCATCTTAGCAGAAGAGAGTTTTTTTTTTTTTTTTTTCTGGTTTTTTCGCTGGTTTTCTGTTATTAGCTGGTTGATGTTTTTGTTTTTACCAGTACCATTTTTTTCTTTTGTTTTTCTCTTAATCTTTTTTTTTATTTTTTTTCATGTAAACCCTAAAACAATGTAACTAATTGCGGTTAATGAAATAGGAGCATGATTTCTATTCTTACTCAAAAAAGAAAAAGAACAAAATACTTTAGTAGTAAACTATTGTCTCAGGCCAATACGGTATAATATTTTGTATGTGACACACAAGGTTCATCATCGGGCACAATTAGCAGGTAAAGTGATATCTATTCTAACTGGTGTTACTTATATTTAAATTTCTTGGAATAACAACATGAATCAAATATATAATAGAGACAAGGCCACAATCTGACAGGTAACTTATGTGACGCAGACAATACCCCATGTATATAGTGCTTGATTCTAAAATATTGGTGCAAGGACCTGACCCAAACTCTACCCCATCTGACCTGCTTGTCAGCAACATTTATGTAAAAGGTACTAACTTGAAATGTATTATTATAGTGAGGTTATCTCTCTGTTGAATTCATACCTTCCTCTTGAACTAGATCTTGCCTAGCTTCCAGAACTGCCATTGACCTTCTCAGAGGTTGCATTATTGCCTCCTTACACACAAGCTGAATATCAGACCCAGAATATCCCCCAGTTCTCTCGGCCAGAGTTTTATATGATATCTCAGGATTTCCAGCTGTAATCGGCAAAAGTTCCTCGAACATTGCACATCTTGCTTCTGGTTCAGGAAGCGGTACCAATATCTGCCCAAATTAATTCAAGATAACTGTAAATCCAAAATTCAGAGCCAAGTACAATTCTTATTATTTCTTATTTATTCAGAGAAAGTTTTGACCTGTTCTATTACATACATTTTAATTAAACTTCCATCCCAATTAGTTTGTTTGCTCTAAGATGAATAAATTAAACTGGCACCTCCAAGATAAACATGGACACACACAAAAGCAGCAAAGTAGCGCAAATTGCCAGAAAGATAACATCTCTGCTTAACCATCCTCTTCAACCATTTTGCCTTTCTTAAACTTTGTTTTTTTTTAAATAAATTATGTTAAAGGCATATCGGTCCAAATACGATGAGGATTGTAGCTATTGGTACACAGAAATGCTTACCTAGACATCAAGTACTTAAATATTAATCAAATAAAAATAAATGATGCTGATCTAGTTTGGTTCTTTTATCAAACTGATATAAAGTTTACCCTTTTCTCTAGCCGGCAAAGTATGGCAGCATCTAACTCCCATGGCAAATTTGTTGCAGCCAGAACAAACACAAGATCATTTGTCTTTGCTAAACCACCCATCTGTATCAGAAATTGAAATTAATATATGAATACCAAGAAAAACATAAGTTGGTTTAGCAGAATGCACTGGCATCATCCAACAAACCTGTATAAGTAGCTCAGTTTTGAAACGCTGACTTGCTTCACTATGCTCGTTAATGATAGAATCAATCTCATCAAGAAATATTATGGATGGTGCATGGTTTCTTGCTAGCTCAAACACAACTTTGACTAGCTTCTCAGGATCACCTGAATAGGGGTGTAAATTTGTGGAGTCATTATGTTAGCCATATAGATTACAGATAAAAGGTATCAGTATTTATAAAATAATTATTCCATATACCTACAAGGCTACAAATAAAAATAATCAAGTGCATCTAACAAAATGACCCAATGCAAATTTTTTATATTATGAGTAAAGTGACTATATTGCAGATTTAAATGACAGATAATAGGATGCATCTCATTTGCACCCCTTGAAACATCAAGATATCATGTATTCTTTAAAGACATGAGCAAGAAGGTGACCAGACTTTTGTTAAATTTGTTCTCTCTAGAATAATCACATGTGATATTTCCCAAAGCTCACAAGGACTACCCTTCATCATAAAATAGATAGAAAATGAGAAAAAAAAATGTAATGTTCGAACAAACAAGGAGAAAGGCAATGGTCCAATTTTTCATATTTTATAGTTATATGACATAAAATAGATATACACAATCTTCCTAGAAAATTGCATGACCATACCGCGCCATCGTCTGACACTGGGTGATGCAAAGATATCGAAGAACTTGGTTTTGCACTCAGTTGCCACAGCTTTTGCAAGCATTGTCTATAAAGAGAATAGAGATCAGAATTAGATTTTGCATGAAGCCCTTGGCGTGAATTCATATTATATACTTAACTCCATCTTTTTCCTAAGAAGGTTTTAAAAAATAGGTTTGAGAACTTTTATAGGAACAGTAGATGAAAGATAGGTCACAGACTTGGCTGACCAAGTCGCATACCAACAATTCGTGATATGCTATGCTATAATAAAAATGAGATGGAATTAAATATACTAATTACTAAGTAGTAACTACATTAACCAAAGTACAAACCTTTCCTGTTCCTGGGGGACCAAAAAGCAAAACTCCCTTCGATGGTGATAAAAGCCCTGTAAATTGCCTAAGGAATACACGCAAATATATATCAGGTACCACTTTTTATATTCATACTCCATAGACCCTTGAGAACCAGTTTATGTTTTAATAGATATTTATACAATGAATACAAAAAAGAACAAACAACGCTAGAGATATAATGGAGAATAGACCAGTAACAATACTAATATGTGAGAAAGAACAAGAGTCAGAGCTTACTTGGGATATCTTATGGGCAATTGGACTTCTTTCTTTAAGAGGAATTTTGCATTCTCTAGCCCCTTAATGTTTTCCCATTTCACATCTGGACTTTCTTGAAAAATTTCTCTGTCATAAGATGTTT
This sequence comes from Carex cristatella, assembly GCA_024447775.1. NCBI lineage: Eukaryota > Viridiplantae > Streptophyta > Magnoliopsida > Poales > Cyperaceae > Carex > Carex cristatella. The sequence continues at coordinate 6,876,372 of JAJHPF010000012.1, forward strand.
TAGAAAAAAAAAATTATATATCAATATTAGCTGAATATCAAAATAATATGGTATTTCTGATTCTGGACATGTATTACCTAGTTAATGCCTCTATTAAGTTACGGATTTCGGCAGATTCAAAAGAAGGAAACTGCGGCTTCTGGCTAAAGAATTAAAAAGAGAACAATTTGTATTATTAACAGATGAAAATATGACAAAATTATGCATAAGTGAAATGGAGAAATAAAAAAAATATGACCCCAAGCAATCACACCAGAAATTATATATGAAGAAGGAATTACTAAAAAATTTGGCCTGTAACAGAAATGTTATCAGAAGGCTGAGCGTGGTGAACAACTGGTGGCTGAGCATTGAAGTAGAGGGGAGGTATCCCGCATACTTCTTGAATAAGAAGGCTTTTGTGAACATCGACCATGGTGAGAGCTTGGGTTGATTGAGTGGTGACAAAAGTCTCGAACTCCTGACCAAGACCTTTAAGAGTGTAGAACACCAGTAGTTGTTCTGATATTTCAACTCCGGCATTTTGAAGGTGATCAGCAATCTGTTGAATCCTTTTCAGATATTCAGCACAGGTGGCATTGCCTTTCTTGATTGTTTGAAGCTGATGCGTCAATTGGAGGACCATGGGGAGGGAATGATTGGTGTTCATTGTGTGAACACGTTCCCACAGCTGTTGATCTGTTCCACATCTCCCCAAATCAGACAAATTGGAAAAGGTATTATACGAAATATGAGTAAAATAAAGGTTTCCAAAATTGGAAAAGAATTGGGTGATTATGTTTTTTTTATCATTATCTGTTACATTGTAAAACATGCCTTTATATAGAAACATGAGTAAATGATAGTTGCTGAGTTAGTTACAAGAACAAACATTCTAGAATAAATTGTCTTCTTAATTCTAATGATAAATCTTCCCAGTTTTTTTTTCTGCTAGACCTCTCCGGTGATTGTGTTCTCAGAATTATGAACATTAGTAACATAACGGTACCAATCAACTGTTACTAGTATGACAAATCATGGTTGTTGGTACAGATAGTTGATAGTTTGTGTTTCTCAGGTATGCAAACAGTAGAAGCAATTACATTGTAAATATAATATAGTTCCCACAAAATCAGGTAATTTACGAAATCTGTAAGAATAATACAATATCAGTTGCATATTGTATTTAATTGTGAATAAAACTTATCCACCATGAAGTAGTTTTCAAAGCATCAGCTAAGCCTCTTATGTGATACTCAAGAGAAGCCGAAAGAAACAACAATTGTGCAATAACTTGTGAATTAAAATTACATTCAAATATACTCATTTAATTTTCTCTCAAACTAGGTCTCTATCTTCCTCCTGGCTTCTCCATGTTTTTCTCCTCTCCCTGATCTCTTAACCAGCTTAAAACTTTTCAATTATTTGAGTTATCTAAAATTAAGAAAACCCACAACATATATCCATAACCATTATTACATTTACTTCTTGTTTGGTTTGCAAGAAAATTGGTCCCGATGTCATACCTGCTATATATCAAGAATGAATTCGAAATAAGCCATGCCATAACCATTAAAAATGTACAACTACAAGCTTATGGCTGCTTTTCATACCCAGAAATGAATTATTCATATCCATTGATATCTACTGTGGCAATAGAGGCGCGGCGACAAATACAATATAGGAGGCTGATTGCAAGTATTATCGTTGTTTCGATCCAGGGGACAGATTTCAAGTAACAATCAAATTATTTTCAATTATATAAATTAAATTCTGAGTTTTAGAGAATGATTTATAAATTATTGTATTATCCTAATTTAGTCGAGAGTTAAAATTAGAGAGTTTTAAATATAAAATATTCAGAAATTGATTTACCGCAACATTTTGATACCAATTTAACTCTAATTTAAGTGTTGTTTTAGAATTTCTAATCCTTAATTAGTATATAATTCAGAAATTTTGATACCGATTTATGACTTCAAAATTAATACTTTATTTAGGGAATGACCTGAGACTAACACATGTTTCACAAATGATTGCATTCTATGATTAGCCAAAAATCCTAATATAACTTATCAAACTTCAAAAGTTATGTTCTTCATCTAAACTCTAAATTGGAGTCTTTGGTCTCACAAATTCTACTCTAAACTAGGTTTAAGCCTAGTTGAAATAGAGTTACTCAGATCGTGAGAAGCATTGTCCTTGAGCGTATTTGGTTTCATCGTGCAAGATAGAACCACAACTAAGATAATCTGGGATAGTTAACTTCTTAGACATGCCATAGAAGCAATTGACGATAACTCCACAATGTCCAACATAGATTAGAATTTGATTAATTGGGATAAAATACAAATGGAGAATAAATCAAAGGGAACTTTCTGTGAGAGCTAATCAAAGAAACATATTTGGTTTCTTATTTATTTATTATTTCTCTGATACCCTTAACAGAGAGATCAAGGGGTGCGTACATATATACTGAAATTGAGCGGAGAGAGTATGAGGAGGTGCGCTAATTAAGACATTAAAATCGAGATTAATGAGATCAATTAAAGGTGATCCTCAAGTTACGCCTTTTGGCTTAATGACTTTTATAACCATCCACAGAAAACAAACTTATAACCATTCAGAGAAAACAAACGGAATTCAAATTTATCAGATATGAGATTTACATTTTAATACCTCAAGTTTACAAATATTACAAATAAATTTAAATGGAAATTTTGAGTTTTTCGGTCTTAGTTCCAACATAATGAGTAAATTAAACATAGTTGATAGCATAAAGAACATGGTCTCCAACATTATTGTCCATTTTGTATGCTTTTATGCTAATATATATATATATATATATATATATATATATATATATATCATAAAAGTTATCTGATAAAACCAACATTATTGTTTTAGTTAAACTAATTTTGTATGCTTTTATGCTAATATATATCATAAACAATGAATTTTATTTGCTTCGGAAGGAAAAATATTAGTATCTCGTTTGAACTTTTTTTTAACCTCTCTTACCTTTATATGAACTTTTTTTCCCAATCTGTTTTTTTATAAATGCCAATGTTAAACGAGATATCAGTATAAGAGCATCTGTATATCTGATACTCTTGAAAGTCATCAATAGCTCCTCCTCCCTCTATGCCAGATGAACCTGCTCCGAGCAGGCCTGATCCTACAGAAAAAATAATAATAAGTGGGGTTAGAGAAAATAATAACCGTGTCATATGCATAAAAGAGGAAATGAGTTGATAGACCTATACCCAGTCTAGCTAATGGGACAACGGCTCTTGTCATGCAAGCACTGGTGCTAGCTCGTTGTCTTCTCCTCCTATAGCCAAGTCTTCTCAGAAGACGGGTCAGAACGCTGCAGGACTCTACTAGGGATCCCAAATGATGTCAGCACATCCCCTGTAGATACCTGAGGTACTAGAATGATAAATGAAATAAGTCAGCAAGTGTGAGTTAAACTGAACTTGCAATGACAAAGCTAAAACGTATAAACATACCAGCTCTGGAAGATACTGGAGCTGAGTGCACATAGAAATGGCTATCCCAGCTCTGCACACCGGATATCATCTTCATGTGAGGAACAGATCTCACGCCTGCATGATCCTCAGGCTGAGGTAAGACTTCCCGCATCCAATAGTCCAGGTCATATACATAACATACCTGGACCATGTCTCTGTACCACCTTTCATACCTGGCAGTAAAAGTAACCAGTCTGGACCGGACTAGGCATGATGAACCCAGCTTGGGTCTTGATGTGGAAGAAAGAGCTCCAACATCTGACTACACCTGCTAAGTCGGCATGAACATCATCAGCTGAAGGGATGTCGGCTGGTATGCACTGATCTAAACCAAACTGATGTGCGCATCGGTGCAGCATATATGGCTCCAAAACTATACGGTCACCCAGTCGTAAGGGAAGAAGGCCGTGACGAAGGCTGATGAAGAAGCCCGCCTCAGGAGACCCCAATGTCAATCTCCTGTGATGCTCGCCATCTGGACCGCCATCAAAAGAAACTATATCTCTGGTTTGTCTCTCATGACAAGAATGCTGACGACCACTCAGAAGTCTGAGATAACCCATGCTGTCATGGATGAATATGCGCGCTCGCCAAGCCAGAATGTGGCTGACTATCAAACCGGCAATCTCTGCCAAAATAGGCAACTTAGGTAACAGAGTCCCACTCACAGCCGGAGTATACAACCCTACCCAATACATATGGGCCTAGCCAAATAGATAATGATAAAGAACCACCTCACTGCAGAAGGAAGGGTCACATGATGTCGAAATCACCCTCATGCACTTGAAGAGGTTAGCCAATGCAGAGATAGTCAAGTAGATCAAGTCTCCTCTCGCCAAGCGACTCGCCATAACAAATGTCTCCGGCCTGATAATGCCCTCGGACTGGCTAGGAATGACGAAATAACAAAGCCACCATGCCAAGAAAGTGGTCAAGACAGTCTTTCGTCATGCCGCTCTATGACGAGTATAGCACAATTTGAATGCCTTGTCGGTATGGAAGATCTCCCGCACGCTTGTGCCAAAGGGATTAGAAGGGCAAGCATATGTATGACATGGATGCCTCACCCGATCAATGAAATGTCTGATCCAGGTTGAGAAGGTCACATTCTCTGCTCTGGAAAGGGTGTGATATATGCTGAATAACCTCTGAAGGGAACCCGGATAGATGGAGGTACCCTCAGATGACTTCTGAGTCAAAGCCACATCAGTGGGGACATACTCATCATATGGGTCCCCAAATATAGGCAAACCAGACAGTCTATGAAACTCTATAGATTAAATGGTAAGCTCACGGTCTGCCAAGATAACCGTGTTAGAAGCATACCTCCACCTCTCAGCTAAAGCCTGAAAGAATGATGAATCCCATGTATATGAGAAAAGAGAGAGAAATACTGCTTTATAGATGCCGACTCTCTCAAGTGCAGACTTCTCTTGCTACAGCATAGTCCTGATCCAATCAACCATACCTACTTCCTTCTTCAATGTGCTGGAAGGAAGATGATGAGACGAGCATAGTAAAGCGTCAACACCTAGCATGCTCAGACCCAAAAGTCGCAAATGAGGCGGGGTCTTCTCTGAAGAGATGGGATGAAGGCCATCTCCATAGAATGAATGATAGTCGTCATGATAGAGCATTGCCCCTCTATGACGACTATGACCTGCTCTCAGTCGGGTCTCTGCCCTCCAATCAGAAGGATCATCATGAAGCCTTTCTCTGATTGGGAAATAACCCAAAGGCAGAAGATCATGCATGGAGAAAGGAATCCCTACACAAATGAGTTCGTGACTCTGATGAAATGATATGCTATAATATGATATGATACAATGCAATAATATATGAAACAATACCATGAAGACAAAAATAGGATGCAAGCATAAATAGAACCAGGGTCATTGATATGCCCGGGTCATCCAAACATGGAAGGTTAGCATCAAGAATAGCTACCAATAACTCCCAACCCAGAAGCAAACCCAACAATGGAAATTTGGACATATTCCAGATTATGATAGAGCATAAGGTATGGCCCACCTAAAACTTCAAATATGCAAACTGCTACCATAATTACTAGAACACTACATAATTTTCCCTACTCTCCCAATGTCGGCTTGGCTGGGAATTGCCTATCCTCAATGCCACATAGGCTGATACGCGCCTATCCCTATGCCTCTACGACTAGAGTAATGCCTGGATACATAATCGGAAGACAAATTACGAGTTCCACATCTTGCATGTTTTTTGCCCTGGATAAGCTTGAAGACCATTCATTCATCCCCCGAGACCCCATGCAAAGCACAAGTGTAAATGAGATTCAGGAAAGCATACCTCTATGCCCTGTCATAGTTGAAGAATGATAACCAAGTCAGCTACCAAGCAGTCAATGTTCGACTTGAAGCTCCAATGCCTGGATAAGAGCAAGTAACATGACTAAGAAAGAGTTTCGTAAAGCATACGAGATGCACTGGGGGCACCTGATTGAGCTGTTCAATCCTGAGGTCTTCACACCCCACCCAGGTGGAGGGTATTTGTTGTACCCTAAAATGTTGCTAACATGAAAATAACAATATTTTAATGCTTGGAAAATACCAAGAACATATAAAAGCTCTTCAAAATTAATCAAGAGCAATGCATTGGAATTCATATGACGATTTCCCATGAAATACTATGAATTTTGATATGTTATGTGATTTCTAATTCAAAATAATCAAATAGTTGTGAAATTTTAATAAAATTTGCCGAAGTGGCATGATATGATTGGTGCCACGCAAGCATAATCCCATCTAGACCTCTCTGGGTGCAAGTTTGGGTTCACAAACAAATCTCTTACATCTGGGCCCACATGTCATAGGCTCAACTATGTTTTCGCTGAGTTCCCGATATAGGTTAACCTGTTCTAGTCTGGTTGAACTCCATACACCGAGTTGTCGGTGTCTCGGTCTTTGATGAACCAAGATCACCCTGTAATGGCTGAAGGTCGCTGGTTTTAAAACCCGACTAAAACGACCCCTTCGATTCATATACTCCCGGCACACATACACCCTATTGATAATTATGCGGGGCTCATGTTGCACCAGACTCATCTGAGAAATGAACCAATCAAATAAAAGGGTTGGCGAAACGGGTTGAGATGGGTCATCTTCCTCCTCTACTCACCTACGACTTCAATAAACGAAAATTAAAATCCGGTTCAAATGCAACATCCGCATCCATCCAAGAATGATCCATCACATATATATTCAAACTAAATGATTGATTTGTTTAATCACAAACATACATAAACAATAAGAATTTAATTAATTCTTTCTCCCCCTCACAGCAAAAAGACCACCAAAATAAATAAATAAACAATAGAAAAGGTAAAAATGAAATGGAAGCTCAACCTGACAAGTGACTAATACATATTTACAAATTCAGGGTTTGTAGCCCCTAAACCCTCCTCCTTGTTCCTTCTCAGTGCTGCCTCATACTTCCCCGCTGACTCTGCCGCATGCTCTCCCAGTGCAGTCACCGCCACCGACAGTCCTGCAAAGTGCAAACACCACCCGCCTCGCGATCTGCACTACCACCTCCTCCCCTTCCCCTATTCCTAATCCTACTCCTAGGACTGGCACCGGCATCATCTGATCCTTCCTCTCCTCTACCCACTTCGCTATCCCCATGCACACCGACCCCTGTAGTTCGTTGAAAACCGGTGTCTTCCTGCCATTTCCTCACAGTACTTGCTCTTGAGTTCTTTAGCTTGTGCGACTACATGATTTCAATGGAAACGTCATATTTAGTACAATATTTAACTGATTACCCAGTAATTTAATTAATCGGTGTAAGAAACTACCTGATGCCACCAAAGCCTCAGTCATTTTATCAAGATCAGGAATTGAATCTACACAAGCCTGTGCCTCTTTCATAATCTAAAACCAATATCTACACATTAGAAAATAAGCTATAGCTAAACAAATTGAAAGCCTTTATTATAAGCAAGTTCAAATTTACCTTAATATTTTTTTACAAATCAGAAATTGCCTGGGCCCACCAAAGCTTATCATGCTGATATCTCTTGGTATGCTCACTGAGTTCACCGGTTAGTCTTTCTACGGCTTGCTCTAAAACCAAAAACAATTTAACATTACATCACTGTGTTTTTACCTGCAAAATATAGGAACCTCTTAACAACAACTTCAGATTTGTACCAAGAGTGCCATTTTTCAAGTTTTTATTGTCCAGCTCCATCTTTCTCTTGCGTAGAGTCTCCCTTGTTGATTCACTAATCAAATCTTGAATTTTCTTCTCATACCTGGAAATTGATCTGCCCTGTACTTTGTTTTATATTTAAGGGAAAAAAAACAAGAAGAATCAATTAATGGACTTTCAACAACAAACTCAGAATAATAATTTAAATGCACAGGATTACAAAGGCATATATGCCCCTAACAATTTCTTATAGCTTTTTAGTTAGAACTATTTCTGTATCTTTATTGTAAATTATAAAAGTTTTAAGGATTTTGCATATGCTTAGAAAAACATTGCATTTGCATGCAGACATAAAGTTCCAGTCTGTTTAGAAACTTTGTGCATTGGCCGTGCATATGAGGTTTATTTGTTAATGTTATGAAATATTGATTTTTCTGAAAGTCATTATATTATCCTAACCTGTGCAGCAGATGTGTCCATCTCTGAAGAGCACTTGTTAAAAATCAGATCCCCCATTTTTGTTGCAACATCTGTTATGAATTTCGAAAAGTTACATGCACTCCCATCAATTTAATAACTCATGTCCAAACAAAAACAAAAAAAAAGGAAAAAGAAAAAGCATCATCACATATATATGCTCACGTAATCTGCATATTACAAAAACCACATGCATTTAGCTCATCCTTCCATTCTTTTTGGAGCACCAGAATTTCCTCCCTCCTTCCCTCGCAATAATTTAGATGTAACAGTACATAGGACATTCTCATCTTATATTTTCTAGGGGTATACTTGATATTTCTTATATTTTCTAGGTTGTATTGCAGGGACTTGAAACTAAAGGTCGAAGAAAATTTTCTAAAACTAGATAATTCTTTTTGGTTGGGGTCCGAATTTGATGGCTAAAATGAAAAAACCCAGCCTAAGAGGTGATTTTAATCCAGGCTAAGAAGCCGGTATTCGGTAGGATTAAGCAGCTAAGGAAGCTCAAAGAGCCTACTCTAGTCTTAAGGAGGCTTTAAGGAAAAATTGTCGAACAACACCAATATTTATTCAACATGACATAATATTGATTTAGAAAGTATTAATATTGATTTAGAAGATTCAGCAAATCTTAAAGATTGTATTTAAATCTTAATATTGATTCAGCATGTCGTCATATTTATTCCGAAAGTATTAATATTTGTTATCCAATTATTACTATTTATTTAAACAATTTCTAATACACTATGAAAGTGACCAAAAAGAATAAAACTTACAAGAGTGAAGTTCATCTTAATATTGATTAAGCAAAATAAAAATTGTGCAACCTGTGGAATTTATCTGCTTGGACATTTCAGAAACACTGCTAGCCTCAAGCCAATCAAATTTCATGAAAACCAAAAAATTGTAAAATCTAATTACAACCCAGTACATAAATGGCTATTAAAATCTTAATGTGATTCAGGAGGTCATTATACTGATTCAGAAAGTCTTAATATTGATTCATAAAGTCTTAGTAATTGTTATCCCATTATTAATATTTATTTAAACATTTCTAATACTTATTTATTCAACTTTTGGCTAAATCTTGACTATTTATGCAAAACTATATATGCCGACTAACCCCCAGTAAATGCACTATCTTAGAATCTGAGGAGGGTCCGGTACAAGTTGCTTCAATTGATGAATTAGACGGTGGGTTAGATCCAACCCGTTCTGCCTCTGACCCTATGAGCTCTCTGAATGAGTATCATCTCCGGTATGTGCAAAGGATTCCCTTCACTTTACTGTTTGAGATTTACTCTCAGCCAGTGCCTATTCGGGTCCGGATCAAGTCTTAATATTGTTGAAAGCAATTAATTAGTACTCATTAATAAAGTCTTAATATTGATTAATCAAGTCATAATATTTATTCGAAAATGTCTTAATTAATATTGCCATTTTTATTCAATATAGAGAGGTTTCATCCACATCCATATGTAATATGTTAGTTCTAATAAACAGAGGTGAGGAACGCTCAATGTAGTAGTATTTGACTACTATGTAATAAAATATTGAATTAGCGGTCAACAATATTTTGAAGAAAAAGAAATATGTTTTGTACTACTAATTAGTTGTAAATCCTCAAACTGCAAATGAAAAGGAAGAAATAAAAAAAATTAATTTGCATATTCTAAAGGAACGATAAATGAATGCATGGTGTGTGTATTATCTTCATAAAAGAAATCAAATCCAGATAGTATATATTCTCACTGTGAATTAATAAACTTTGGCTACTATTACAGGATAAGCTCCTTACTAGGGCGGTATTATTCACACAGGGATGCCGAGGGCACAGAATAGACTGTGTGCTATTCACAACAGGGAGGGTCGAGACACGAGACCACATGATGTGGGAATGTTGTTATGCAAAAATGTTCTGGAGAGGGTTGCTACCATGCTTCAATATCCAGCGCAACAACAGTGACACCTTACAGTTCGAGAACGTGTGGTTAACCATAAGAAGGAACATGGTGGGGCGGTGCAAACGGCTCTGGGATCTTGTATGGGCATTGGGATGCTGGACACTATGGCAAGAGAGGAATAGAAGGATCTTTACACAAAAAAGCAGAATCGTGCCAGTATTAATAGATATAACAACAGTGGAAATCCACGGGTGGATATCAGTGGCAAATCAAATGGCTGCGAGCAGGCACAGCGCCATGCTTGCAGCGATTGGCACAAGCTGAGGATATTGATAGATTACAGAGGATAGGAGAGTAAATTATCAGTACTGTTGTATATAATTTTAACTTTAAACTTTACATTACCCGTTGGGTAACCTTGTAAATTTTTCAACTATTATCAATAGATTGTTGGAGACATTGTCTTCCAACCTTAAAAAAAAAAAACGAATTAATAAACTTTGCTGCAAATTAGACATCTAATAGATACTTGGCATTCCAAAGTTAATCACTTATTCACCCATTAATATTCTTACGAGAACATATTGTATGGTGACACATCTTGACACTATATATTTACAAGCTATTTTTGTGATTTAAAATTCTAAATAGTCGATCTGAACCGTTCAACATGATCTCCATATTAAATGTGCTTGGAGACCAAATTTTACATTTTTGTTGGACCATTGAAAAACATTGATTTTCAAACATTCTAGATAAATAGTAAAAAAAAATCAAAAATATAAATTTTGGTCTACAAGCACATTTTAATATGGAGATCATGTTGAGCGGTTCACATGTTTAATACAATAGAGATACGGAACAGCTACATTAATGCAATGAGCACATCCAGCACATCAGATAATGGTAGCCAAGAGACACCACAACAGTATACTAACTACAAAATAACAAAATACACAGTGTGATAAAATCTTGACTCTAACCCAAAAAAAAAAAAAAAAAAAAAAAAAGAACGTAACTTCTGAATAGAACACTCCTGACTCCTGAGAGAGAGAGAGAGAAACTAAAATGGAAGTAGACCTAGGCAGCCACTGCCAGGTTTTTCAAAAAAAAAAAAAAAAGAAACTAAAATGGAAGTAGCATAGCAAAGAAAGCCACTAGATGCTTAGAATAAAGGAGGGAGAATAACCCAGCATCTCGGGTACTTTGGCCTGCCTTCTTTTCCATTAATAGCTGCATTTGAAAACATAAAAATTTCCAGTTGACACCCAGGGTAACAGAAATTATTTATTCCCAAAAAATACTTCGAGAGCCATAATTACTACATACGTGAGAAACACATCGCAGACCTGGATAAATCAAACAAAACAATGCAATTTCGTGTTTTTGGTTTTTCCCTATACAAAGCAAATTACATTGCCTCGTCATTTATGCCAAAGATACATTGAGGAACAAGAAGTGTGATTCACGCATCTTTTGATTCAACTGGCGAGGGAGAGAGATTGTATCACAGCATATTAATTATCAGTTCTTTATAGGTCATGTGATGCTCCCAATTTTTCAGCTTATTAATTACCAGTTCTTTATGGGTCATGTAATGTTTCCAATTTTTCTGGCCAGGCATGGTACCTTTCAGCTTCACAACTACATATGTATACATTTTAGGGTTTTGCAGGGTAGCCAGTAACAATGGCAAGGGACAAATGTGGCATGTATTGAGTTGGCCATAAAAACAACACAGTTACTTGTACCCTAAAAAAAGTTGATAACATAAGCAATCAGTACCGGCCCAGTTGGTGTGTCCCTCCTAGGCCTTTTTAACAAGTTTCACCAAAGCCAGTTTTTAAACCAATATGGGTACCATCAAATACTGAACAAAAAAACCAAAAACCAGAAAAAAAAAAAAAATTATTTTACCTTCCTGAGCCGGCGGTGTTTCCCCATGGAACAAAATATTTAACTTAATGCAACCATGATTTAGTTCCATGATCCTCATTGAATTTTCTGTAGAGTTCTTCATTAACATGTTCTGAAGGTGCCGTGGATGTCAATAATGCGACAGCAATATCTTCTGGTTTCACCGGAACAGTCTCAAGCAGCCCTGCAGTTTGTACCATACTAATTTCAGAATAGAAAACAAAATTTATCGGTTCCTCTTTTGCTGTTTCAGTACCAAACAGACAGGTTCAGTCCTGTCTTAGTACAGGAGGTAATGGAACATCTGGTCTAACTGGTATTAATTATATTTAAATTTCTAGGAACAACAGCATGAATCAAATATATAATAGAGATACAGCCACAATCTGACAGGAAACTTACAGACCCAAACAATACCCCATATATATAGTGCTTGATTTCAACATATTGATGCAAGGACCTAACCCAAAACCTACCCCATCTGACCTGATTGTCAACAACACTTATGTAAAAGGTACTAACTTCAATTATAATTAGGTTATCTGGTGGATTCATACCTTCATCCTCTAGGTATGGCACTGATGTTCTCAGAGAGTGCATTATTGCCTCCTGACACACGGCCCTAATATCAGAGCCGGAATATCCCTTAGTTATCTCGCCCATACGTTCATATGATATCTCAGGATTTCCAGCGGTGCTTGGCAAAAGTTCCTTGAACATTGCACATCTGGCTTCTGACTCTGGAAGCGGTACCATTATCTGCCCAAATAAATTGAAGATTCAAGCTGTTAAGTCCAAAATTCAAAGCCAAGTAGAATTCCTAATTCTTTCTTATTTTATTAAGAGAACCTTTTGACTTGTTCTATTACATACATTTTTGCAGTAATCAGTAAATTCAGTAACTGTGGAATCACTTAGTTATTTAAAACAAGGAACAAACAATCGATAAACTATACCAAAATAACAAGTCATCAAACTTACCTAGTAATTCAGCTTCATTTGTATTGTGTTATGCACATGATGCAACAGTTCAAATAATGCAGTTAATCAATTATTCAACATGCAAAACTAATAGCAATTTAATTCTTAGAAATAAATATCAAAACAAAGCCAGTGAACCCCCACACCTGATAATATAGACAAATAGAACGATCAATTGCTGCATATCAGTTGTTTCGAATAGTCCCGTCAAATCTCCGTCCCACAGAATCTATGTCAATGACCGAATAACACTGTCTTAGTTATTACATATAAAATTATCTCTACAAAATAATTTGTCCCAATAATTAATTCATATGGATTTATTATTCACAATTAATTGATGACACCAACTAATATTATTTCTTTATTTCTCATTTTTATTTAACTTCTGTTTCAATTAATTTAATACATTAAATCTCTATATAATGTCCAAGTTCTCGCATCAAGTCATTCTCTTTTTCTTAATTTATTTGTTGTTGGCAATAAATATTGAACTTAAGACTTCCTTTTTTATTCATACTTTTATTCATACTGGAGGTGTCAAGTGTCAACACGAGATTTAATTGAGCGAACATTAAAATAGAAAATCAGAATTCGTGAATGTTTTTGTATCGCCTGCAAAAAGGCAGAATTCAATGGTGTTCGCTGAGCTTTTTGAAAAATTCACCTCCGTTTCTCAATTGCTCCTGAGAGTATGGATAAATAGGAAAAGAAGGATAAATGAAACTGGAGGTTGGCTGATGGATGAAGGTGACCACTTAAGAAAGGAGGCAAAGTGGCATGGTAACATCAAATTGGTGAAGTGTTTGTAAAAATGTCAGTGCTTTGAGAATGAGCAAGCTGAATTGAAGGGGTAAAATACGCAGTCGTTATTTACATCAAATTGATGATGAAGAAGGCAGTAAAAGCGAAAGATGGTAACACCGTGAGTGTCGAGGAAGTGTTTGTAGAAATGTCAGTGAAGACCCGTCCAGTGGGAACATCACAGCAACAGTATCAGGATTACGTAAAGCACTGGACACGTCCAGCAGGCAAAAATGCTGGAGATCTTTTATCATTTGAATAAATAAAATCATTTATTCCAGAACTCTCGTTCTCTATAACTAACTCAGATACTAGTTTGTAGTCGTGTTTCTATATAAACACATGCTGTTACGTTGTTTCTATACCAACTATTTTCCAATTTTCTGGGAAACCTTTTCTTTTACCCATAATCGTGTTCCTGAACCTACAAACCATCAAGATCCTCAAGAACAACTACAAATGAGTTTACAGAACCCCATTCCAATAGCCAAGCAGATCAATATCGTTTTAAACCACGCAAATTACTCACTGTGGAGATTTAAGGCTGTAAGAATTCTTGCTGATAATCGACTTACAGGCTATCTAGATGGCACTAATCTGTGTCCTTTGCGTTTATGTGATGATGGAACCATTAATATTGCAGTCGAGTACTGGCACCGGCAGGATCAGCTTATACAAGTGTGGTTGTTGGCATCCCTCTCTATAACCATTATTAGTGATATGGGCTGGTGTGAGACATCTCAGCAGATTTGGGACCGTCTTGAAACAATGCATAACAATCACTCCCTTCCCAGAGTTGATGAATTGAAGCTTGAGCTTGAAACAGTACAGAGAGGCAATGCTACGTGTGGTGTTTATCTCAAACGGATCGGAATGATTGTTGAGCGCTTGTGACTTGTTGGGGCTGATATACCAGATCAAGACGTGGTGTTCTACACTCTTCAGGGTCTTGGTCAGGAGTTCGAGGGTTTTATCTCAGATGTCATGGGCCAGTCAGCTGTACCACTAACGATGACCAATCTCCACTATCTCCTCCTCATCCAAGAGAAATACAGGACAGCTTACCTCTACTTCACGGCACATCAATCAGTTGGACATCAACATGCCCATCAGCCAGTGATTGCTCAACAAGCTCAACCATCTGACAACAGTTCCATGATAGGTCAAATAAAGTAATTTCCTTTTTCCTTTTGCATAATTTCTGGTCTCATTGCTTGGGTTACCTCCTTTTTTGTTTGTTTGTTTTTTTTTTTTTTTTATCCATTTCACATATGCATAATTCTGTGTTGACTTTTTTAATTCTTTAGCCACCAGCCGCAATTCCGTTCCTTCGGATCCCCCGAAACTTGTTATCTAGCCGAGTCATTAACCAGGTAATGCATGCCATAATCAGAAAAACCTTATTAATTTGATATTAAATAAATCTTGATATATTTTTCCTTCTTTATAATAGAGAAATAACTCGAGAATCTCCAAATGTGGATTGGGATAACATTAAAGGGCTGGATAGTGCAAAAAATATCCTAAAGGAAGCAGTCGTGATGCCCATAAAATATCCCAAGTAAGCTCCAATTTTTGTTTTTTTTTCTCATATTTTGGTATGGTTACTGGTCTGTAATTCTTCATTCTCTCTAGTGTCGTTTGTCCTTTTTTGTAATCTTTGTATTATTAATACAAATATATAAACATAAACTGGGTTCTCAAGGGTCTATGCAATATTAATAGAAAAAGTGGATCTGATATTTATTTTTCTGTATTTTTTAGGAAATTTTCAGGGCTTCTATCACCAGCAAAGGGAATTTTGCTTTTTGGTCCCCCAGGAACAGGAAAGGTTTGTACTTAGGTCCTCTAGTAGATATAGTCAGTATCTTTCACTCCACTTTATTTTTATTATAGCATATAATATCACTAACTGTTGGTATGCGACTTGGTTGACCGAGTATGTGACCTAATTATGGATAAATATTATAAATGAAGTTTTCTATAGATCTTTCATTTACTGCTCTTATAACCATTCTCAAACCTTATTTTTAAAACCTGCTTAGGGAAGGACACTAATAAGGGCTTCATGCCAAAACCTAATTCTGATTTTTGTTCTGTTTACAGACAATGCTTGCAAAAGCTGTGGCAACAAAGTGCAAAACCACTTTCTTTGATATATCTGCATCACCCAGTGTCAGAGAATGGCGCGGTATGTTCATATTCTGGGAAGATTGTGTATTACCATCACAAAACATGACATATGTCATAAAACCATAAAAATATCACACTTCGATCTCTTTTTCTCATTTTCTATCTATTGAATGATGATGAAGGGTTGTCCTATCAGCTTTGTTAAATGTCAAGTGTGATTATTCTAGAGTGAACTTTTTTAACGGAAGTCTAGTCCCCTTCTTTCTCATGTTTGCAAATAAGTTGCTTCCTATCATCTGTCATTTAAGTCTGCAGTATAGTCACTTTATTTCTACTGTATAAAATTGCATTTGGTCTTTTTGTGTAAGGTTCACTTGATTATTTTTATTTGTAGGTATCTGACTTTTATTTTCTAAATGTTGATACCATTTATCTGTAATTTATATTGCTACCATAATGACTCCACAAATTTACACCACTATTGATCAGGTGATCCTCAGATCCTAGTCAAAGTTGTTTTCGAGCTAGCAAGACACTGTGCCCCATCCATGATATTTCTTGATAATATTGATTCTATAATTAACCAGCATAATGAAGCAAGTCGGTGCTTGCAAACTGAGCTACTTTTCCAGGTTTGTGGAACATATATTGTATGTGATGCCAGTGCATGCTGCTAAAATCAACTTATGTATGCATTGGTATTCATATTGTAAGTTTAATTTCTGATGCAGATGGATGGTTTAGCAAAGACAAATGTTCTTGTGTTTGTCTAGCTGCAACTAATTTGCCGTGGGAGCTAGATGCTGCCATACTTCACAGACTAACTAAAAAGGTAAACTTCAGTATATCAGTTTTGTTGAAGAACCAGCATCATTTATGTTCACTTTCATTAATATTTGAGTGCCTGATGTCTAGGCAAGCATTTCTATGTACCACTACAATTCTACAACCCTCTTTGTATTCAAACCGATATGCCTTTGACATAATTTCTTTTGGAAAACGAAGTTTAAGAAAGGAAAAATTGTGCAAAAGGACGGTTAAGCAGAGATGATGTCTTTCTGGCCTTTTGTGGCACTCTTCTGCTTTTGTGCGTGTCCATATTTTTCTTGGCTGTGTGTCTGTGTGTGTTTAAGTTTAGCTGTATGAAAAAAGTATATGAAAAATGTATGTAATAGAACAAGTCAAAAGGTTCTCTTAATAAAATAAGAAAGAATTAGGAATTCTACTTGGCTTTGAATTTTGGACTTAACAGCTTGAATCTTCAATTTATTTGGGCAGATAATGGTACCGCTTCCAGAGTCAGAAGCCAGATGTGCAATGTTCAAGGAACTTTTGCCAAGCACCGCTGGAAATCCTGAGATACCATATGAAAGTATGGTCGAGAGAACTAAGGGATATTCCGGCTCTGATATTAGGGCCGTGTGTCAGGAGGCAATAATGCACTCTCTGAGAATGTCAGTGCCATACCTAGAGGCTATGCATGATCATGATCCAGATGAAGGTATGAATCCACCAGATTAATTATAATAATACATTTGAAGTTAGTACCTTTTACACAAGTGTTGTTGACAATCAGGTCAGATGGGGTAGGTTTTGGGTCAGGTCCTTGTATCAATATGTTGAAATCAAGCACTATGTATATGGGATATTGTTTGGGTCACATAAGTTTCCTGTCAGATTGTGGCTTTATCTCTATTATATATTTGATTCATGCTGTTGTTCCTAGAAATTTAAATATAGGTAATACCAGTTAGACTAGATGTTCCATTACCTGCTGTACTAAGACAGGACCGAACCTGCCATGTTTGGTACTGAAACAGCAAAAGAGGAACCGATAAATTTTGTTTTCTATTCTGAATTTAGTATGGTACAAACTGCAGGGCTTCTTGAGACTGTTCCGGTGAAACCAGAAGATGTTGCTGTCGCAATGACATACACGGCACCCTCAGAACATGTTAATGAAGAGCTCTACAGAAAGTTCGATAAAGATCATGGAACTAAATCATGGTTCCATTAAGCTAAATATTTGGTTCCATGGGGAAACACCGCCACCTCAGGAAGGTAAAATAAAGTGTTTTTTTTTTTTTTTTTTTTTTTTTTTTTTGGTGTTTTTTGTTCAGTATTTGATTGTATCCATATTGGTTTAAAAACTGGCTTTGGTGAAACTTGTTAAAAAGGCCTAGGAGGGACACACCAACTGGGCCGGTACTGATTGCTTATGTTATCAACTTTTTTTAGGGTACAAGTAACTGTGTTGTTTTTATGGCCAACTCAATACATGCCACATTTGTCCTGTGCCATTGTTACTGGCTACCCTGCAAAACCCTAAAATGTATACATATGTAGTTGTGAAGCTGAAAGGTACCATGCCTGGCCAGAAAAATTGGAAACATTACATGACCCATAAAGAACTGGTAATTAATAAGCTGAAAAATTGGGAGCATCACATGACCTATAAAGAACTGATAATTAATATGCTGTGATACAATCTCTCTCCTTGCCAGTCGAATCAAAAGATGCGTGAATCACACTTCTTGTTCCTCAATGTATCTTTGGCATAAATGACGAGGCAATGTAATTTGCTTTGTATAGGGAAAAACCAAAAACACGAAATTGCATTGTTTTGTTTGATTTATCCAGGTCTGCGATGTATTTCTCACGTATGTAGTAATTATGGCTCTCGAAGTATTTTTTGGGAATAAATAATTTCTGTTACCCTGGGTGTCAACTGGAAATTTTTATGTTTTCAAATGCAGCTATTAATGGAAAAGAAGGCAGGCCAAAGTACCCGAGATGCTGGGTTATTCTCCCTCCTTTATTCTAAGCATCTAGTGGCTTTCTTTGCTATGCTACTTCCATTTTAGTTTCTTTTTTTTTTTTGAAAAACCTGGCAGTGGCTGCCTAGGTCTACTTCCATTTTAGTTTCTCTCTCTCTCTCTCAGGAGTCAGGAGTGTTCTATTCAGAAGTTACGTTCTTTGTTTTTTTTTTTGGTTAGAGTCAAGATTTTATCACACTGTGTATTTTGTTATTTTGTAGTTAGTATACTGTTGTGGTGTCTCTTGGCTACCATTATCTGATGTGCTGGATGTGCTCATTGCATTAATGTGGCTGTTCCGTATCTCTATTCGAGTAGAACTAGGGTGCTCCTAACCTCTTTGTGGACTCAGCTATAAAATCCATAAAATCCATTGAATTGACTTTAAATGATGAATTCAAACTATTAAATTTCTCCTACCTAATGAGTGATGCGTCTACATGTAAAAAATTTGAAAGTTTTAAATTAATTAGTATAAAGTTAAGCGGTCAAAATTATAAGGTTTATAATTTAATTTTAATGCATTCATTTTTGGGACGTCTTTTGGTCACTAAACTCTATATTAAATTAATTTGAAACTTTAAAATTTTCACATATAGACGTATCACTCATTAGATAAAAGGATTTCAACGGTTTGAATTCAATGGATTTTATAGTTGACTTCACAAAGAGGTTTGGTGAACTTAGGAGCACCCTAGTTCTACTCTATTGTATGATTGTATCAAACATGTGAACCGTTCAACATGATCTTCATATTAAAATGTGCAAAACCAAATTTTACATTTTTCGGAAATTTTTTACTATTTATTTAGAATATATGAAAATCAATGTTTTTCAATGGTCTAGCAAAAATGTAAAATTGGGTCTCCAAGCACATTTAATGTGGAGATCATGTTTAACGGTTCAGATTGACTATTTAGAATTTTAAATCACAAAAATGGCTTGTAAATATATAGTGTCAAGATGTGTCACAATACAATATGTTCTCGTAAGAATATCAATGGATGAATAAGTGAATAACTTTGGAATGCCAAGTATAGATTAGATTTCTAATTTGCACCAAAGTTTATTAATTCACGGTGAGAATATATACTATCTGGATTTTATTTCTTTTATGAAAATAATACACACACCATGCTTTCATTTATGGTTCCTTTAGAATATGCAAATTAAAATGTTTTTTTTTTTTTTTTTTTTCTTCCTTTTCATATGCAGTTTGAGGATTTACAACTTAGTAGTACAGAGGTGCTTTTCAGATTGTGTGAACAGCATGGTTCTGAAACTCGGAATTGGAATTGGATTCTTGACCGTAGAATCAGATGAATCGCTCGGAATCGGCCGAGTTGACTCAGAAACTTGGATTTTTTTGGCAGAAAGCCTGTTTTGTAGCCAAAACGTAGAAAATAATTGGTAAAAAAATAATTTGTAAAACTATATTAAGACAAAATATTATACTCAAATAATTCACTAATTAAATAATGTAATACAAGCATTATAAATTAAATACACTTTTTATTGCCATAATCGGCTGAATCGGATCGGTAACTTGGATTTTTTGACAAAAACTTATTTTGTACTAAAAAAATAGAAAAAAATTGGCATTTGGATAGTTAACATTTTAAATATTAATCACACTCATAATAATTAAATTCTGATGAATAACAATTAAATTTGTAGCGTAATTATTTAAAATATTAAAATTATCAAATTTTAATATAAGAATAAGGCTAGCGTGCTACCCGTAGCATAGTGACATATTGTGCTACCTCTTCAAAAACTTATTGGATATGTTTCAATGGCTAATCCAAACCGTTGAAACCAATCTACTACATAAGTGATGTATTTACATGCCAAAATTATAATGTTTTGAAATTATTTGGTATAAAGTCAAGCGGTCAAAAAATAAGAATTATAAGTTAATTTTAATACATTCATTTTCATTATTTTTTTGACCACTTGACTTTATACTAAATGAATGTAAAAATTTATAAATTTTATATGTAAATACATCACTCGTGAATAGATCGGTTTCAACGGTTTGAATTTGTCGTTTGAAGTCTACTCAATAGGTTTTTGAAGAGGTAGCACGACATGTCACTATGCTACATGTAGTATGCCATCCTTATTCTTAATATAAAATAGACTATTTCATAAAATAATTAAAAAAAACGTGA
Organism: Carex cristatella; assembly: GCA_024447775.1. Taxonomy (NCBI): domain Eukaryota; kingdom Viridiplantae; phylum Streptophyta; class Magnoliopsida; order Poales; family Cyperaceae; genus Carex; species Carex cristatella. Next base: position 6,897,281 of record JAJHPF010000012.1, read on the forward strand.
TTGATATTCACAAAAGAGAAATAAAATGTTTAATTTCTACATTTTATATGAGGAGGGTTCAAATCCACTATTTTTTTGGTGCTCCAATATGCTCCAATATACTCTACATCGTTTATCTCTGTTTTCAAAGTCCGTATAGTCCATCCGAACAGCTAAACATATTCTTCATAATAAAATATGCTTGGAGACCAAATTTTACATTATTTTAGAAATTTTTTACTATTTTTTTTCTTAGGTACAATATCACTTTATCGGATGGTCCAGAATCTCCTTAAAATAATGATTTTGTACCTATGAAAAAAAATAGTAAAAATTTCTAAAAAAATATAAAAATTTGGTGTCCAAGCATATTTTATTATGAAGATCATGTTGAGCGGTTCAGATCGACCGTTTGGACTTTGAAAACAGAGATAAATAATGTAGAGTATATTGGAGCCTCAAAAAATGGTGCATTTGAACCCTCCTCATTTTATATTTTCTTAACAATCAAATTTGTAATCTAGTACAATCCCATTATTTACTTTAGTAAAAAAAAAAAACAAACACTGTGTATGCATCTCCTTCACTCTAGTTAAATACAAAAAAAATATAAATAAAATAAAACAGTAAAGTCTTTGCAGGCTACCAGCCTAGTAAGTCACTCAAGCAAACAAGCACACTTTTGAGTCTTTGACAAAGTATTTTGTTCAACAGATGACACAGAAAAATACTAATTTTTTGGATCACGATATAAAATGGACAGGGTTTATCATGAACCATTAGAAATTCAAATGTTTTATAGTACAAAATTATACACCAGGTCTAACCACAGAAATAACTAGAGATTTTTCCTCCTAACTCAGTCGGATCCGTATCCTCTCTAGAGGTGTCAATGAAAACCGTTTACCCGTTTACCCTACCTGTATCGTATTCGATAAGATGGATATAGGTAAGGTTTTTTTTTCGTTAGCTTATTGGGTATGGGTATGGATAAAGGCTATTTCGTACCCATTAGGTAACGGGTAATTATAAAATAAATTACATATAGATATATAAATATTAATATTATATTTAATTTTATGTTTCTCATATCATTGTATCAACGTTAATTCATGAGAAAATATATGCATTTTGTTGTAAGATGAATATTATATTAAACATATTGTTTTTTTTTATTTGAATATTTTATTATTTAATTAACAAATTGAATTTTTAATTTGTTAGAAGAGATATTTGTACTTTTTGTTTTTTCTTTATAAAAAAATTATTAGTTAAAATTGATTGTGTATTTGTATTTTGATTTTTATATTAGTAATTGTGATTGCATATGTATGACATTATGAGTTTTGATAGTATATTTGTAAAAATAATAAAATTATTATATTAGTATTATTCGTTATTCACCCGCTCTCGTTTCGTTACCCACTAATCTTAACAGGTATGGGTAGGGTAGGGTATGGGTAAGATCAACTCTTAGTGGATATGGGTATGAAAATGCTTCCACCCTACCCGTATCGTACCCATTGACACCCCTAATCCTCTCTATTACTACAGAGGATGTACATCACTTTATGGTTTGAGATTAAATCTCAGCCTGTTTGAGCTTCGGGGAAATGGGGAAGGTATTATTGGACTTCGAGATTCGTGCCAAGTTAAAATTAATGGTCCAGATTCAATCAGTGTAAAAGATTCCCTTTGCAGTAAGTGAGGGGATGTGAATTCAACTCAGCCAGGGGCTTTGCCTTTCCAAATTTTTTTCGAGCGCCATTTCCTTCTTCAAAAGATGCAAAATTGAACTTAAATCTCAACCCAATAACAATGATTTTCTTGCTCTCAATCTCAAGAAACAACAAAAAGCTAAGGTGGGAAACCAAATTAGTCTAGGACAATGTTTTCACTGCCCATGTACTGACTTGGGTGAAACTCGGTTTGACTCGGCCAAACTCGGTCTGACTCGGCCAAACTCGGTCTGACTCGGCCCGACTCGGGTTGACTCAACCAGAAAATCGGCTAACTCGGCCGAGTCAGACACTGTACATCCGAGTTTTGCTGAAAAAATCACATGGACACGAGACCTCGGGTGAAACTCGGACCGGACACGTCCAATACCGAGTTGACTCGGTATCGGCCGATTTTAAGAACCATGGTGAACAGCTCTGGGTGTAAATCTTTAGGCAAGCAGGAGTTGTGTGTGCGTAATTGCATCGAAATTTTTTTTGAAGAATTCATTACTAGAATTATTTCAATAGTTGAATTACTATAATTATTTCAATTAGTACGATTAATTGCGGGACTTGTTGATTTTATTGTTGTTGTTTAAAATTAATTCAATGTAGTGCTTAAATTTGATCTTGCTATGTACTTGATTAGGAGAGTTCTATGTAGTGCTCAAATTTGTTGTTACTTTAATTAAGATAGCTCAATAAAATTTGTTGTTAGCTTGATGTAATTTGCAAGGCTTTTGATTTGTAGGTATGCAATTTTTGTAAATTTTTGTTTGCATAACTGGCAATTATAAAATAATGGCAAGATGCAATGATGCACTCGGAAGATTGCACTGCCCTTTGCACTAGTAGTGTAAGTTGTTACATTTAAATTCTCAAAAACAACTACTTTGGTGGTCGCACAACACAGTAACCAATTTGTACCATAGTTTTCACCTTATATAAAAACAACAATAAGGCATGACAATAGCAAATAAGCAACTTGTTTGTGAGGTATTATTTTGAAACAATAATACAATAATTCATTCGAAGCCACTAAAACTTGCAAATAAATCAACAAATAAAAAAAATAATAATATGATTTTACCAATGCAAAGACACGTGCAGAAAACAAAAAAACCTCAAGTTATCCCTTCTCAAAACATGACATAATTTTTCACATAAAATTGCTAAAGATTACAACTTGTACAGAAAACATAATTTCTAACAATATCCTTTTACACAAAATTTCTCACATTACACTTTTACATAATTTCTCACATTTTGCGTCCTGACCAATGATGTTGCCAATAGTGTTCGACTCTTCTTGAGCAACTTCCACCAATGAATCCTGAAGAAACCATAATTCAATATTGTTTTAAGAATTGATTACACAAGGAATTTACATCTTGCAAGTAATTTTGGGACAATGTTGGACATGCCCCGTGCTTCTGCACTGACGTAGGAGAGATTTTCTCCTTGTCACTTAGTCACTGTGAAATGCCAAAATCACATAACTGAAACATAAAATTGGCAAACATTAAGATAACATGTCGATTGAAGTATGGAAAAAGATGCTCTAAGCATGACACACCTGAAACATTACCTTCATATACCCATATTCAAGATAAGTTAGCTGAACTAAACTTTATAATAAAGAATCCCTAAATGAAGCAATTTTCTACAATAAATCAGGTTCTTTTTACATGGCATTTTGCTTTATATTTGACAATTTGTCACTGTAACCCAAAGTGATGCATAATTACCATCCTAACTTTAATCAATTGGTTTTATGCAGTGTTACGAAACACCTATTTGACAAAGAGAGCAAAGGATCGATACTTCCCATGAAAAGACTTGACAAATTGTATGAACAGTTACCATGACCTACAAAAGTGCTAAATTTCAGGCCTAATGCAAAGCATCCAAAGAAACTGGCATAGAAACACAGAGCTCTTACCACAGTTAGAAAGAAAGCAGATATACAACACTGGTGCTTGGAGCGACAAAACTTCTAGGGCTCCGCTGCCATGGGGAGGGGGTGGCACCAATATGGGTCTAGGTTTCACCAGATCGCGTGAGAGAGGGAAATTTTTTTTCGGTAGAAATTAACAAAAAAAAGAGAGAGAAAAATAGAAAGATTGCACTGGTTAACATTGATTAACCATTAATAGTAAGACCGGTATAAATTCTACCGGTTCTAAAATTCTCAAAGTTTAGACCTGTAAAATTTTTACTAGTCCTAACCAAATTTTTTTTTTTTTTAGTTTCAAAAAAAGATAAATCCAACTGATAAAAAAAAAAGTTAGGACTGGTAAGAATTTTACAGGTCTAAACTTTGAGAATTTTAGAACTGATAGAATTTGTACCGGTCTTACTATCAATATTAGAACCAGTGCACTCTTTCTATTTCCCTCTCTCTCTTTTTTGTTAATTTCTACCGAAAAAAAATTTCTGTGAGAGAGAGGAGTCACGTGAGGGAGAAAGAGGAGGGCGGCGCAGGGAGGGTTTAACTAAATTGGACGAATCCAAAAAAGTACAATACACTTTACATCTACTCTTTAGAGAAATAAATATTATTTCTTTGTTGTAGTCTCTTTACATTTTTTTTTTCCCTCTCTTCCGTTCTTCCGTCCCTCCTTCCTTCCATTCTTCCTTCCGTCCTTCCTTCCTTCCGTCCCTCCTGCGCACTCCATAAAAAAAGTACACACTAGAAGTAGTAGAAGTATAAGTCCAGCGAAAATTAAAATGATCTCAATCTGATTTGCATGATTTTAAAACAGATTCAATGGTCTTAAATGTGAAGTCACTACAAGAAAATACGTCTTTACCGGCGCTAACCCAGCCGGCGCTAATAAAAAACGCCAGTACAGCCCGCGAAATTTGATCGCGCAATATCAAACGCCGGCTTAAGTTTGGGTTAAAAAAATCGCGCGCCAGACCCCAAACCCTCCCGCCTCTCTGCCTCACGACCCACACCTTCGCGCCTAGAGCTTTTCCTCTCCGCCTCGCCTCCGCGCCTCTCCACCTCTTTTCTACGCTCACCTCATTCTTCTCTTTCTCTCCTCTTCCACCTTACTACTGCCTCCTTTTTCTCTCGATCCGCAACGGTGGCGCGACTTCGGCTGGTGACCTCGTCGTTCCCGTTCTCCACTCCGCCGCACACACACACACTCTCTCTCTCTCTCTCTCTCTCTCTCTCTCGGAACTCGTCACTCAAGGCAACCTTACTATTGTCTCTTTTTCTCTCGTTTTGAGACTTTGGCTGGCGACCTCATCGTTCCCTCCTCTCCACTCTGCTGGTACTCTCTCTCTCTCTCTGGAACTCCATCACTCAAGGCAAGTTTCCTCTCTCTCTCTCTCTCTCTCTCTCTCTCTTTGATACATACTGCATCTTGAATTTAATTGGGAATTTTGCAATTTGCAAGATTCTTGACAAATTAAGAGAAATTTCAAAAACTGATAGAACAAGACAGTAATGGCGAAATTAAATGGAATTTCTATGGTATTCATTGATTTTCCTTGTGTGAAATTGCACTATAAACATTGATATTTTCAGTTGCTTAGAAATGCTTGAATTGTTGATGAAATGCTTGTTTGTTGAATAAGCTTGATTTGTATGATCTCCTCTAGGATTTTCGATTTGAACTTGGGCGTTTGTTTGGTCAATCGAGCCTTTTATTATTATTTTTTTGTATTGTGATGACAGACCAGATTGTAAAAAAGCCCAATTTTAAGGGGCGAACTTGTCTTCCTATTTTGGCATTTCGGATCGAAAGCGCAACAGAAGAAGTGAGATATCCGTTTCGATTGGGAGTCGCATCCTCTCAACGAAGAAGCTCAAGTTCTCCACTGCTACTAAGGTAATTTCTTCCTCTTTAGAAAGGTTGGTGCATCAAGTTTTCTCTGACAATTGGCTCAAAATAAGGTCATAACTAGCTGCACCAAAATATGCCAGGATTGAATTGAAGTTTTAAAATTTATCTCAAAGCATATGTATTACTCAATTGAGCCTGTCCATTTCCAAATTGGGAAAGCCAAAGAATATACAAGGAAGCTAAGGTAACACCGAATTGTCCAGAATATTCTACCTGAAATAAAAATTAAGAATTGGGATTCATCACAAAATTTGTCAAAGTGAAAAAATATACCGTTGGTTGTACCTGCGACGAAGTACTAGATGAGGGTTCATCAAACTTCGCTTGAGAAAATTAGGTGAAATTTTACCTATGTCGTTTTGGTAAATTTAGTACCTTCAAAAATGAAGGAAGTACCAAGCTGACATCTTACTTTCATTCTGTTTTAGTACCTGAGTAATAGACAAAAAAAAAAAAAAAAAAAAACGCAAACTATACTTTATATTTTTACCCCTATCTACTCTTTCATCTATACTTCTACTATCTTCTTTGTCAAATTACAATTTACAAACTTGTCAACTTTTTCCTCTATAGGATGTATTAATCAAATCCAACCTTATGCTGCAGAATAACTAGAAGGAAGGGAACATCTAACTCTTTTAGTAAACATCTACCTCTTTGAGTATACAATTTTCTTATTATGCTTCACTTTTTTGTACGGTCCCAATAACGAATGATACCGGTACCGATACGGTCAACTCATACTCAGATTGAACCAGTAACGGACTAATTAAATTTAACTAGTACATACTGGTACAGTACCATAATATACTTAGTACAAAACTGGTACATTACCAGAATATACTCATGTCTGTAATTTGCTAGCACCATAAGGGTATCTTGGTAATTGTGACATACTCCTTTGTTGTTATTTGCCTAGCTTTAACATTCGTACAATAACTGTATATAAACCTGCTACTAATGAAAGATTTGTTGCCAACTTTCCATCGTCCATCCTTGTCAAATTCTCTCTCATATTCCTGATATTAAAATCTACTCTTCATATACATAATTGTTGACCATTTGTTTCATTCTTTCTTTGCAGTTTCTCCCTAACTTTTTAAATGGAAACACAACAATAGGTATAAGCTTCATCATGAGGGAAGCAGTTCATTTCACCCATATTGACCAGCATTCCGACATCACAAAAATGATCATATGCATAGTATGTTTCGGCTTGAACTTGCTTTTAAGGTACATTTACATATTCATCGTGTTGAATGAAGCTCATATAAGTTGACACATTAGCACTTTAGGTAATTGACATAGAATTGTTGATGACTGCGGTTTATTACTCAGAATGCTAGCATAAGAGAAATATTAGTAAATTGTTGTTTCCAAATTTTAATTCTGTGTGCTGACAGAATTTGTTCATTTCAATTACAAACACACTCATTTTCTTTATTCCCTATTTTTCTTCTCTTTTACCAGTATATATAATCTCTTTGTTATGTAATCAGTCCAACAACTATTTTCAGTAGGTCACTTCCTGAAGACATATTTATCCATAAATACTTAGTGAGTTTTTCTTTATTTATTTTGTTTCCTTTAATTGTACGTTTCATGCCTCCTAAACCAAAATAGTTGGATAAGTTAAATTATTCATTTAAGCAAGGCAAAAGAGATTAAAAGAGGCATGGTACTGTACTTCTCTGGGATCTCATAAAGAAATCTAACATCCACATACACAACCAAGTGCCGGCAAAAGACCCTTGAAATGCCGGCGTCTATCAAACGTCGGGAAAAAAAAGTAAAAAACGCCGGGAAATGATAAAAGTTAGGACGGCATTCACTAAGCGCCGGGAATTAGTAATTTCGGGCGGCGTTTACCAAGTGCCGGCAAAAGACCCTTGAAATGCCGGTATATGCCTTTCCCGACTGCTTTATTTCCGGCACTAATGGAAACGCCGGCAAATGTCAATAGCGGCATTTTCTGAGGTCTATAGCGGCATTCTTAAGCGCCGGGAAATGCCTGTTTTCTTGTAGTGAGTAAAAGAGACCTTTTAATTTGCAAAGCATCCATCTCTCTGTATATAAATATATATAACATATGATTTGACTAGCCGTTTAATATACTTTTGGTACCAACTGTGTAAGTTATTATAAAATATTGATTTTTTTTAGCATAATTAGTATTTAAGTTCTCAAACTATATTGATTTTTTAAGTGAAAACTTGAAAGCCGTTTTATTACTATGTAAGTAATCAATACATGAAAGTAATTTAGAATTTGAACGTATTAAAAGGACTACGGTAATTTTTTTATTTATTCAGAAGTGATTTTTGAATTGAGATCATTAACTAATATTCAAAATATTTTTATTTATTTTTACAGTAAGACACCAATAAAATATTATTGTTTTTACACGCAAAAAGTCATACCTGAAAAATATTCCATATGACTTCTAGACTTCTAGTCAAGGTTCTAAATAGCGATTATAAAAAGGCTATTGCAAATAGTGCAGCTACAATGAAAGCTATCATACATAGCGTTTTTCTTTTTTTTTCAAAATTTATAGTCTATATTTCTCCTAATTATCAACATGATCAATATTGGAGAATTGGAGTAACAACTAAAATGACAACTAATCTAAATCTATATTTTTTTTCAATCATGCAAATAAGAAGGAAAAAAAAAAGAATATACTAGATAACATTATTTAATAGTTCATACTTCATAGTATCATAGATTATAATAGACGAAGACCAATTAATTTTATAAGTGAAATAAAGTTTATATACCTATTTGAATATTTTATATATTATAATAATCAAAATCAGCTTTCAATGAAACGAACAACGATAATTTTAAGATTACTAGACGAAGAGCAAACAAAAAGAAGAATTAATATTTGAATATTTTCCGATATAGAATGAGAGACTAAATCACAAATAAGAACAAAAACACATAGTTTGGTTTAGCATACTTATTATAGCAGACCATGTAACATCATAAATAGGAACATAAGTACATAAGTCCATGTAAATTGCAAAAAAAAAAAAGGTCATGTAACATAGCGGTAGCAATAGCGATTAGTGCGTAGCGGTAATAGCGGTCAGCTATTATAGCTATAGCAGTCGTAGCTGCAATAGCGCACTTTTATCTCATAGTGTAGCTTTTATGGTCCGACAAAGCTATAGCTAGCTTTTTGGAACACTACTTGTAGTACATCTAATTTATGAGTTGTTTCATCTATTTTGTTTGATGTTCTTTCTTCTAGCTAGTATATTCAAATTGTAAGTGAGCTTCATTCATTTTCCAAAAAAATAACAAAAAAGTATATTCAACGGCGGTTACACTTTGAATTCAAAATTTTAACAAAATGCCTATCCACTACGATAAATGGCGGACACAATTTATGTCCACTGCGATAAATGGTGAACACTATTTAATTTATATGTCTACAACAACAATTGATGGCAGACATATAAATTAAATAGTGTCCGTCATTTATCGTAGTGTTATGGTTACTATGGTGTTTAGCTGAGATACAGCGGGGCAGTGTTATGGGGTGGAGTTATATTTTACTGATATAAGTCTGATATTGTGTTTGTAAGTTAACATTTTCTTGAATGAAATGGGTTTCGGCCTTTTTATATAAAAAAAAAACAACAGCAATTGGTGGCTGTGTCAAATTTAAAATTTATAGAAAATCGTAATTAAATGGTTTATTTTTTATGGTAAATATAAAAAAAATTGGTCATCAGTGCTTCATTATTTGTTTTTTCCTTTATTATTTTTTTAAGAGAAATGCATGAAGGTATTACAAGCACCAGACTTGCGACAAATTATCCCTTGTTTATTATTAACTTATTTCCGCTTCCAAAATAAAATATCAAGTGAAAAAAATAATTTTTGAAGGAAGATAATTCTATAAGATAAATATTATATTCAACAAATTTTAGATACAATTTTTTCTTTTTCTAAACATTAAATGTGTATAATGATAAACAATACAATTCATCGCATGATATAATGCACAAAAAACTTGAATTCCTTTAGGAGTAATAATGTATATTAGGTATATTAAACAAATATTATTAATTAAATTAGAAGAGAGAAACATAATGTACCAACCATCCGATCAAGATTAATAAAAAGAGAGAAATAAATTGGACGGTTAAAGTCATAGATGTGACTTAATTAGCTAAAAATTTTGAAGGATTTTAGTATATTATAAATTGATCAAGTTTGTTTGTATAATTGGAGAGTGAGAACTGTGAATTGTCTTGGTATCAAACATTATTTTTCATTGTCCGTGGAGCATTGTTGTAATTATATTTAAGTTAATGTTCATTGCCAATTAATATTGTAAATCAAATTTCAAATATTAATCTATCTGAAAGATATATTTATTTTGTTAGAGGATACTTATGTGAGATTTCCCCTTTACAGCAGAGGATTGTGTTACGAACATAAACGAGCGCAAACTTGGTTTAATCAAACTAAATCAGCGGGCTTCGTAGACCTACACAATTTGGCTAAAAGAAATTTTCAAAATAATGTAAGAATAGCTTTAGAGATGCTAAGGATAACTTTAATGAGTTAGGTACGATCATAGAAGATTATATATCACACCTCAGTTATTTCAAATTTCTGGATAACAATGACATCAGTTTGTCCTTTCTGATCCAAACTTTGAATCGTCATAAATTAAAAAAAAAAAAAAAGTTAACTACGAAGTTATGAATAACAATAAAATAAGAAATTGTATAATATAAATGTTTCGGTTCAGTTTATATTTTTAAATAACTACGAAGTTAAACTCAAAAAATCGTTTTGGTTCTATTAAAATTTTCAAAATCGAGCATGAGCTTCATAAATCACCATCTCTCCTTGACTGTGGTTTCCCAACCTGCAGCTACACTTCTCCCTTTTCTCAATTAAATACAAATTGAGTATTTCCCTCTTGTTTGATTTGAGTAATTACTCTCTATTAGTTTGATGAGATTAATTAAGAGCGTGACAAAACTCTCACTCCCTCGCTGCATCTCTGGCTTGCCCTAAACTCTCAATTCTCAAATTCGACCATTTGGAGCAGATTTCAAGTTAGCAATCTCTTTTTATTTATTTGTATTCAAATTTTATGAAACAAATCTAATGTCTAAACAGTATATATCTTACTGTTTTGTTTTTATTCAAGTAATAGACAATATTTTTCTCAACTTCGAAAAACAAATCTTGATTGTCATGATTCATATATTCAGTTCAATCCAAATAACCGAAATTTATTTCAGTTTAATCGGTTCGGTTTTAGTTCAATTTGGCATTTTAATTCAGTTGGTTCGGTTGGATTCTTAAAAATAAAATAAATTTAGTTTGACAATTTTAGTTCGGTTTGATCCGAACCGACCGTTTGAACACCCCTATTTTCTATGATGTACCGAGTTAACTACAATACATTATTATGAGCTACGGAAATGTTGCAATATTTCAAAAGCAAGGTAAACAGTAGTGAGCTACGGGCCAATGACTAGTGGAAACTTAAAAAGGATAAATACGATAGTGTAAATTTAAAGGGAAAAAAAAATGTGGCAAGAACTATTTTTTTTTTTTTTTTTTTTTACATTTTCCGGGCGTAAACTACAGACAATTGGATTTGGTAAAATCTTCTGATTTAGATGAGGATTAATTTTAAATCCTGCTCACCTCTGTTTTCACTAGTGAGTTGTGAAGGGACCTGTTATTACGGGAACATACACTGCTGTCATTCAAATTTCCAAAACAAAAAACTATCTTAAAAATACTAGTCAATAGATTAAACTCATGATCCATGACACAAGTTTTAAGGCACCGATTGCAAAACAAGCACCGTCTGATCTTAAATGCGATGCCAAGTGCACGACAATTAGGTATAGTACCTCTGGTTTATTAAGATTACAAATAAAATCCTACATTACGACCAAATTCAACGGATCTGTACCGACATGTTTGATACAATAGAGATACGGAACAGCCACATCAGATAATGGTAGACAAGAGCCATCACAACAGTATACTAACTACAAAATAACAAGATACAAATGAAAACATAATATTCATACATTAACTAAAAAAGAGCCTGGTCTTTACCAAAGTTCAACAGCCCAGTGTGATAAAATCTTGACGCTAACAAAAAAAAAAACAAAGAATGTAACTTCTGAATAGAACACACCTGAGAGAAGAGAGAGAGAGAGACTAAAGAAACTAAAATGGAAGTAGCACAGCAAAGAAAGCCACTAGATGCTTAGAAGAAAGGAGGGAGAATAACCCAGCGTCTCGGGTACTTTGGCCGGCCTTCTTTTCCATCAAATAGCTGCATTTGAAAACATAAAAATTTCCAGTTGAGACCCAGGGTAACAGAAATTATTTATTCCCAAAATAACTTTGAGAACCACAAATTACTACATACATGAGAAACACATCACAAACCTGGATAAATCAAACAAAACAATGCAATTTCGTGATTTTGGTTTTTCCCTATACACAGTAAATTACATTGCCTCGTCATTTATGCCAGAGATGCATTGAGGAACAAGAAGTGTGATTCAGGCATCTTTCCATTAGACTGGCAAGGGAGAGGGATTGCATCACAGCGTATTAATTATCAGTTCTTTATGGGTCATGTGATGTTCCCAATTTTTCAGCTTATTAATTATTAGTTCTTTATGGGTCATGTAATCATTCCATTTTTCTGCCCAGGCATGGTACCTTTCAGCTTCACAATCACAACTATATATGTATACATTTTAGGGTTTTGCAGGGTAGACAGTAACAATGGCACAAGACAAATGTGGCATGTATTGAGTAAGCAATAAAAATAACACAGTTACTTTTGTACCCAAAAAAAGTTGATAACATAAGCAATCAGTACCGGCCCAGTTGGTGTGTCCCTCCTGGGTCTTTTTAACAAGTTTCACCAAAGCCAGTTTTTAAACCAATATGGGTAACAATCAAATACTGAAAAAAATACACCAAAAACCAGAAGAAGAAAAAAACTTTATTTTACCTTCCTGAGGCGGCGGTGTTTCCCCATGGCCCAGTTGGTCATGATTGATGTGGCCACCACAAGAAAAACGTACCCTGCAACTGTCTGTGTGGCAATATTGAACCCGAGCCACTGGTATATCTCTGTTGTGTAATTGGCACAAGTGACGATATTGAACAGGAATCCTCTTGGTATCTGGTAGCCCCCATTACCACTGGGGCTTCTCAGACTCCTCAGAATTATGTGGCAATAGAAGTTTGCCACCTGGCAGAGCAAGCCGAATGCCAATCCTATTTTCCACTGAGTCTCACCCACGGGTGTGTAGAGTGGGTGGTTCACATAATACGCTATGTATGCACCAAAGGTCCAGTAATACAAGCAGTTGCGAAATACATTGGAGAGAGGTGAGGTGGCGTGGCTGAACCGGTGAACAAAAAAGGTCTCAAGAATTCTCTTGGCGTAATGGAGGCACCAGTAGTACATGGCATAGGTCTGTACCGGGTGGATGGTACGGTCAGTATCAGCATACCCGAAGTATTTGTAAAGAGGCAGGTAGTAGAAGAGGGGGTAGATGACCAAGGGGCCCAGGTACTCGAAGAAGAAGAGGGTGCGATATGAGACTTGTGGCCCCAGGTCCTTGAATACCACAGTTAAATTGTCAGAATTGCCCTTCTCACAGTAGTCTGAGAGCTTGGATTTTGGGTTGAGAACTACGGGTCTGGTCGACCCACCCGGTTTTGTTGGAAGAGTTAGCCTCTGTCTAGATGGATAGTATTTCTTTGCTGTCATATGAAAAGTGAGATCATGGAATGAAAACCATGTGCATGAAACAAAGTTACATATTGTTTAGTGCTTGAATGAGCAAACAATTTTCATGAAATAATTTCCCCATGCTTTGCAAAAAGTTAGCATCTGAAAACAAGGTCCACGTGGTTAATCTAATCAATGAGTATCTGGAAGTAACAAAATAGCATCATATATTCCTTTTTCATTGAACAACATGAAAAGAAATTATGAGGACTGGTCACTCTTTTTAAATAACCCTACTTTTAACCTTGCCAGAAGAAAACTGTCACTTTTGAAAGTAGGAAAACATCAATTCAGAGGCAAGTACATTTACTACCAGATATCATACTGATTTCATTACAGTTGATCAGGGTTTATGAGTTCAGGAACCAAACCACTTTCCCAATCAAATTAGTAGTGTTACAATCTACTTAATATCATTACCTTCTGCAAGACTAATTGTAAATAATTAATTCAAGTATATCCCAAACCCAAATAATTGTGCAGGAAGCTAGATTTACCCAATATTTGACAAACTAATACACTGCCTTTAAAAGGCGGTAATAGACAGAAAAGCCAAAATAACTATATTAATAACACCACATCTGAAAAATTACAAATTCTCTCTCTGAAAGACAGATAGTTACTTGATCACCCACGAAAAAGAAACTAGCAATTTTATACTTTATATTTTTGTCAGTATTTGTACTTACTTCGGGCATGGATTGTCTCCTGAAGAACCTTGACGGTTGCCTGCGATCACGCCAGAACAGTATAAATCAATCAGTTATCTTCATAATTCAAAACACACACACACTGAGACCAACTCGAACTCCCTACCTAAACAGCCATGAAAAAGATCCCGAAATTGGAGAGAAAAATTGGCAAATAAAAACACGAAAGAATGAGAATTACCGACTCCCCGAGCTCGATTCCGCCTTTGACTACCTCACGGCCGCTACGCGACACCAGCGTCACCTTCATCTCGATCTCGTTCGAGCTATGCAGAGCAGCAAAGCAGTACCCAGGAGACCAATGAAGAAAGAGAAAACAAATCTCTCACTCAAACCGCGAGGCAGAGAGAGAGAGAGAGAAATCGAATGGAGGAGAGGTGAGTAGCAGCAGCAGCCCATAAAACGGTCTTTTATTAGAAGCGGATACGGATTCAGTTTTAGTGGGCCCCAGGGGCAGTAGAGCGTTGGCCGGCCCAGTGTAATCAAAGAACTCTGCCTCTGATCTCCATTTCCTTAACACAGGAGCTATTCCATATTCACGTAACTGGACGTCTACATTACCTTTGAAACAGAGGAGAACAAGAGCAATTAAAGCTGGAGGCTCCTCGCGGTTGAATACAGTTCTTGGAAACACCCGGTCCATAAACCTTCCAATCACTGACTCAGGGTCTTTTTACTGTAGACCAGACTTCGGTGTAAACATGAAAGGCATGTGAAATAATTTGATGTAGTTGGGAGTAGGAGACCGAACAAAACAAACCGGTGGTGCGTGTACCGATCGGGAGAAATCAATTAAGAGCTCCATTGCGTACGGAATTACTATTGAAAATTAAAATTTCTCGATTATTTTTTTATTACTTTTTTTTTTTGCAAGCTGTTGTTCACTTCGTAACTGTTATCCACACCACTTCTGCCTATCTTTCTCCAACTGTTTTAATTTTTTTTTCATACTTGGAAAAGG
Source organism: Carex cristatella (assembly GCA_024447775.1). Lineage (NCBI taxonomy): Eukaryota > Viridiplantae > Streptophyta > Magnoliopsida > Poales > Cyperaceae > Carex > Carex cristatella. The sequence continues at coordinate 6,912,328 of JAJHPF010000012.1, forward strand.
ACGGATTCTGATTCAATCCTCGGTTCCATCGATTTTAGGATTGTAGCGACAAATTAATTTTGAGTTTGCAAAAAAAAAAAAAAAACAAGAAATTCAACTTTGATTTTCTTCCTTTTTTTAGAAAAAAATATGATTTTATTATTTAAATTGAGTCGTACGATTGAAAATGAATGGACTAGATTCATCTAAAAGAGCTTTTCAGAATTCCGAATTATAAATCGAGTAAAGCCCACACAACATTTATAACAATTAAAAAGATTAAGATTATAAATATGTTTCTAATTTGAAATGTTGATGTTTAATTTTATTAAAAGTGTCAGCAATCAAATTATATCAATTATAAATTAAATAAAGTGCACATTCATATAACTTAATTTTTCAATTTGATTAAAAATTAACTTCGGATGCTGTTATAAAATCAATTTGATTATCAATATATTCCTTTCTACATCCAAAGTTAACCGATCCCGTCTGTATACAATAAAATACATCTACGCTTGTGTTGTGTCATTGTGTGTCATTATTATATTCCAGATTGTGATTCCAGGGTATTAAATCTAAATTTTAATCATCACAATCACCATCATCTCCTGTTCGAATTCAGATTAGGTCCAATGTTTATCCGACCTACTTTGGTTCAATGGGTGTAATGAATATTCAATCTGCATTAAGATTTATGCAAACTAACTAAAATATGTGTAAGTGTGTTTCAATTTCTGTGCTCACAGATCTTAATGCATAGAGATAATTTGACCTAAAAGTAGGTCTAGGAATAAGGTTTGGTCCGACTTTGGACCGGATACTGTTCAAAACCTCTAAAAATCATACAATTAAAGTGCGAACAGGCAATCCGAAACGCTCAACATGATTTTCATATTAAAATGTGCTCAGAGACCAAATTTTATATTTTTTGAATTTTTTTTACTATTTTTTAGATACGTACAAAACATTGTTTTTTTTACTGTTCAGAAACAGTGATATTATACGTATCTAAAAAAATAGTAAACAATAAAATTTGGTCCCTAAGTATATTTTAATATGAAAATTACATGGAGTTGTTCGAATCGACTATTCAAACTTTAATCGTACAATTTTTAGAATACAGTATCCGGTCCGAAGCATCGGACCTACTCCTATCTCCTCCTGTTTGAGATGCTGAGCTTCAATTTTAGAGATTTTTTTATAAACCATAAATAAAAAAATTAAATTTATCGAAACGATATGATTAGGCGGAGTTTTATAAAAACCACAAGAAACGACATGCTAAGTCGTTCCCCATTTTTTTTTTTCAATAGAACGACTTCCCAGGTCGTTCCTGGTAATTTTTTCTCCAAATCTGTATAATTTTTGTGTTGCTGCCTGGGGAACGAGTTGCCAACTCGTTCCCCATATTTTTTTTTCTCAGGAACGAGTTGGCAACTCGTTCTTGATTTTTTTTTCATTTTTTAACCAAAAAAACTATTTTTTAAGAGGAGAACGACTTGCCAATTCGTTCTCCAATATTAATTAATTTTTTTTTTTACGATTTGCTTATAAATTATAAAATGTGAAAAAAAAAGTAAAACACACGATCAAGCTAGTAAATCTGTTAAAGTAATATTAATTACTAACTTGATATTTCTATAAAAAAATTATATTTCTAGTTATTTAATATTAATTATTTGAATTAAGCTAAGAGCATTTTTCTTCAAAAAAATATTAAAACATGTCTTCTTAGCTCATTGGTTTTCTATGGAATAAATTTAGTGTCGATCTGAGAAGGAAGAAGGAAGGAAGGAAGGAGATTAATGCACTGATAAAATATTTTTTTGAAATTTCCAAAATGAAAGAATAAAATCTGAAATTTCTAAAAAGAACATTAAAGACATTTAATCGGTAGAAAGAACAAAAAAAAAATATTTACACAATGACAATATACTCAATGTTTTCTAAATCACATAATTAATATTTTTTTGAAGAAAAATGCTCTTAGCTTAATTCAAATAATTAATATTAAATAACTAGAAATATAATTTTTGGTATAGAAATATCAAGTTAGTAATTAATATTACTTTAACAGATTTACTAGCTTGATTGTGTGTTTTACTTTTTTTTTCCACATTTTATAATTTATAAGCAAATCGTAAAAAAAAAAAAATTAATTAATATTGGAGAACGAATTTGCAAGTTATTCTCCTCTTAAAAGATAGTTTTTTCGGTTAAAAAATGAAAAAAAAAAAATCAAGAACGAGTTGCCAACTCGTTCCTGAGAAAAAAAAATATGGAGAACGAGTTGGCAACTCGTTCCCCAGGCAGCAACACGAAAATTACAGATTTGGCGAAAAATTATCAGGAACGACCTGCGAAGTTGTTCTGTTGGAAAAAAAAAAATGGGGAACGACTTGGCAAGTCGTTCCTTATAGTTTTTAAAACTCCGCCTAATCATATCGTTTCGATAAATTTAATTTTTTTATTTATGGTTTATAAAAAAATCTCTCAATTTTAGCATCAGTACATTAAAATTACCTTTTAGAGATTCCGGGCTTCACTTTTCTAGCAGAAACTAATTTACATAAAAGCCCTTTCAAGTTTTTATGTAGCAAGGAAGAGGAACAATGAAGGTCCATAAAAGCCCTTTCAAGCCCGTCAAATTTGAAATTTGAAACTCTCTCCTCCGCTACCACTACCAGCAGCCACATTCCCTTGTCCCTTCCTCTGTTCCTCTCCAGTACAACCTCCACCACCACCATGGACAACTACCTCGACCTCGACGACGCCGAGCTCTGGGAAGCCATTGATTCTGCTGCTGCCTCCTCCCGGCTCCGTAAAGGCCTACCTCAGCCTCGCTTGCCTCCCCCCTCTCCCTTCCCTTCCCACCAGTTCTCCTATCGCAACCCCTGCCGACCCCGCCCCAAAGCTCACCCAGACGAGGTCGGAGAGGTGTTTCAACCTGAGAAGAAGCCTAGATCAGTTGTCCAGGAGTCAATTGACCGTCGCATTGTCGTGGCACAGAATCAGACAAATGTCACGCCCAAGCAGGTCTATCCAGATCCGAATCTGATAGCGTACCAGTCACCAGCGAAGAGTGAGGTTATTCCGGTGCTGGAGAGCCCTTCACCTGCAATGGAAGGGAAGCTCGGATCCAGGCATAGCTTGTTAATTGGAGAGTTGCCTTCTGTTGCTGCTTTCAAGCACTTCCAAGACACAGCATTGGCGGTAATTTTGGTCCTTTTCTTTTAAATTAAGTTACAATTGATTTTCTGACATGGATTTACATTAGAGAAGCATTGAGTTAAATTTTGTCAGAGGCATAGCTTGTTAATTGGAGAGTTTCCATGTGAATTGCTCACTTGAACTGTGAGTGCCAGAACTGATCTGAAAATTTCTTTGATCATCATGTTGCAAGTTATATGAAAGCATTTCCTATTTGATAGATTAAGCATTAGTTCACAACTTAGGATAGACTTAATAAGTGATTATTTCTGCTGTGAGTGACTATTTATGACCAATGTCAAGTGTTAACAATCTAGGTAGGTAGTTCAGATGCCGAACAAGTGATATATTTCTGTGTAAATTGAGTAATAACAAGCACAAATTCACTCAATGCTTCTCTAATGTTGAAGCAGCAACCAAGAAAGAACCATAGAATAGAGGCTTCAATATTAACTTCTTCACTGGCGAAAGGCTTGGCATGCATCTTGGTGGTTCAATAAATGATAATATTGTTATAAATAATATAAATTGTTGACAATAGTTCTCTTTATTCTTTTTGATCTATTGGTTTTCCTTTTCCAGATTCTAGAAAAATCCGACTACAGTGTGATTTCTGGAAACCCCTATATCAAGAAATCTGGTAAAGTAATACACCATTTTACATCTTGATTTATGTGTATCAAATTTTTCATATTTGTTTGTAACCTTATCTTTTATATTCAGGATGGAGGAAGATGTCGTTTTTCTTCAATATATCTTATGAAATCAAAGACAAGACTATTGAATTTGATGAAAACCGAAATGTTCGGCGGGCTGAGTTTGTTGTCAGAGCACACATGCAGTAAGCCTCTCTGGATATGATTTTTAGCATATAGTTAGGTCTAATACCAGCACTCTACCAGAACATGTGATATTAGTGCACGCATCAATTGGAATGGATCATGGCTATTCTGCATTAAATTTTGGTTATAGAAATGGAAAACAAATGTTCAATTGGCAACTTACCTCTTGATATTTTGCTGCTAATCTAACATATGATATCAACTGATAGTCTGATACCTTCACAAAGGTTAGATTTTGGTAGAAATTAATCATACTCCTATTCTACATGGCCTTGCCATCTCCTGTATACTAATTTGATGAAAACCGAAATGTTCGGCGTGCTGAGTTTGTTGTCAGAGCACACATGCAGTAAGCCTCTCTAGATATGATTTTTAGCATATAGTTAGGTCTAATACCAGCACTCTACCAGAACATGTGATATCAGTGCACGCATCAATTGGAATGGATCATGGCTATTCTGCATTAAATTTGGGTTATAGAAATGGAAAACAAATGTTCAATTGGCAACTTACCTCTTGGTATTTTGCTCCTAATCTAACATATGATATCAACTGATAGTATGATACCTTCACAAATGTTGGATTTTTGTAGAAGTTAATCATGCTCCTATTCTACATGGCCTTGCCATCTCCTGTATACTAATTTCCTTGAAAACTTTTCAAAGAGGTGGGAGGTTCTCTGATGGGTGGGGTTCATGTGAGAAGAATGAAAAAAGATTTAACAAGCCAAACCATGACATACCTAGCACTGCTGAAACGAGGGCCAAAAATAAAGCTTGTCAGGTAAGAGCCATAACAGAATCTCTTTGATTTCTCCTTTAATTATAGGTTACAAATGATATAATGATTCTTTTACAATAAATAGAAGTTGTTTAATTGATTTTGTGCATGTAATGTATGTTATTTCAGGATCTTCTTGGAATCGGGCATGGCAGCAAGCGCTGATTGAGAGAAGTCTGGTGTGATGTTTGATTGATGGATATGAAAATCGAAGATGTCATGAACAAGATGGAAATAAGAAACCAAAACTAAATGTGGTATAGAATTTCTAGGAGCTTGTCTATTTTGTGTTCCAAGGATAGTCCCTTTTGTTGTGGTTTTCTTCCCCAAAACTTTAGCTACACCGATAATTCGTTTTAATTTTTGAACAATATTTTCTCATAGGGTGACGTGTTTTCTTTTTACTTCCGGGATTGTACATGTAAGATAATATGCCTCTAGGATGCTAAACTACTATTGTGCTCTTAAGGGAAACAATACTCTCCTTTTTATCTTTTTGCTTTTTGTATATTGTGAAGGGCATCTTCGCAGTGCTGCTTCTGAATTTTGATTAAAAGGAAAGAAAGAAAATGGAAAGGGAAAACATAACTCTTCACAGTGATTTTTTTATTTTTTATTTTTTATTTTTTATTTTATTTTAGGAGTAAAATGCAGATGTTTTGCAAATTATGTCTTTAAATTGTAAGTTGCTGCAAATAAGTAGCTTCAAGCATGCCCACAAGTATTAGCATTTACCAACGACTTTGCATACATTTATTTATGGTGGTTCCAAGCTTCTTGTAAGCATTCAAAGTATGAATGCCAAGAGAGACCAAAAATAAAAATATTCTCAAGGACAAATTACAACAACATTACCAATTAACAAAAGAAACCAGTTATCAGTTGCATCTTATTAATAAATGATGAGATTTATGATTGTTGCTAGTTCTCAAGCCCCTTTGCATTTGGAGAAGAAACATGTTAATCCGAAAAAAAATTTAAAAAGCCAAAAACACTTGCATTATCATGTAGTCATGTCTACCAATGGGAGGGCAGCCTGAGGCTGTGCTCCAGAAGAGGGAAAATATCCCTCATTAAAGGAAAGGAAAGAATGGAGATGAAAGGCCACCAGACTGGATCTGACCGAGGTTGTTTCCTGCTCCAGAAGAGAAAAATCAAAGAGAAAGTGAAGGGAATCAGAGGAGAGAGAGAAAGAACTCACTGTACAAATTCGTCACCTCCAATTTAGAGTGTAGACAGAATAATAGGCCGCCGATCCCTTCCTTCCCTTCCCGTTCATTCTCTCTACTACTGCGTTTTCTGAAGCACAGCCTAAGTTTCTTATTTTATGTTTGCATTATCTTTTCAAGTCTAGAATAGTAGAATTGCTCTTTTTCGGTTATTCCTTTTCTTTTCCCAGCTATTCTAACTCAATCAAATATATCACATTAACTAGGTGTAATGTCTCGTGTTGATTTGACACACTTATTTAAGCATTTTATAACCATAATTTTTATATAATTAGTTAAGATATTTTGAAACAAGGTGTATAAATAAATAGTGATCTCAAATTAATAAATGTTATTTCTTATAGGTTTATTAGCTAAAATTAAAAGAATAAGATTTAAAATCTGAGAACAGACTATACAAAACAACAATTTTTAAAGGTATCAAAGTGTAAAAAAAACAATAAAATACGAGAACAATGTTTATTGAAAATTAATAAAATTATGCTAGTTTTTTTAAAATTGATCAGTCAAAATTAAGCAGCTAGAAATAAATAAATCTTTTGCATAGAAATTTTGAATACGTAGAAAGTAAAAAAAAAAAAAAAAAAGCGCTTCCTCTAGTAAATATACTTTCAGTCTCTAAAATCTATCGAATCAACTTCAAACGATAAATTCAAACCATTCAAATCAATCTTCTTAACGAAAACTTCGCTTCCATATAATTTTTTTAATTTTCAAACTTATTTACCATCAAGTCAAGCAGTCAAAATACGAATTTTTTTTTATTTTTTTTGCATCTAATTTGATTGCAAATTAGATCTCCGCTCGCAGCCTTGTGACAAGACCATTATGTTCACTGACTGCAGAGAATTGGCGGTACCAGTAAACATTAAATCCAGGCCGCAAAACACTGAAGGATGAAAGATCCAATGTTAATAAATATTTTAATGATACATCACAAGTTCACAACTATTTATATATTATTACATATTATAACAACAGCTATTATATATATTAATTATTTAGTACAAGATCACAACAAAGAAAACAAACACTGAGATGTGGAATTAATTGATGTGCAAATTTTCCATCTCTTGATACTGTACTATCAGGAACTGTAAATTTTACAATATCCAATAAGCAAAAGTTTCTCATTAAGGACCTGTTCGGCTGCAGCCCGGAAACGGGAATGGGCACAGGAACGGATGAATAGTAAACAGCGGGTTACTGTTCACGTGGGAGAAAAAAATTTCAGTTGAACTGAATTTTTTTTTTTCCCGCATGAACAGTAACACGCGGGATGGCAGTCGAACAGGCCCTAATAGAACAACAGCAACAATTTAAATAAATTTGAAATATAAATTATTGCTGGAAGCAAATTATTATCTTAACATGTCACAAAAAAGATGTTATTCGATCTTTTCTCATACCGATGCTACCAAGGCACGGCAGGTGTGCTCTCTGTTTGTTAGAGGATTTGAGATTCAGTGGATTATCATTATATCAGATACAGCGAACAAGATCCAAAAACTGAAGTATGTGGATGCAAAAATTTAAAAGTTCTACATGCTCATCCAAAATTCCAAATGGAATTTCGAACCTTATTACCAGAAAAATATACTATTTTATGAGAAGTTGAATATATTAGTTATTAACATTATGTAGGAGCTCTAGCCTCCCAAGTAGAAATTCCAACCATGGCACGGGTGACTACTCTAAACTAAAGAACACCATGGCAAAATCAATTATGCATCTGCATACACAAACCTCGCATGTGGATGGAAAACAAGGATCCCTTTTCATTTTGGGAGGGACAGTGTTTCTCCAGAGAAACCCAAGAGGAAAAACATTAAAAAAAAAAACTATCATACTGGCCAGACAAGTAAGAACCTAGCGCTGCCTCCCTCCAGCATTATAAGCTCTTCCACCAGCATAATGTGGCTCCAATCCACGGCCATGCGCGTGGCCAGTAGATTCGTAATGACTTGCCTGAGTAGGATAAGGGCCCCGTGGGTCCGCATCTCTGCCGTACCCACCAGGGTACCCTTCTGCACCATATGCACCATGGTAGGCTGTTCTCTCTGTTGCCTCCATGTTGTACCCACCAGCAGAAGGGTAACTGTGGTGGGCCCCGCTCGGCCGAGGGGGAGGAGTGTTGTTGTTTTGTAAATGGGCCATGGAATTGGTAATTTGGTTCTGCTGGTATTGTTGGAGGCGTGCCTGAGACTCCTTTCTCATAAACTCCTCTCTTATCTTCCCTTGGTTTGCTTGCAAAACCACCAATTTCTCTTGATACTGCGTATTAATCTCATTCAGCCTCTGTAAAAAAAGAAGAGAAAAATAACATCTATAATTAAACTACAAGATATGATGTTCAAATTTAACAACTCATTAGGAAGAGATGAAGTGTCTGTAGTGAAAGTGTGAAAGTTAAGTACCGCACGGTGCCTTAAAACCTCAGCATCCTCTGCATCATGCTGTTCTTTTAGTAATTTTGTGAGGTCTTGAAGAAATCTCTGCTCCAGAGCATCAATTGTTTGCGGAAGGGCTGCATTATCCTTGTATCCCCCTTCCAATGCACTATTATTTGGATTTTCTGCCCTTGATTCTGTACCTCCCGCCTTTACTGTGCCATGTTTTGTATCTACTCTCTGTGCCTCATACATGTAATTATGTGAACCAGCCTTGCCTTGACCTATATACCAGTTCATAAATAAGAAGAATAAAAAAAAAAGTCAATTTACAGACAATGAATGAATCATTGTACAGTACAGCTGCATTTGCCAGGTACAAGTTGTGCGGGAGGAACAAAACTATGACATGTGGTATCAGTTTACAGACAATTAACCATTTTCTTTTGTTTTATCAACTAAAAACTTCAATTGAATCGAAAAACAGCTTTGATTGCACATTGGACCATTTTGGTTTTGAACATTTAGTCAAGAGCAAATTGGACAAGTTGGTACCAACCCAACAGGTCGGTAGCATCAATGGGTATGGAGGCCATGAAGATCCAGAATAGTATTGACACAATGACAGTAACACTTGCCTTCAGTGTATCCAGTAGAGTAAGAGGAGATCTTATTATTGGGTTCTTTTGCAGAGTCACGGTCCCGGTGCCACTGTCCCTCAGCAGGCCATGAAGATCCAGAATAGTGTGCATCAGCAGGCCACAGAGGATCCTGTGTGGAATATGCATTCCCTGACAGTTGTTGAGGCGGGTATGGATGTTGCTGTTGCAGCATTGGATGAACACCCGATTCTGTATACTGTCCCTGCCTTCTCATCTGATACCAAAACATATTGGTTAATTAGGTAACAATTCCCATTTTTGCATTGTATCCACATAACAGTTCATAAATATACTAAATATATCTCTGACGTTCCTTTTGAGTTATAAACTAACCAACTATCCGGAAAAAAAGAAATGAAGAAATGCAAAAGGTTAGACCTTAACCTGTAACACAACTAACTAAAACCGAGAAAAAGAAACGAAATTGGACGAAATGAACGCAGAAACATCAAACACAAACCAGTAAGAAAGCAAGAAATCAATATGACAAAAATCAAAGAAACACTAACCGGCAGCCGAGGCTCGAAACTTGTAACTGATTTACGGAGAATTGGAGAAGAGGAGGATTGCGTTGGAGAACGAATTAGCGAGGTATCCGTATCTCTCTCTGTCTGTCTCGTCGTTAGATGGGAGAAAGGTGAAGGTAGGGTTAATAGATACTCAACGCTCAGACTCAATTGGGCTTTTCTTTGAAAGCGAAAAATGGGCTTATTTGGGCTGTTAAAGTTACTTTCTCTATTCTAATTTTGGGCTTTGTTCTTGGATCTACTTTCTTTATTTCTTTGTATAAGACAAGGTGCTCTAATTTTGAGCTTTATTGTTGAAATATTTTTCTTCTAAAAGCTCTGTATAAAAGACAAAAGTGTAGAATATTTTTTGGGCTTTGCTCTAGAATATGCTCTTTTCTTTCTTTCTTTCTTGGATCATTTTTTGTGTATTATAAAACAGTTAAAGTGTAAATTAATATTCTCTGCCTTTCATTTACGGCAAGTAAGTCGGCAAGTAACTATTTATTTTTCTCTTCCATCTCTATTCTCTATTGGGTTCTGCTAAGTATCTGTTCTGTCGCAATCGACATCGACAGAAGCAGTGGTGGTGGTGATTTTCTCCTTCTCCACAGACCCAGACCACAGCTGGTATCTACTTTTTGGCGGTTCTTTATTTGCTGTCAAAAGAGGAGAGGATTTTAAATGTTTAGTTGTATAGAATGATTTTGTCTCTGTTTTCACTTATTTACTTCACAAAATCACTTAGCCTTTTCAGTAAAAAAAATGAACACCGTAGTATTATAATTAGTATGTTACAACCGTTTCTGTCAATTATTTAAATAGGACGTACATTAAATCTAAAACAAGTAATAATTTCTAATTTAAAATGGGGAAAGTTTTTTTTTTTTAATGATCAATGACTAATTCAAATCTAATTGACTACAATTTAATACATGCTCAGATTAAATAATTGAGAAAACATCTACAACTGAAATTTTTAATTTGATTGATTTTTTTTAGAACAGAGTTCAAATACCTCCATCATACTTTTATTTTTAAATTTTCTAAATAAAAATTCTAAAATATGTTAAAATAAAAATGTTAGGTCTTAGTTGTAATCTATATTATTTTCTCTACATGTGCGTAAAAAATTATCACTTTTCAATTTTGATTTTCTTATGAACAAACATTTGAAAAATCAATGTCCAATATGTATCCATATCAGTGTATTTTTGCAAGCACTTGATACTTGTAAAAATAAAAATTGAAATGTCATTCAGTTTTATATGTGTATAGAGAAAAATGATTTTGATTTAATTTGTCATTTAAGTTTTAGCTTTTAAATTATTTTCATTCTAAAACTAGAGACATGATAGAAGCACAAAAATTAAATATATTTGAACACTTCTCAAAATATATATACACACTATAAAAGTTGGAAGTAACATAAATAGTTTTATGTGGGTAGAACTGCTCTTAACGGAATATAACATTTAAATTAGTATATATTATATACACTTGTACTAACGTGCTCATATTGTACTTTTACTTAGTCCAGTTGAAATTCTCTAGAATTAAATTTAATCATTCGAATAACAAACAGAACAACAACCATTTGTAATTTATTAAAATCCAATTAGTGCTTGTACTATAGATAAAAAAAAAAAAAAAAAGGTTTTTTTTTGTACAGATGACTGAGATTCATCCATTTCTACAAAATCTGATTAATGTCAGTATCTGCTTAATTATTTGATCTAGTATTCTAAATAACAGTATGCAGTCGTCAGATGGACAGAGTATCGTCAAGCGATTAATCGAAAATAATCGGTCATAATCGGAAATAATCAGCCAATTAGTTGGAAAAATCTATGACGGTTTGATCAGTGCCAATGACTAATCGGCCAATTAATCGGTCTAAACAGACATTTTTTACAGTACTGATTTGATAAGCGAACATTGTAGCAATATGCATGTGTTCTAATCAGAATAACATGATGAGAAGTTGCTTTCACTGCCTTTGAATCAACAATACAATCGCATACTGTTCTTGGTCCATCATATATATTAATATATATACAACAATTATGCCTTTTCATTTTGCTTGTCCTTTTTTTTAGTTCTATTAAGAATTTTAATGGCTTTGACATTTATCTTTCAAAAATTCTAATGGCTTTGACCCCATTTTATTTCAATTAATATTGAGTTTTAACTTTTAAGGTCTCTAAGTCATCATATATCATCAAGCATTTATTATCATTGAATTAATTATTAAGTATTATCAAATTTATTGATAGTGTTGAAAATTATTTAACTTTTCACTAATAAAAATCCATCAATATGATATATCTATATATTTATTGATAGTGAGGCTGATCCAACGGTTTCACTGTTTGGTTAAGCTACCGTTGGATCAAAGATTTTCAAAGTGACTTAATAAATAGTAAAAAAAATTTCAAAAAATGTAAAATTTAGTCTCCAAGCACATTTTAATATATATATCACATCTAACTGTTTGGATCGACTTTTCGGACTTCGAAAATTGAAAAACGAGTTGGATGTATTTCGGTCGAGGTGCTACCGAAAGTATATTAGTCGCTCTATCTATCTATCTATCTATCTATATCTATATCTCTCTCTCTCTCTCTCTCTCTCTCTCTATATATATATATATATATATATATAATTTAATGCACAAAATTAATTATTTTATTATAAATAATCTAATAAAAAATTATATAATTTTTATGTTGCATTCTATTTGATACTAGTTATTTCATTTCGTAATTTATTTTTTTAATACGTATTTTATTTCCGATACCAAGTTCAAAAAATCATATTACAAATGCCTTCAGTAAAAAAAAAATATTGAAGGAAAGGTATTAAGGAAAGCGCAGGGACTTAAATATATATATTGCCTTAAAGGATATATTCTAGGTGTAGAAAATATCAGGATGAATTATATTGTATGATCATCATTAGTTACCTAGATTTTTAAATACTTGAACGAACCATACACGCTAGCTATAGCTCGTCATTTATTTCTATTAAATTTCAAAACCAGGGTTTATATATCCAACGCTCATTTTTTTCCCATTTTCCATTTTCAAATCGTGGGATTTAAGCAATTAATTGCGAGTCAAACAATTAATATGGGCAGTCGTTTTCGCTTCTTACCGGGATTCCTCGTAGAAGCCTCTTCTAAATTTACGTACGCGTTTCCTTTGACATCTTCACTCTTTGAATTCACGTGTTAATTATTAAATAGAATCATATATACGCTGTTAATTAAGTGTTTCAAATTAACAAGAACACGGAGAGAGATTTTTTTTTTTTTTTTTTGTACTACGTACTATTATTAACAGGGGAGGATTTAAATGTCTTGTATTATATATTAAATAGGTTTGGAGATCAAATTTTATATTTTTTGAAAACTTCTTAATTATGTTTTTAGATAGTTACAAAATTATTTCCAAGCAAATTTTAATGTGAAGGTCATGTTGAGCGGTTCGGATCAACAGTTTGCACTTCGAAACATAGATTTAAAATATGATGCACAATGAGACATTGGAACCCTCCTATTATTAATAATATAATTGTTGTTATTTTAATATTTTCATAAAAAAAATATATTATCGTTATTGTTTATTATTTTGACATTTTCGTAAAAATTCCAACATTAAATTAAGTATTGTGATTTCTGAAACTGGATAGATGCATTAATTCGCACAAAAAGGAATGATAAAATAAAATATTTGATGAGCACAATTCTTGGCGTGAGGCTGGGAAAATAAAGTGCAAGTAGGCGTAAGTAAAATAAAATGATAGGGATGCATGTGATCTGATGGCAATATATACATTGATACAAGCAACAGGTTTTAATTAGTTAGATCCACCACCAGAAATGAGGTTGTCTTGACTTGACTTGCTCCTTAAATTAATTCACCAATTCTTTTATCTAAATATAATTCCAGAGCACCACCGCCGATTGGTATTAAATTGAGGGAACATTACAACAACATATACACACATTATTGGTCACATGGAGATAACATGATAAGTATATGCATATGAACAAAAGATATATACATCTCCTCTCCCTTTCTTTCCCCAACATTAAATTAACATTGCAAACAAAGGTAGAATAAATGTGAGTCCAGATAGATAGGATTGATACGCCAGTTAGAGTTAGGCACAAAGGATGAACATGGAATGTGCTCAATTAATTTGCAGCTGTGCCCACAGCCTGTAAATGTAATCCAACCTTAAATTAAAAGTAGGAAATTTGGAATAGAACAGATGCACTATACCCAAAGTTGGTTCGGTTCGGTCGATCACTGGGAAAGGAATAGTGGAACTAACGGTAGGAATAAGGGATTATTTCATCATTGCTTATTCATATACCAATGTTCTTTCTTTTCTTTTCCCTAGATTTATTGATTTTTTTTTTTTCTTTTTGGTGGTTCTAAAAGTGCTTTCCTAATATAATTTAGTTACACTTACCGGAATGAAATTAATTGCAAAATAAGGATCTGCTTTATTTGGTGATTACAAGGATTTCTCGTTTGTATAATTAATCACTATATTGAGGGGTCCAGGCAGAATATAGAGGGAAAATTAAGGCACAATTTAAATTTTAAAGATAACCGTTGGGTACAAACTAATGAAAAACGCTTGAAACAGGTTTATCTTGAATCAGCCAATCAGGATATATAAAACAAAAGGGTGCTTTCTTCTTCAGTAAATAAATAATTATGCCAGGACAAAGGGATGGATAACATTATTTAGTATCTGGTAATAATCAAACCATTATGGGACAAATGTGAGTTTCATATTCATTGATCAAGTCAGAGAAAAAAAGAATGACTAGAGAAGCATTCAATTGGGGAACCAAGAATTGGTAAGAAAATAAAGGAATACATTTTCACTTAATACGGTTGTTATTAAATTAAAGAAAGGTTTAGTTTAGGTATCTTCTCTTCACCAAAGTAAGATCTGTGTTATTACATCCAGTTCATTTAGTATTCAGATCTAGTGTACTTTTCACTTGGATTAGCAGGTAGTTTGATAATCCCTATATTATATACATATTTGATTAATACTGTACCACTCCAATAATTATCTTTTTTAGTACGGGATAACATGATCAATTTCACTAGCTGTCAATAAACCCTGTTCTAAAAGCAGAGAGATCACATGGGGACAGATTACAGAAAAATAAATTTCATTGAACTAAATACAAAAGTATATACTATTCGTTTAATTAAATGTGCAATGTGCAACAGCTACAGATCTTCTCCACCAATACATCTAACGTAAACATTGAATTAAGAAAAACAAATTTGAATAAGAAACAAGTAAAATAAAAAAAATAAAAAGCAGATCCAATCTCCTTTAGCCTTTTCCTTCCCAATAGAACCACCTCCACCGAAAGAATGAATTAGTGAGGCAAGCGACTGCCGAATCAGATTTCAACTCTTTCTAGGTCCCTTAGGAAAATTTCAAGGCACCATTTACAACCTGATTAAAGTCCCTCCCCTATTTTCTTGTTAATAAATGCACAAAGGAGAGAGAACTGAAGCGAGAGAGAGAGAGAACCCGGCTTGTGAGAGAAAGAATGAATTGGTGAGAAAAAAATGAAACAAATTTCTACACAAATTGGTCAATTCCTCCTGTAACCCTTTGTTCTTCTAATGTACAGAAATGAAACCTAAAAAAAGGCTTGAATTTGGTTGAATTAGTTTTAGGTGAGAAGGCAAGTCTCTGACTTAAGTTGAAGTTTAGCTTGCTGGTGGGCCCAGTATGCCTGGGCTTGAAGAACCCGGTCCAGGAGCTCCTGTGGAACCGGTTCACCACGCCTCTGTTGTGGTGCAATACTAGCTGTGTGCACCAATGTTTTCCATTTATCCTGATAAGGCATAAGAATTTGACCGTGAGTAGAGCACATGGGATAAATGCAAAAGTATGTTAGCTTGAGAGAATTGACCACCCATCACATGGTAGATGACCAAGTTTACCAGCCAATGATGGAACCATGAATTGATGATTAAAGGATTTTGAATTTAAATTTGAATTTGAATTTAAGACTTGGTCTGGTCAACAGCCAGAATTGGCTGCCGTGGGGACATAACAAACTATTCAGGGTTTATTCCAGGTAAGAGGCTTTGTAGCTTTTTCTTGGTAAACAACTTGACCTAGTACAGTACACAGGAAAATAGTTTTTGCGTGTGGACACCAAAGAACTAAATCGAAATTTGGCTCAAATTCTCTCCTAAAATATTTATAGAAACTTCTTTCAAACTTGGAGAAATCTCGAGATTTCTCCTCCTCTCCAATTGATCCACTTAAAGTTAATCCAATTGGATGCATCAAATGAGAATTAATTTTGAATGACCAAAATACCCCTCTAAGAACAATATACTAACCAAAACACGGTTATAGATACTAAAATGGAAGGTATACGTTATTAGTATGAAACCAAAATGATACAATTTCTAAATTTAGAAAATGACATCAATTTAAAATATGATTTACGTTTACTAAACAACTAAAAGAGCATTACCAAATCATATACAAAAACTAAATTGAATCAGTAAGAACTAAAAGTCAAATTGGTTTTCGAAAAAGCCAAATGGTGAATTCTGTTACCTTGAGATCCACATACGTGCGGTGTTTTGCATTGTCAAATGCTCTGATTTTTACATCTCTCCACCTGAAGAAATATCAAATACAGCAAATAAATCCCTTTTCATTTTTTTTTCTTTTCTTCATTCGTAAAAAAAAAAAAAAATTAAAGACAAAAACACACCTTCCAGTGCCTAATTTCTCAACAGCATGAACAAGGGCTTCCACCTCAGCAACAGAAAATGGGCGGCGGATTCTTCTCTGCCCAATTGGTTCGACCCGCTTAGTTTTCCGTGCTGGTACCAAGGCAAATGCCTCCTCCATCTCCATCTTATGAACCACCATTGCATTTGATTCAGTACCTGTATCTGAATCTTTTGATTTTGAATTTTTCTCAGGAGAAGACATATTCTCATCTGGTGAATTAGGCGTAAGAGCTGAGTCATAGCCACTCTCATGACAGTTCAGTGAAGGTGATTGTACTGGGTTCTGCACCAGGTTTGGAATCGGCTCCTGATATGACACCTGGTTCTCTTGTGGGGGTGTAGGTGGTGGTAAGCTGAAATAGAAAAAAATGATTTTCATTTATTAGTGCAAATAATTAAAAAAAATGTTTCCTAATTGTTATTCCATTTAATTTGCATTAACCTTGCTAGAGGCTCAGTTAGGTCACCGAGATCAGTGACGTGGCTATGCTCCTGCACCACATTTTGGCCAGAATTGTTTGTTTGATTCGACTCGGGTACGAACTTTGGTTCAATAGAAAAATCAAGATTTTCGATTTTCTTGCTGTGGTTGATCCCCGTCTGTACCAGTGTGGCTGTATCATCTCTCACTTTCTTTCCATGAACAGTGACGCCGACATGTAGGCCATCTCCTAACATAGCTCTCATACCCTCCAATATCTTTTTCTGTGATATACAAATTAATAAATATTAAGTAAAAATTCAATTTTTAGTTTAAAAGTTAAATGAAGATGATCATTAATTAGTTACCTTGAGAGAGGCAACTGTAGCCGTTTCAGGGATTTCGATCAAAAGCTCTGGGATCTGGAAGGACTTGATACATAGCTTCACTTTGTCTTTAGATTCATGCATTGGTTTCTGAAGTTTTGCAGCTGATGCTTCTCTTTTAACTGAAAAAGAAACAAAAAAACGAACTAAGTTGACTTTCAATAAGTGAGAATCTTAACAGTTACTTATTAAAAAGGCATCTCTCCAAGTTATAAATTACCAGATAAATTATGAATAATGTTACCTTCCCGGTTAAATACGGAGCCCTGACCAAATTGCTTCTTTCTTTTAAACTGAGTTCTCTGGCGAGTGTAAAATAAGCTACTGTTGCGGAAAGTTGGCTTCTTCTCACAAACTGAATCAAACAAAAACCAATATATCAATTGAATTGAAAGAACAAAAAATATAATAAAAACCAGTCATCCAATTCCAACATACCACTGTAATTTTTATCACCCTTGTGCACCCGAGGGGATGCCATCTTCCTATACTTGGGGGAAAGGACTTTCTTGGAAAATTTGGAGTGGGGCCCAAATGCCTTGGGATGCGTGCAGGCCGATGAGTTATCATCACATTCTCTGTCGACAATTTCAGTCCATGCAATTTTAAAGTTCTCTCTGTCTGATGGCATATCAGTGCTGCTGTCCGAACTAACCAAAGGTGGCGTCTTCACACCCAACTCCATTCGGCTGTTCAAATTGGGAGAGTCTGTTACCTCTTTAAGTGGTGTTTCGCTCTCATTGCAGCTATCCTGATCCAGTGGATCAGATTTCATCACTTTAGGGTTAACAGTTTCCTTCACAGGCGTTGCATTTGTGTCGGATAGGAGAAGAGAATTCTCCCCTTCCGTCAGAAGCTTCCCAGCTAGGGTGGCTAACATGTCAAATGCACACATCTCATTCAGCTCATTTTTCTTTCTGGTGGATCGCTTTCCCTGAAAATTTAGAAAAATGAGAAAAATGATAATTTGTAAAATAAATATGGAGAATGGAGAATCAAAGGCCTCAAGAGAAATTAATCCCAACCTTGGGTACTGATGCTGTGATGGGTATGTTGTGGCCGGAGGAGCCGTATTCTATTCTCTTGTGAAACACCATATCTTCTGATAATTAAACTGAATATTTGCTAACTCAATTGACGAAAGAATAAGTCTGTATCATCCTTTGATATCCTCCCTTCAAATGCAAATCTGCACCGAAATAAAAACATTCTTAGTTTTTATATTTCTCTATATAATTTATCAAGATATTCAGAACGAAAAATCAATCAATTTCATTAACAGAAAAGGTAAATCAAGTATAAAAGTCAAACGGACCTGGTAATTCCCTCACATAATGATTTGATTAATTTACAAATACGGCAATTACATTAAAATGGCACCGAATGATGACAATCTAATAATAGATCATTAAACCCAAAACCCCCCAAAATATTTTGGAAGATCACCACCAATTAACTCCCTAAAATCAGAAAAAACAAATAGGAGAGCAAACAATATAAGGGTTTTTTTACTGTGCATTTATCTCGGAAGGGATTATTAAAATCAAACATGAAACCCATTTATGAAGCAATCCAAAAGACAAAGAAACATCACATGCAAAGGGATCCGTGTGGATCAAGCAATAAAAGACGAAGTTGTGTGGATCTAAAGTCTACCAAAACGTACCAATTTCGGCAAAGCAAGAACTTTTGGCTAACGCAAACATGACATTTCTTGAAGTTTTTTTCAAAAAAAAAAAAAAAAGCAAGCTTCTTATTCAAATTATGGACAAAAGAAAGTTCAATAGAACAATT
Organism: Carex cristatella; assembly: GCA_024447775.1. Taxonomy (NCBI): domain Eukaryota; kingdom Viridiplantae; phylum Streptophyta; class Magnoliopsida; order Poales; family Cyperaceae; genus Carex; species Carex cristatella. The sequence continues at coordinate 6,931,339 of JAJHPF010000012.1, forward strand.
GAGCATTACTAAAATTCCTGGCGATCTAATTTGAAATTAAATATAGTAAAATTTCAGTAACCCGGGAAAAGATTATTTTTTTTTTCTGGCAGAAAGAACCATTACCAAAAAAGGCCAATTAAACAGTGATCAGTGAAAAACACACGGACTGCTCCCTGAAGTAAATAAATAACCCAATTGATGCCGCTATTCTACAATAGCAGATCCTGATCTTAAAAAATTCAACCACTTTTTCCAAATTCTCTTGATAGGTACTTCGTAATTGTGACCTTAAAGAAAATTCGGACTTCAAAACATACAATTAATGATGATCAGGGACCAAACAACAGAATTAAACGGAACATTTTCAGAAGGTACAAAATTAAGCGCAATGGTTAGATAATTTTTCAGATCGGATCTCGTTCAAAAATATTCAGAATTCAAAACACAAACTGTGACTGATCTCTACCTACTTATTCAAAATTGACCCCTCAGCAAAAGTGCTTGGTAAGGAAAGCAAAAGGTCCTCGAATTAAACATCACAATTGAGACAACAACCGAAATTTGAGCGCAATTTCCACGAACATAAACAAACTCCACAATCAGCAAAATTCCAGACGGTAAAAGCACAGGCTCACAGCCAAAACAAACATGTAAAACCAGAATTGAGATGCAACAAGCCGATCCAATGATCTCACCTCAGATCAGACGATCCACGATCCCTCGTCCTTTTACACTCAATTCTACAATTAAGTTTCAGTAATGATTAATCCGCAATTTTTCGAATTCGTCTTGTATTTTTCTTTCTCTTCTCTAGTTTCTTCTCCTTTTTTTTTTCTCTCTTTGATAATTGAGATCGCCAAAACCCCTCAAAACCACCTTCTTTCTCTCTCTTTTGCTTAAACCCACACAGCTCTTATACCTTTGACCCCTTTGCCACCGGACTCGTCGGGTTAAACCCCCTACAGATACCGCCTACTCCCGGTTTCCTTAAACAAACTGAACCGTTTCATCAAAGATCGACCTCAATTTGTCCATCCACGTGTCCGATTCTTAAATCCTACGGCCAAGATTTAACAACCTGCTTTTTTCTTTTTAACTCGAGGGACAGATATGAGATAAATTTATCTTAAAAAAGAAAAATTAATTAATTCAGTTAGAGACGTGACGGAACACCAGTTTAAATCCTCTCCATTGAGCACACAACTGGACGCGAAATTTCAACAGGATGGCGGTATCCGTATTTTGTTTGACTGGCGAGAGAGGGATTGCTTTTAAATCTGCGCTAACTCTTCCCCGTTTGGGAAAAATTCCGCCTTCTGGGGAAACAAAACAAAACTCTTAACGTTAAGCCACGTGGATTCAATCTGAGCCGTCTATTAAATCCAAGGAAAATTAATCGTTTCTGGAAAAGCTGTAACCGAATGTTGTATTTACAACGAGAAAAGGTTGTAAAAAAAGGAGGAGTTTGTGGATATTATCGGCGTGCCTTAAATAAAAAATAAAAAAGAAGAAGAAGAAATGAATTTATTTTCTATTTTGTTGAATGTTTAATAAAAAGGGATGGAGTTTTGTGGAGGAGAAAGAGAAGGCATCTTCGCCAGAGAAAATTAGATAAGACTTTGTGGATCACATTTTTCTCTGCGCCAAGCAAAATAAAATTGAGAAAAAGTGTATGATTTCCTGAGTGTTGGGTATATTAATTATGATAGATTCTCTTGAATCTCTTTGTATTTTAGTGCTTTTCGATTGTGTTGCTGCCAGTCATATTCACGTTAGATGACATGTTATATATTGTGTTTTAATGCATATTTGAAAAAAAAATAAAAAAATAACCTGGCCCAGTTTTTCATCGTGCATGTAAAACGTACGTAAAGAGTTTCTCTAAAAGTGTGAGCTAAATGTTAAGCAAATAAAAGAAAAAGGCAGGAACTTTTATTACATGAAAACTAACTCCGGAATTAATTTTCTAAAAAAATTAAAATGTCAGTTTTGAGATATTGAATGAACAGTATTTATTCTTAAAATGGACAAAGAAGTTTTCCCACGTTTATTTCATTTTTATTAAGAATAGTTATTTTCAGTTGAAAGACAACACGTTTATAAGAGTAGCAGAGATGTGTATATATGGTGCGGTGGATCTGTGGTCATATATACAAGAAGGGACCGAATCAGAAACGATAATATATGTGATAGGTTTGAGGTAGCTCTGATTGAAGAGAAGCCTGTCTAACACCGCTTGAGATGGTTTGACCGTCTCCAACGGAGGCCTCTCGAGGCACCAGTACGTAATGGAATTATAAGTCGTTTCAAAGCACAAGAAAAGATAATGGTCAGTCAAAATTGACATGACAGGAAGCAGTAAAACAAGACTAAAGGAATGGAATACTACCAAATAGTTGCCTTCAGACACAATCGCATGGAATTTAGCAATTCATGTGCCAAAACCATGACCTAAGAATCAAGGTTTAGAGTAGTGTTATAAGTTTTAGATTCTTAGACTTTTTGAGGCTGGATAAATGATGCGGGATTTAGAACTTTAGTATCTACGATTTATAGTGTGGACATAATATTATTAGTGTTATTATTATTATTGCTGTTGTTATTATTGGTACAATTACTACTATTAGTATTATTAGTATTATTATTAGGAGGAGGAGGAGGAGGAGGAATCTGTTTTTTATGACATCAGATTACATCTTATATTTTTAAGAATGGAACTCACAGACACCTCTTTATGTGTGGAAATGTCGATGATGTTTTCTTCTTTTGTCATTTTTAAACTAGATTTAAGAAAAATTACATATTAATTTCATTTCTCGAATATTAAATTAAAATTAAAATTAAAATTAAATTAAATTAAAAAAAGTTCGGAAGTAAATGCTGAAATAAAAAAATTAATTAGCTACCACATTTTCTATTTTGTCGCCGCAATTCCCAGTTAATTCCCCCACCCCAAAAAAAAACTATTATGGGGACGAAATTGGGGATAACGATGTGCCTCGAATAGGGGTTTAAACGGATACGGATTATCCGCAGATAATCCGCTCCGAATTCGCTTATTATCCGTATCCGGATTAAACGGATACGGATACGGATAATTTTAGTATATGGAAAAATAATGCGGATACGGATACGGATAATTCCGTGAGGATATAAACGGAGCGGATATCCGTATATATCCGGATCCGAAATTTAATCTTTCAGCAGCTTTCAATTCATTTCACCCTTGCAAAATTTCCAAAAAAACATACATATTCGTTTAAGTCCAAAAATCTTGGTAGAAAAATCATATAATCTATTAGGATAATGAATTGGTTTTCTGAACTAATAAGCAGTCACGCATAATCATCACGTGCAAACTTAAAAAGACTATTAAATTTTTGTCAATTTAGATAATCAAATTATGAAATTTAAAATTATGAATTTTAGTAGAATTACTCAATATCCGACAATTATCCGCTCCATATTCGTATTCGAATCCGTATCCGTATCCGTGGATTATCCGTTCCGTATCCGTATCCATTTAAGACGGATATGATTTTCAATTTTAATATCCATTTACTATCCGTATCCGTATTCATATTCACTTGTTGAAAAACAGATGCGAATATGGTATTAGCATTATCCGCTCCGAATCTCCTCCGTTTACGCCCCTCCTCGAACCGGATAAAGAATCGTAATATTCTTTATCTAGTGAATTTCCAAAATTGCCTATTGTTCGATTAGGCCCGTTTATACCATGGTAACAAGAACAAGGGTAGTTCTGTCCTTTGAGATTCGTGGTTTTGCATGTTGCATCTGTTGATGGATGTCACGTAGGACTTCATGACGCAAAGTTCCGACGGCCCACTGATGCAATTCCACCTGGCAAGTGAGTAGTGACTTCTATTGGATAAGATTTCTCTGCCAAGTTTATCACCTTAAATTCTTATATTTTTTTTAATATATTATTATTATTATAAATAAATTGATCGAATTCGAAAGAGGACAAACGTCTAATTTTTTTTTCTGCCACGTAATTTTTTTTTTTTACTTTTATATTAACAATTAATATTTCACGGCATCCGTGCATTTAATTTTTTTTTTATCATGTTCCACAGTAGTACGTGGAGAAAAAAATAATTTATTCAGAATAAATTTTTTTTTCTCAAATGCACAATATTTTGTTAGTTCAAAAAATTCAATTCCTATTCCCACTCTACATCCGAACATGTTTTTACTTTATATAAGATTTTATTAGAGATGATTTGCATATTGGAGGCACTGCCTTCCGTCTTTTTTATCCATGCCCACCAAACCTTACATTTCGCCAACTTTGCCCACCAAACTCAAATTTTATTAAAAATGCTCAAATCGGCTAGTATACCGCCGGTTCCTAATTTTTATTAGAAACCAGCTACTATACTGCCGGTTCCTAATAAAAATTAGAAACCGGCTATTACACCGCCGGTCGCTCCAAATAAATAGGTTATTTATAAGGGTGCACTGTTCCGAAATTTCCTCACAATTCATTTCGTCAAATTTGACACTATCTCTCCTCATATTCTCTTTTTCTCCCAGATTTCTCCTGCTCTTCCTGTTTTTGCAAGTAAGTCCCTATATTTTATTTTATATTTGTAAGTAGGCCAAATAGTTGTAAGTTAGCACCGTTTGTTAGAAATTGTTAAAATTTATTATAAATTGTTAAAATTGATTAGAGATTTATTAGAAATTGCTACAAATTGTTATAATTTTTTATAAATTTATTAGAAATTGTTACCAATTCTTATAAATTGCAAGCATTTGTTAGAAATTGTTATAAATTACTACCAATTGTTATAAAATGCTACCGAATTGTTATAAATTGCTACCGTTTGTTAGAAATTCTTATAAATTGCTACCAATTCATTAGAAATGTTCCAAATTTTTTTATAAATTAGAAAGAAATTGGTACCAATTTTTATAAATTGCTACCGTTTGTTAGAAATTGTTATAATTTATTAGAAATTGTTATAAATTGCTACCAATTATTTAGAAATGTTCCAAATTTTTTTATAAATTAGGTAATTTAGTATAGTTTAGTATAGTTATATATTAGGGTAGAATTAGGATATAAATTATGGTTTGTTATAACTAAGCATAATTTTGTATAGTTGAGTATAGTATAATTTAACTAACCATACTTTATGAAATTAGAATGGTTGGAGGTAGAGGTAGAGGACGGCCTAGACGTGCACCACAGGTTGAGCCGCCGATTGACCCCACCAGTACTGAGGTGGAGTGGACACCATACGCACCTCTATATGAGGATCAGAAGTTGTCTCTTCGTTGTCTTGAGCACCGTGACAGCTAGTGGTACCGAGGCCCACTAGTCTGCTTTTGGATAGTGGAGCACCACTATCCAGATCGAGTACTTCTAAGAAGATTGGAGAGGAGCCATTGATCCCAAAGGATCCGGCATTACCCAGGGAGGAGATCAGGAGACTGCACAGGTAATTAATTATTACATCGACCGTTTCATATCCCAGTAGACCAATTGCAACTAAAATTTAATTTACAGGATGTCGCACGCCGGCTCATGGACGTAAACCGGCGATTACATTTGGCAAATTATTACGGGCGATCGAGTTTCCGGCGGAGCCTCAGATATACCAGATGCCTGATGAGATCACTCAGACCCCAGGATCTCATCTGCTGAGGTACACGACTTGGTACCAGAGGATTGGCGAGGCGTCAGTATATCTGATGGGCGATTACAGTGCCTATCTCCGCCAGACACTGCATGAGAATCTTTCATGTCACCAGCCTACCGGACGTCGATGGGCTCGCTCGGTAATTAATCCAACACATTTATATTACTTGTTCATTAAACGCTTATTATATAAATATGTTGACTAATTTATGTTTGTTTTTTCAAGTATTGGTGTCGATTAAAGCCATTGCGCATGCTATCAAGTTGCTCGGGATCAAGGGCTGGCGGAAAGTTGGATGGAACAAGTTGCAGGAGCATAGCCCACTTATTGATGATGCCGGACAGAGTGGGCGTACGATCAACATGTTGCGCGACGCCAGAGAGAACATTGATTGGCGGGCGGTAGAGCCGGGCGAGCCGAATGCGCCGCTAGTCCGCACTCGGGATATGCCATCTCCACCCCGCTGGACGCGGATTGGGACTACTATCAACTGGGTGTTGTCTAATTCCTACTGGGCAGCCTACTACAACTACGAGGGACGTCCGGTGCAGCCACCGGTAAGTCGTATTTGTTATAAGTCGAGTAATTATTAGTAGAAAAATTTATACCATTGTTTGGTTTGGTTTACGGGTCCTAGGCTAGCATGCCGCCGCCACCACAGCCCACCACGGTCTTCATCTTTCGACCACGAGAGGGATTATGGGCCGACTATCGGTCTCGATGAGATTGAGAGCCTATCACCATCTACGGCGATGGCACACGACGGTGAGGCCAGCGGGTCACAGGCCCCTTCTGACTATGCGGCTGGGCTGGTAGAGACTTTCTTCTCTACACCCCCGCCAGCTACTACTCTGGGGGATGATGATCCGTAGGAGACCGCATCACGTATCAGGAGAGAGGCTGATGCCGCTGCTATTGCTACACGTGATGCGGCCTGGGCTAGACTGCCCGAAAGGGCTAACAGAGGACATCCGGCCGACCGATACTCCCCTTCTCCGTTTAGATGATGATAGTTTTTTACTTTTATTGTTCCATAGGATTTACATTTCGATCTGTTTATTTATTTATGTTTGGATCTGTTTGACATTTGTTATGTTTCGATCTGTTTATTACACCTATCGTTTGTCATTTGGATCTGTTATGTTTGTCATTTACATCTTGTTTTTCTCATTAAAGTCATAATAAATTTAGTTGAAATAAATCAATCAACTAATTTTGTTAATTCGTCGTCTTAAAAACGAGAATTTCAAACGATTCGTAACCTATAATATCAAAATTATATTTCAAATATTCAAGAACGAATTTGATACTTACAAATTACTCAAAAATTATATAACAACTGTCCATATTTCAAAAAAAAAAAACTAATTTTTATTAGAAACCAGCGGTATAGCTGCCGGTTTCTAATAAAAATTAGGAACCGTCTATTAAGCCGCCGGTTTGGGCATTTTTAATAAAATTTGAGTTTGGTGGGCAGAGTTGACGAAATGTAAGGTTTGATGGGCATGGATAAAAATGACGGCACTGCCTTTGCTCTATGAGCATATCTCTATTTGATTCGTACTAATTTAAAATTGAAAAGGAGATCTTGGCATTTCATTCGCTAAAGAGGTGCATCATTTTATGTTTAAGTCAAATAAACTTGTAATAAAGCGCAAGCATGTCAATCATATCTATCAAGTGCGATATTTACTAGGAAATATATGTCAATTTTAGTCAAAGATAAGATTAACACCTATAAACGAATATATATAAGACAATATAATATGCTCTCGTTAATTGGTAAACGGTGAAAAATTATTTGAGATGACTGCTAGCATTCTTATAAAAATATATACAAATGTACATATACAATGAGTAAAATGCGTAAGCCATCACATGTTTTTTGTTATTTAATAGAGAAGAATTAAGCACTAGTCAAGTCAACAAAATAATGCCTTTATATGAGACTGGGTCAAATATAAAGTGCTGACTGGAGATGAGAATATATCTCTGAAACGTCGACTGAAAATGAAAAATATGTTCATTTCGAAATAAATATGTTAATTTTGTAATTTGTTATATAAGGAGCTTCGAGAAAAGAGGGTGTTTCAAAGTTTCAACTGTGGACGATGACTAAGCGACACGTGGATAAGTGACGTCACAACTGGTAAGCACTGACGGCGTTAAGTTAGACGTGGCAGAGCGGTAGCCAAGGGAGGTAACGGCGTGAAGTAGGAGATAACAGATAAGGGGTGGGACGGTGGGAAAAGCGTGTGGTGAGGAGAAGGCGTGTGGACCCACCAACCCTCTTGGCTTTCTTTGCGTGGCTGTCTTAACGCTTGAAAAGTTAAAAAGAAAAAAGAACAAGAAACTATTGTTCTTTACTCGGATCCAAATCTACGGGTTATATCAAGACCCGAATCCGCTATATTGTACTAGAGCGGTTTCGCAATTGCAAGTAGAGATTGGTAAGTGCCCGCTCGGACCCAACCTGCCCGTGCCCGTGCCACAGGCATCCACGGGAACACGGGCACGGGCATTAAACGAGACGGATCCAGTTTTTTTGAAAAATGCCCGTGAGTGTCCGTGCCCGTGCCCGTATTCCTGCCCGTGAGCCCGTGACAGATTTTTTTTTTCTTTCTAAAATTCAAAATTCAAATTCAAATTCCCTCCCCCCCCAAACCTGGGACCCCTACCTTTTTTTTTTCATTTTTTTTTTAAATTCAAATTTTAATCCCTCCAAACAAAATTCTATAAATATACACCCATTCCTTACAAGTTTTCACATCTCTCTCAATATTTTCATCTCTCATTCTCTCAATCTCAATCTCAATATTTTTATTATTCTCCAATTTTAATTTTATTGTTAAAAAAAATATAGTTGTTTAACAAATACGCAAACGCAAACACGCAAACGGAAAAAAAAAATGAGTTACAATCATGTAAAATGAATTTAAATTGGTATGAATTTGGATTTATAATTTATTGGTTTTCAAAGAAAAAAAACAGAAAAAAAAATCCGGTCCGGCCCGTCCTGCCCCCGAGCCCGTGACGGGCACGGCCATTAAACGGGCAGGTCACGATTTTTGAAAAAAATATCCGTGATGCCCGTGCCCGTTGTGCCCGTGTGCCCGTGACGCCCGTGCCCGTGCACGGACTTTGCCCATACCACCCGGCCCCACCCGTTTCCCAAACTATTTGCAACGGTCAACGAATTTCCGGGTTTTCTTTATGGAACTGATCCAGGTGTCGGTGTCGCTTGGAAGTTGGAAGTTGGAAGTGTATTTCACGGAGTACGTCAGTGCTCCTGGTCCATCCTCAGATGCTAGAGAAATCATGTTCTCTTTGCGTGACGCCACGGCACTACGGCAGTTGATGGTTAAAATCTGGTTAGACTTGGTCCTTGGGTTTTTAGTTTCTACTTTCTATCGTGAGATGCTTGCTGATCCTAAAACCCTGGAAGGCTGGAACAGAGTACGTGGGCCCCGCATAGTGAGCGGATGAAACCGGTATGGGTTCCATCGTTCGATATACGCGCGGAAGGAGCTCCTTCGTTTTCCATTTTCATCATGAAATGATTAAAAACGGTAGTTGGGACATATTCAGAATTTTGGTCAAAGAGTAGATACAAAATATTGATAATACTATAATTTTTTTTCGCAAATTGGAGTGGCGGAGTAGCGAATAGGCATCTATGTGTCTGACTATTCATGTGAGATGATTATTATTTTGAAAATTTGGTATGTACGTCACGCAAATTATTTGGTCACAGCACGACACATGATTAAGTGAGTCATGTGTAATTGGAACCATTAGATCTTAATCGAATGATGGATCTTGAATAAACTAATTTAAATTATGAAAGAAAAATGCGATGAAACGTGACTGGTCACAGTTGGACACGTCACCTGTGGTTACAGTATGACAAATGTGTCATAACCATTCACGTACCATGATTATTTTTCTAAATTTGATCACGACACGACATGCATAAATTTGACTTAACCACGGCACAATACATATTTATATCTCTAGTAAGAGATCTCTTTTTTCTCCGTACAATTTTCTTCTAATAGGTCGTGATTGATTTAAGTCCAGAAGTAAACACAAGTATAAAATAACACTAGATTTTAAAAAAAATCGAATTTAGAAGTAGATAAGTGTCTAACCTAATTATTTTTAAGTCTGTCCGAGACAGTAGGTGCTATTTTTTTTTTTGCTAGCTATTCAGACATTCGCTACACCATTTCTTCATCGGTTTTATTTGCAGAAGATCTCATGTATTTGTACAGTACTGGAGACGGTCCATATTGAGTGACAATTTTTAAAATTATTTTCAAATATTTATCCCCCTCCTATTATATTCCTCAAAAATCAAAATCGAAATATTTTGATAATATAATGGGGAAGAAATTGTCAAAGATTTCATTCCATCTGAGATCGATGTAAAACAGGAGCAAATTGAGGTAGCTAGGCACCGCCATCTCATCTTGTCCGTTGGATCCCAGGAAATTCAAAATTGGTGAAGTGTGGGGGCAGTAAGAGGAATCTTATAACGTGCGTGATTGGATTGCAGGAGATGATGGTGCATGCGCCACGTGAGCTAGTCTAGTGACTTAGTGCCATGCATGCATGCAAATTAACATGCATCGTGTCATGCATGCAAATTAACATGCATCATGTCACGCATGCATTGCCAAATATATATTAGCATCAAGAAATTAACGTTCTTGGCATGCCTGCCTGCCTGTTAATTTTCTTGATTTCCATTTCTAGTTAAAAATGCTTCTTGCAAGTGGTGCAATTGAGATATATATTCATTAATTGCATATCTCAACTAACTTATTGTTGGGAGGAATATTAGTAATTATTAATATATAACTTTGACATTTCAAAGTATTAATTAATTCATTAATTACCTTTCTCCGAAGGTAAACATATGAAGTAAAAGTTGGGCATGTCATGCATACCTTGTTTGACTTGATAGTCAAATTAATACAAACACATTAGAATATGTATTGATTAATTAGTTAGTAACTTTACATATTTCCTGGATGCATTTTGTTAGTCAAATATAACGCAGCTTGTAGAAGCTAGCTATAGCTTTCTGGCATATAACAGAAAAGGTTCGATGGACTGGTTTAGAAAATTTGAATTTAAGAGAGATATTTGTAGGATATTGAACTTAGTCTATAAAATGAATTCAATCCATTAAAACCGACCAACTACAAGATTGAACTGTTTACATGTCAAAAATTAAAAAAAATTGACTTAATTTAGTATAAAGTCAAGCGGACAAAAAATAAAATTTATAAGTTAATTTTAATGTGTTTATTTTTCATTATTTTTTGGCGGTCTAATTTTATACTAAATTAATTTGATAAAAATTTGACATGTAAATGCATCACTTGTGGAGTAGATCGGTTTCAACAATTTTCATTCACTGTTTGAAGTCAATTTGATAGGTTATGAGTTGAGCTCGCAAAGAATTTGGTGAGCTTAAGAACACCCTAGTTGTACTCCTATATTTGTTTTGGAGTATATAACGAGTAGAACTAGGGTGCTCCTAAGTTCACCAAATCTCTTGTGAATTTGACTCTAAAATATATCGAATTGACTTTAAACGATGAATCCAAATCGTTGAAACCCTTCTACCTAATGAGTGATGCGTCTACATGTCAAAATTTTAAAGTTTCGAATTAATTTAATATAGAGTCAAGTGGTCAAAATTTAAGGTTTATAAATTAATGTTAATGCATTCATTTTTTGGACTCCTTTGACCAGTTGATTCTATATTAAATTAATTCGAAACTTTAAAATTTTCACATGTAGACGCATCAATCATTAGGTAGAAGAATTTCAATGGTTTGGATTCATCGTTTAAAATCGCTTCGATATATTTTAGAGTCAAGTTCACAAGAGGTTGGGTGAACTTAGGACTAGTTCTATTCGTATATAACACTATTTAAGTTCACCCAGCTCATTTGTGAGCTCAACTAGTCTAAAACATATCAGATTAGTTTCAAAAGATGAATCTAAACCGTTGAAACTCATCCACCTTATGCGTTTACATGTGAAAATTTTATATTTTTAAATTAATTTTGTATAGAGACAACTCTATAACTCTCTCTACACTTAATGTGGTGATTTTGAAAATGAATTAGCAATGATAATGTTAAGATTAAATAGTTATTTTTGAGGGAATTAAAGAGGATTAAGTTTTTAAATTTAAGAGACATGTCATGCATGATATTTATTTTATCATCCGTTCGATTATTTTTGTCTTCTCATTAATTTGTTTTGATCGAACAAATTTTATGTTTCCATTTATTTTTCTCATTTAAGGAGAAGTGTCTACATGTTTGAAACATAATGCAACTCTTAAATTTTTGTTTTTCTGCAAAATTCTTGCAAAACCTGTTATGTTTTGTATATACATGAACTTATTATAATTTTATTTTTTATTCAATAAATATTTCTCTTATGAAGGACAGTCCTGGAAATAATTTCAATTTTAAACTAGATGTTTGTGGTAAAAAAAATTACTAAAATTTACTCCAATCACTTTACTAAAAAAAAATTACTCCAATCAGAATAAATAATTTCTTTTACGGGTGTGGTTTTACTCCATTCAAAAGCCGGATCTATACCGTTCGACAGGTGTTCAAATTCACGGTTTAGAATTACGGAAAAAAAAATTTAATTTACTAAATTTTACATATGTTTGCACGAATCTCAATGCAGATCGTACGTTTTGTCCAAAATTAACCTTTTGGACAAAACCCAATTCATTATTTTACTTTGATCGATTATGATTTTTTTATTTTTTTTAAACTATTTGACAGAAGCTGTCAACTGTTTATGATTATTATAAAAACTTTTGTGGAGGGAACTTGAAGCAACTTGAATTAATTTCCCTGTAGTAATTAATTAAAACGGCTACCTTAATTGAGGAATGATCAATTCAATTGGCATGTAACAGAACCAGATCTGGATCTGGCAGTTTAATTAATTAACGCCTAAATTTCGGGGCACTGATACTTGAGATTAATTTCGTTTCTGGTATTATTACTCGATGGGGTGCTGATATTCACACTACAAAAAGTATTATTAACAAAACAAAATTTAAATATTTTCATAAATAGACAACTTTAGAAGAAAAAAATGCATTTAGATGGAGATGTTTTGATTTTGAAAATGAAGTGAATCATAATTATTAAAATAAAAAAAGTGTTGATTTTATAATCAAATAAGGTAAGCTATTATAACAATAAAGTAGGATAAAATTGTCTATATATTTCAAAATTTTGAAATTGTTGTATTAATAAAAAAATATGATTGTGTTAAAATCATCACCCCTCGATGGGGAGCGTTTTAATTCAATTCTGAGTTGGGACTAATACCCAGAAAACCCGGTTGCGTTGCGTGTACGGATAGAAAACAAAAGAGTCAAGAGAGAGGGAGAGGAGTTGTATGCATTATGATTTATGCACCTTTGCTTATACATTTTATTATTATTATATTATATTTATATTTGTCAAGGTAGAAGAAGCAACCTACCTTTTATGGGCTGCCCATGTGGCCTTTTTAATTTTGCGACGATATATATATAACTGGTGGGTGTCTGTGTTTGCGTACTCCATCAACATATTTCATATCTATCTCCCTTTATTTACCGTTTTACCCCGCTGTAAAACAGTAAAAATTGATATTTATGCTGTGGTCCCTAAATTACAAAAACTTAATTATCCATCGTGCTATTTCAGTTTTCTTTGATTGTTCCATTTATTGCTTCTTTCAAATAGCAAGAAAGCGTTTTTCAACTATACTTTACAAATTAATAACAAGATTTTTTTTTCTTCTGAAAAATATTTCAATAACAAGATAATCCCAAAAAAAATATTTTTCAATGTTATTTTTTTGAGACCGAATTCTCTGCTCTAGTGTCGCTGACACGTGAGTCCGAAGCAAAACTAAATCTGTCCAAGCTCACTTGTCAGCAACACTAGGACAGAAAAATTCTGCCCCCGGAGGTTGGTGATTTGAGTTCTAATTTTTTAGCTTAACGTCGAAATCACTACGCTCCAAATCATCAAATTTAGGCAAATCAAATATCTACTAGATATATTTGAATCTACTTGCAAAAGGTGTGATATATATACAATTGTAACATGTGTTATTTATTAAAATTATAAAACCTAGTTAAAACAAAAGGTAAAGGAATGAGATTTTTCTTTTAAGGCACGTTTTCCATATCATTCAAAACAGTCTTGAAATTCTCACAAAAAAATATCATTCTCATGGTAAAATAACTTGAGCATGAAAACATAACCATACTCATTAATGAAAAAAAAAAAAAAAAAAACTAAATTTTATCAAAATACAAGAGATGCTATAGCAATTTAAAGAAGAAAACGACAAAAGGGTTTATCCGAATCTTATTCCTGTAGTATGGGGGTGAACTTTTACATTGGGTGAAGGTAAGAATCACACAACTCACAAGTCACAAGTCACAAGAGAAAGAGAAAGAGGGAGCCAAAAAATAAAAATAAATAAATGAAAAACAATAAAAATTAAAAAGAGAGCATCTTTTTTGGAAGGCTGGAAGGAAAGCGACTAAGGGGGCAATTGTGGTCCCTAAGGTGTGATGTCGTGTCTAACTGGTAGGATCCTACGCCTGCCAGTGGGTCCCATCAATTTCAAACTCGAGATCTGATTTCAATTCTCAATTCTCAAATTGTTCGTACTTTCATACAAATGGAGAAATTAAAAGAGGAAAAGTTAAAACGGAGCTAAAAAGGGAAATAAATTTGCTGCGAAGCTGCGATTCTAATTTCAACCGTTCATATATTTTGAGATTTGTGCATACAAATTAACTTCTTTTAAAGTTCGTATATTTCAATAAATGAAATGTTGAGATTGGAATTACCCTGCGATCCTTGAAAATTGCAGCAGATTTATATCTGCTAAAAAGAAATAGATAAATGTAAAAACATGATTTTATCTCTAGCTTAAACTAAAGTCCAAACAATCGAACTGAACCGTTCAATGTGATCTTTATATGAAAATATATTTGAAAACTGAATTTTATGATTCTCAGACTCGTTTTGCTATATGTTTAAAAAGTAGAAAATTACTTGATTTGAATATTCTAGGCCAGTTTTCCATCTATATAAAAATATAATAATAAAAATATAAAGATGTCTCTCCATGTACATATTCATGTGGAGATTATCTTTAACAGTTCAGATCGATTGTTTGAACTTTAAAATTAGAAATATGAATTCATATTACGGATCTATGTATAATATGCGTATTACCATAGCCTAATTAAAAAAATAGTGTCCATATCTTTTATTTGAAAAACTTTGCAGAAACTATAAAATCGTGAGAAGAACTCTAAACTCTCATCTTTAAATAACTATAATTATAAAAAATTTTCTCCTAACTAAATGTGCTACCAAAAACTAGTATTCATATCACTATCAATAATATCACATTTTTGGATTTTATCATTCAACTATGATTCATTCCTCTCTTTATTTGCTAAATTATTAGTTTGGTCCCAATTATGTTCTCAAGTTCACCTTGAAATCAATTATAGCCAAATTTAAGAATTTGGTGTCTGGTAACACAAAATTGAATACTGGGTGTCTGGTACCACAAAAAATGATTTCATTTGTGAAAATTTTGAAACCTTTTAGAAATTACTGCTACAAAAAAAAAGTTTATCATCTTCTAAGTTTAAATAAATTAATTTGACAAGTCGACTGACAATTTTATGCCGTTTGAATTTGAAATGGAAGTGTGGTTATATTTTTTCTCGTTGCACAAATAATTTTTTTCTCAAGATTATATATTTTTTCTTCTTCTATTTCTTCTTTTGGAAACTCCAAAGAAGAACTCAATTTCTTCATTTATAAATTCTAATGAGTGAGACTATGGTAATATGCATATTACACAGCAGTCCACGCTATGGACTCGTACCTTTTTTTATAGTCTAAACAATCAATCCGTACTGTTTAACATTTTTTTCATAATAAAATATACTTGTCAATCAAAATTTATTTTTTTTAGAATTTTTATTATTATTTTAGATAGGTAGAAAAATCCTTGGATTTACCAATCTAAAAAAATATTAAACAAATTTTGAAAAATGTAAAATTCGATCTACAGGTACTATTTATACAAAATCATGTTTAACGATTCAAATCAACTATTTAAATTTTGTAAACAAAGATATGGTTCTATAGCACAAGTTGATTCGTAATATGCATATTACCATAATCTCACTCAATTCTAATTAATAGTAAATTTCAAACCTGTAATTTCTCTTTTTTTGAGAAACTGATAGAGGCTATCGGTAATTACAGCTTATCCAAGGTACATCAATACATCAAATTACATCAAATTGCCGCTACCCAAAATGAAAGAGAAACCAAAAAAGATCAAGAGTATTTAAACCACAGTTGTGCTTCTTGCAATGAGTAGTGCGCAGCCCTTCTTGGGTCTGCACTGATCACATCCAAACCTGTAATTTCTCATACTAAAAATTTGTTCACCTCTCCAAATTTTCTCTCTTTTTTCCTTAACGCTCTTATGTATTTATGACGAGAGCAGCTTGGGTCCAATGCCTATCAGACTAAAACTGAGTGCGATGGGCCACATAACCGTCTGATCCGCTTTAAAATCCATGCATGTTGCTTTAATATCTTTAAGCAGATTGGACGGTTATGGAGTCTATCTAACCCAAATTTGAATTCGATGGGTATTGGCCCAAACTGCTCTCCTTTGTGATATGTTGATAGAATTTGCATGATGATTACTATTATTATTATTGTGGCACTGTATGAAATTCCAAGCAACAAATTTGATTTGCGTTGCATCACTTTGTAACTACTTTTAGGAAGTCAGAAGTCAGAACAGATGGGTACTTAAAAATCACAAAAACGCACAAATTTGATGGAATGTCATATTTGGGGATAAATATATATAAATATATGATGGATTTTAATTGGGTCCAATCTGGTTAGGTTGTCAGAAGTGCAGTGGTTGGATCCACCATCCACGCTCACTTCACTGTTCGCTCTTTATTATTCTCTTCATCTCTTCTCTCCAAAGCTAAATAAGCCACTTCCTCTCCAGTCAGTAATTTTCTTAAAAATCTCCAGTCTAAAACAATAATACTTCTCAACAGTTGGAGGCATCCATTTTGTAATGACTGGAGAGATTGGAATTAGTTATTCCTCAAGAGTCAAGAGCATGAGATCACTGCCTCCTCAAGATACTAGGTACCTCTTTTAGCCAATATTTTATTTTCATGGCCTAATCATTTTAAGGGGCCTCAATAATTAAAACCGTTGATTTTCTGGGTGGGTATTGATATCTACCTATTTGTGCAACAAAAGAAAGATTGATCTCTTGCTGTTGGTTCATTGATAAATCCATCTAGGCCATCCGATCAAAATCATACGGTCATATAATATATAATACAAGAGTCTGGCTAGTATAACATCAGTGTCATTTCAGTCTATATAACACCAACTCCAAAATTTACCGAATCGACTTCAAATGGTCAATCCAAACCGTTCAAACCGATTTACTCCATTAGTTATGTGTTTATTTAGTATGAAGTCAAGCGGTCAAATGTGTGAGTTTTGAAGTTAATTTTAATACATTTATTTTTCAACATTTTTTACCGCTTGATTTGATACTAAAATAATTCGAAAATCTAAAAAAAAAATTGCATGTAAACACATCACTCCTAAAGTAAATCAGTTTGAAAAGTTTTTATTAGTCGTTTGAAGTCTATCCAGTCAATTTTGAGTTGGTGTCATATGACACAAATGTCATACTAGCCGGACTCTATAATACGTTGAAGTTAATTTGGTATTAGCAACTTCAAATTTACTTGAATTGAATTAATTGCCAGTTTAATCCAATCCAATTCCATTTCTTTTTCTTTCTTGTTTGACTTTTGTAGTTTATATCCAACATTGACTTGAGACATGTTAACCACCAAGGCCCAAATTACAGCCTCTTAATAAGAATAACTAGGTCCCTAGGACCCGATTTTTTTTATTAATAAGAAAATAAATAAATAAATAATGGGAGAATGATTTTGGTGAATTTTAAAATCTAAGAAGAATGTTATGGTTTATAACGTCCAGGACACTGTAACTGGACATTATAAGCCATAATGTCCAGTTAATTTGATTGAATATTCGCTAATTAACCAAAAAAATACTGTAGATGGCCGTTATCGTCCATAATGACTAGCTACAGTTTTATTTTTTATTTCAGTTCTATAACGGAATGGTCGAAAAAACACTATAGCTGGACATTATGGACGATATCGGCCAGCTACAGTGTTTTTTGGTTGATTAGCAAATATTCAATCAAATTAACTGAGCGTTGTGGTTTATAACGTCCAGCTCCAATGTTATACGTTATAAACCATAATAGTCTTCTTAGATTTTGAAATTTACCGAAATCATTCCCCATTATTGTTATTTTTTATTTATTTTCCTATTAATAAAAAAATCGGCCCTAGAACTTGATCAAGAATTGCTCCAGATCCAAATTAATTTGTAAATTTGAAACATAAAAATAAATTGTGTGAACCATTATATGAAAGTCCTCAAAGGACCAAAATAAAATAAATTGACTGACTGAGGTTGAAAAAAAAAATTGGGAGAACAATGTGGGATCAATGAATGGGAGACATCACATTAGGTGTCAGTTGGGGTCTATACATAATAACATAACACATCAATATACTCACAGATGCCTACAATTAGTGCCTCCTCACCCACCTCCCAATTAATTATATCAGATAAAAATAAGCTACACACAGACACAGTTAGTATGAAACTATGAATAGATGTACTAATGTGCACAATTCACGTTTATAAATTTAAAAATAATTTAATACATTAAGTGTGTGAGGACTGAGGATGACCCAGCTAGCTAGCTAGGATATAATAAATTGGTATTGTGATTGAGTGCAATCAGATGGAAGGAGGGGGGCTCACAAGGGACTAAAAATACAGTAGAGATTTCTCACATGGCAAGTGTTGTGCTTTGAGTAATTGAGTTGGCTCCTCACTGCCCCACATGCATCATCATTTTATCACCTCTACATATTACAAAACACAACCTAGGTAGAGATGCATACAACTCCAATTTCTGCTGCTTTAAGTACCATTAAATTTAGATTAGGGCTTAAAATGTAAAATGTAAAATGTATAATGTGTGGTTACTGAAATTTGAATCAAGTCTCCGCAACTAAAAAATAAAACTCTAATCACTGGACTACAAGCAGATATTTTATATTTTACTGAAGTTGAATTATATACAAATGATTTTTTTTAAATCACAGAGGTGGCTAAGCACCCTCTGCAATGTCTTAAGATTCGCCCCTGACATAATTCAAGTCATTTGATTTACATCTTGTGGGTCTCAAAAATTTCCTTACAGAGAGCAACAGTGTGATCTGGCCAGTGGATGCAAATCACACGGCTAAGCTTAGTTGTGCATGGGGACCCAAAGAGAGATAAAAAAGAGAAGGTGGTGGTGGTAGCTGTTGCCTTAGCTTTACCTCGTGATTCATGACTTCATGAGAATATATCCTCATGTGCTTAATTAGTATAATTACAGCTCATTTTTAAGTTATTGTGAGATCTCTTTCCAAGAGTACAAAATTAATGCATGCTTCCCCTTTGTATGCGGTCATACATGTTGCTTTGTCTCTTTAATTATCCCAAAGATATCCTTCCATTTAACTAATATATGATCAATTTATTGCATTAGGCAAACAGGACAAAAAATAAACTGATAAAAATTAATTCAAAATTAATTTAAGCTATGAATCTATGATCTAGAACCAAGAAAGGAATAAAACCGGGTGCTTTAAATTGCCTGTATTTGTTGGATCAAGCAAACGCCAAATTGATTACTAATTCCAACAGGACGGATGCATAATGGGTATCCGATTAAAATAGCTTATTGGGTTCAGATTCATTAATTAATCAGATATTAGATAAAAAAAACAATCAACATAATAAGAAACAATAAAAAAAATATAATATTACATAATAAAAAATAACAAATAATGTTATTTTACATATTAAAAAACAACAAAGTTAGTCCTGATCTGTAAATTTTTATAAAATTTCTATGAAAACAACAAAGTTTCTCACTAAATTTTCAGAGAAAAACAAAATAATTAAAAAAAAAAAGTAATACCAAACTCATATTTTTTCAATAAATTTGAAAATATAAGAAGAACAGCTGCCCCCTCTCTGTCTGTGTGCGCCCCTGGGTTCCAATTTCTTCTCTTACTTTGAAGGAGATAAACTTTCCTGTCATATCTAATCAATGCCTTTGTTCAATCAAGTTTCACTGTACGCCAAAACAAAAAAGAAGTGTTACCACCTTAGCTACCGTCTACCGGTACAAATAAAGTTTGTAATGATAAATGCTGGGAATGGGAATGGGATAGACTTGAACAATTTTATGTTAATTCGTGTTGGGTCCAATGAAAGTGACCGTGTTGCAATCCGTTGTATTATTTTTTGAAGGCTTTAATTATGCTAACCTACTTTGGACATATATTTCACGAGGATCAATCCTATTTGACTTGCTAGAATGTTTTATTTCTTTTCCAGATGAAAGGAAAGCTGCTTCTTCTGCTTATCTATTACTATATAATTATAATAAATCTTCTACTTTTAGTGTGAAATTAGTTCTTCTGTGCTACAAAGTTCTAAGGTCAAGCTACACAACTATTTTATTCCGAATTTGAAACCCGCAACCACCTTTTTGTACTACAAACTTACAAGGGTGTCAACATTTAACAAGCCAGTTAAAAAAATGATATGAAAATTATAGGAGCTTAAGAAAAGCAGATTCTTATATATAAATATTTTTTTCAGCCATGCAACATGGAGGGAAACTGTCATGGAAAATCAGGAATCATTAGTGTCACAATTGAGAGGTCACATCCTGTAACTAGAACTCGTACCAGAGGAGCTGAGGAGGTCCCTGCTTGAAACAGCTAGTCATTCTCATTACAGCACGTGAAGGAAAACAAACCTCATGTTCATTACACCTCAAAATTTGATGAAACTCATACAAACAATGTTTAATTATTTAATCAAGATTGATTCATGTGCCCACCACCGACACCAGCTCTTTCAAATCCAAACAGATTCTTCCTGCAATACTGCACTTTAATTGTTTTGTTTGCACTATAACCGCATCAAGGGACCAAATATGTTTCTCCATTTAGAGAACGTCTTATGGATCCTATATCTGCATGGGCCCCAGTACAGACCCATTAAAAGCCCGTTTTCTCTCTCCTACACGATGCAAAAACCAAGTCACTGACACTTGCCGAGAAGGCAATGAATACATTGTTTCCATGTCTACCAAATAAAATGCGACAGTGTAACAGATGATAATCTCATTAGGTAGGAAAAATTAACTTAACGGCACAGAAGAAGCCCAAGATAACTGAAAAGTTGAATTCTATTTTTTAAGCTATAAACGGATACGACATGCATAAATACAACAAATACTGGTTTCTACATGAAAATCCCAAATCTAAAGTAAGGTTTAAGAGCACAACAGTACACGAAAAAAAAAATATATTTCACCCCCATAAAACACAACAAATATAAAATGACATGTTGTAACTCATCAAATAAACCCCCCTGCCACGCTCTAAAAACTAGTTCATTCAGCTACATCAGAATACTGCCATGGGTTGAACTCGATGGTGGTGGGGTCAGCATCAGTAAGAGCTGTAGAGCTCTCCATCTGAGCCCGATGTTCAGAGTATTTACCGTTGTACTCATAAATTTCCAAATCACCCCAAGGTGTTGGTGAGATTTCCTCAGTTAAGTTGAACCATCTAGGGGTATATTTGTCATTTTTCGCCTCTCGCATCCTTTTCTCTGATCTTTGTTTCTCCTCCAGCCTGTCAAGGAATTACGATAAACAAATTTTAGAATGTGTTGTCAGAATTGATTTCCGTGATTTACACTGATTATTCCATTGAAGGCATAGCAGACAACAGCTGAAAGTTAGAATCCCACATAAACACATTTGGCGCACAATAAAAGGTAGTTATAGCAGTTGTACAAGTACATTGTAGCAGGACCCGTACCAGTAATGGCAGTGACCAAAAGGTAACATTTGACAGACCAGGTTTGTTGATGATCATACCACAACTGTTCTTACAATGAATTTAAGGCCTAAATTGATTCATCTGTTTCTGCAAAACAATTAGAAAAGCGAACAAATATGAGCTTCAGAGGTTGTGTACCTGCTCTTTTCACTGCCGGATTTAGACATGTCACCCTTCTCTAAGGCATATCTATCAGGCCTAAGCCGGGAGTCAGAAGGCAAAAGCCCCTTGGGAGCTGTCTCAAAACTGTTGAGTTTATGTGCAAAATAGGTGTACTGGTACTTGTCATTGGCAGGTGCTGGTGCGACTCTCCATATCTACACTCAATGAGCACCGCAATTCAATTTAACAACTAAAAGACCAGGGGGGGGGCAACAGTAATGATTAATACAAACCTCTTTGAGTTCAGTGCCAGGAAGAGGCTCTCCTTCTAAGTCGCACGGTTGGCAGCTCATGGACTCATTCCATTTGCCGGTCATCATCATCTTGGGCTCTTCTTCAGAACTGTACACGTAACCATCGACCTCGTATCTTCCTTGACTGAGGAATAAGTGGAGACAACATATTAAACAAGCAAACACAGTGCAAACAGATAGATATCAAATGATATGCTATTATTACAATTACAGGACGTGATGGAAATTAAGTAGAGTGGAAGTATAAGACGGGGATACGCACCCAAACCAGCCGCACGGTTGGAAGTAGAGAACAACCTTCTCTCCGGTGGTCAAGTTGGAGAGCACCATCTCCCCAGGGGAATCAACCCACGTCCTCCCAAATATGAGGTTATTCACCTTTGTTAGTGGTGGTACCAAATCCAACACATGCCCTGATTTCTTCAACACCAGCCTTGACCTGTCATTCCATTTCAAAAACAACCACTTTTCATTCATCTCCTCCTACTTTCTAATTATAAGGTTTGAGAAACTGAGAAGGCATAGATAGATAATAGGGTTTTATCCTTACCTGCCGACAGGATAGACATCAACTGAGTTACCCAAGAACTTGGTCTTCAATTTGGATGTGATGTCATATATGAAATGCTCGTTCTCCCCGTGTCCCACGCTCATCGGAGGGTGATGGCTCACCTATTCGAAAACAAACCATGATAAGATAATCATATAGTTGAAATACAAAGGAAAGCAAATTGCAATATGGCCTAGCACTAGCAACGTTAATTACAGCAGGTATACTACCCGCATGAATTCACTAAAATGATGCCTTGTCATTTCTTCCACAAAACAAATAAAGATCAATTAAACCCAAATTATAATCACACACAACAAAGCTCTCGAAATAACCCAATTCACCTAAAATTAGCCATAAATTGTGCCCTACACAAACTATGCCTCCATTATGCCTTAACCTTCCATTATGCTAGTAAACAAAAACAAAGGAGCCCCAAACAAAGACAAGGACGAAGAATGATACCACAAACCCGAGTAATCAACAACCAAACAGTGCATACTTGTGGTATGCAAATTTGTGCATAGAAATGCACTTTGACAGGAGATTGTGCAACTAAAAAATATGAGCATTACGCCATTACCAGACACACAGGTTCAACCTACTCTTAATACCAATCAAACCAGTAACAATAGTGTCAGAAAATATCATAAGCATACCTGCTCAGCAATGAAGGAGATGCCACAGTGGTTGACTATCTCAAATGTTTCTCCTAGTATTGGATTGAAAGGCTTCCACGCTCTCTGTAATGCATAGTAATTCGATACAAACCATGTGGCTGTACAATTTGGGATGAAAGTAACTGATCAGCACCAAGGAATTACCGAAATTAACCTCAAAGAGTGTCCAATTAAAGCATCAAAGAGCAACCACATACCAGCGTAAGCAAGGCGCATGTAAGGATCATCGCATTCGTCAGCTTTATTTAACAGCTCAGAGTATTCCAATATCTGTGGAAAGACAGATCATTGTGTTATTTATTTTACATCCAATTTACAGAGCAGTCTGTACAATAGCCGAAAGCATGCAAAACAAACCTCAGACATTCTTTGAAGCATAGACATAGGCTCAAATATAATGACGGGAAGTGTGACAAGAGAAGTAACATCTGCTCCTATGTATTTGTGCATCATCTTCCAGTAACTTTCTCTGTCCTGCATTTTCATATTAAAGTGCCATGATTATTAGCATATTATTTAGGGAGGCAAAATCAATCAACCACCAAAATTAATAACCCAATTCATCTTATTTTGCATGCAGAAAAAGTAATTCACCGTCAAAAAATAATTACACAATGTGTTCAGCTGATGGCTCTTCCCTCAATTTCTATTGACCCAGAAATATAACATATACTATTATGATATACCATACTTATTTCATCGAGAACCATTGGAATGTAAACTCACATGACAGAGGCTGAGGAAAGAACTTAGAAACTAAAGCCTGTTATTTTCATTTAAAAGAAATACAAAATACAATACCTCCTGCTTCCATCGGCCTCTAGCTGCTTCAGCCTCTGCATCCTCTGTGCCTCCTTCGGGGTTAATAACTTCAAGCCCTTCATAACCCATTATCCTAAGTACAAACAAGTTGATATATTAATCTGATCTGCTTCCATGTAGGCAACCATTCACCAAAGCATGGTAACAATACAACAAAATAAACACTCATCTTGTTAAAAAAAAAAAAAAAAAATAGGATATGTAATAAGGCGTCTAGTTAGTATAGAAAATTCAATCAGCCCAATTCATCCATTAATAACTACATATGAAATGCCTTTAGATGCAAAGCCTATTAGAGCTGAACAAACCCTTGTAATCTCTTCAAACACATCCATTTGGTGTTAACTTGCCATGAATTAAGCAAACAGGACCGTAAAGAACACAATTAAAACCTAGGGTTTCGGGTCAATTACAGAAAGAAAAGTCAACATCACCAGATTTTACAACCAATCGGCGCATAATCAAAGAAAAAAAAAAGATCTGGTACGATACCCATTGACAGATTTGTGTACGGCGCTGCCCCAGCTCTTTACAATAGAGAAAAAACCTCCTCCTGCTGCCGACGCCTTATCCTCTTTCGACCCCATCGATTAAAATCAAATTGCTCTGATCGATCTACCGAATCGTATTCTCAGATCAAACCGGTGCGAATAAGATCGACAGAGCGGAGCCTGTACTAGAAAATACTCTAAAAATGGAAAAATAAAGGGAAATTAATTAACTAGGGGACTGTGTATGCGTAGATTGATTGATGGCGAGAAAACCGAGTGTACGGTGGCGGTCACCTCGCCTTTTGTACCTCTGGGCTCAGACTGAAATCTGGATTGGCTTTTAACTGTACACCGGATGACTGCCTACTGGTCCAGGAGTGAATATCCTCTGAGGTATCTCACATTTTGCGTGACCGATGTGTCCGGTGCCTATTCGGGGATCGCGTAAGGGGCTGTATTTATTTTTGCTTCATGATTCGTGTATAACATATTACAACGGTTGAGATTTTCTATAAAAACCGCAAAATATGAGATATCTCATAGGAAGCGAATTCGTGGTCCAGAATGATGAATAACTGAAACAGACCGAGTTCAGGGAAAGTTCGCTACATGGTGGGAGTCCGTTTCCCCTCAAGTAACTCAATTTTTTAGTTTTGATTGAACCGTCCGATCAGAAATTGAGCCAATCCGGTCCGTGGTGGAACGCACGGAGCCCCTTTAATATTAGTGTTAGAGCAAATCATACAGTCCATATCAAAACTAAAATCATGGGTTACTTTAGGGATACGATTTCGAACTAAACTGGGTTCGGGATTTAACGAAAGGACGAAATTGCCCCGTTTCGAAGATTTGCCTTTTTCTTTTGCTTGAAGTCTTGAACTTTAACGTTGGAAGATAATTAGAATCGATTACTATTTACAAGAACGCGTTGTTTTACCGAATGTTCCACAGAAATGTGGGGCCAGCGCGGGACCCATTGGTCAGTGAGGTACTTTTTTTTTTCTAGAAACGGTACTGATTAGTTTTTTTTTTTTTGTAAATTTTAATATTACTGAAATATTACTAATTTGATGTTATATGGAAAAAGAAAAAAAAAAACGCATTCGAAATATATCTGAATGAAAATAATAATAATAATAATAATCTCGAAATAGTGTTTTCTTCGTGCATTTAAATATGCATCTAGAAGTCACGCACGTACTTCCTATTTTGATATTAAAAATTATTTTTTGTAAATGGACGGATGGATTTTTATCAAATTAATTGACGTAATCGCTGACTCATGTTACCGAGATTTCATTAAAAGAGAATCATATTTATTAATCCAAAAACATTCCTCCAGAAGTCTAAATCGCTTAGTCAATTAATTTATTATTTTTATTTATTTTTTAGTTCTTTTAACACAAGCGCGTAGACATTTTTTTTTTCTTGATTTCTTTTTCTATGAATTGCAAATCACCTTGGCAAAGTTTCATTCAAAGTCTAATCTAAACCGTCCGATCTATATCAAAATTCGTATAAATATTTAAATTCAAAGAACTATTTAAAGTTATTAAATTTTAAATATATTTGTACAAATCTCAATGTAAATCGGACGTTTCAATTATCTGTATCTGAATAGTAGATATATACCATATATTTTAATATATATTATGCAAAATTATATTATTCATCATTATAATTAGATAAATATTATGAACTTAATATGTTTTACTTTTTTATATTATTTTAATAAATATCAGATCTACTTCAGACATGTATCCGTATCCGTATCCGTATGATATGTCTGATATTCGCTTCGCATCTGTATCAGAAAAAAAAATACAGATACAATTTTACCACTCTGCTCGGTATCCACTCCATTTTCAACCCTTTCCAGAAGTCTGAATCGCTTAGTCAATTAGTTTATTTTTTATTTTAGTTCTTTTAACACAAGCGCGTAGACATTTTTTTTTTTTGTTTTCTTTAGTTCTTTTTCCATGAATTGCAAAGCACCTGGGCAACAGCATTTGTGCTTTGAAGGTTTCAAGTTGTACGGCCTCTTTTCAACAACATCAACGCTGTCTGTCTGTATTTTAGAAAGAAAAAAAGAAAATCAAAGTTATTCGTTGATTATTCTGTTTTTCCAAATTAAATGTACATGAAGATTCTTCCAGATATCATGTCACATACTATGGCTTGAATTATTCCCTTTCGCTTTCAGGCTGTCCAATAATTATTTAGTTCTGACTGGTGGCCCAATGAAAAATACACATGCTATGAATGCGCCCCTCCCTGTCTTTTATAAAATTCATAAAATGAGAACAAAGAAGGTGTATAGAGTCATGAACTAAATGTAAGGACCACTTGGAAATAAATATCAAGAGATAGGAGTAGGTCCTATGGACATCGGATCTACTTTTAAGTTCAATTAGCTCTAATACCGTACGATTATCATTGAGATTTGTGCCCACGGAAACTGAAAATACTTGCACGGATTTTAATGAGTTCGCACGAATCTTGATGCAGATCTGATGGTCATTTCATCCATCGAAAAAGGAAGGTCCGATGCCCATCGGACCTACTCTCAATTCAAATATCAAAGGCTCAAAATTAATGAAGCCTAAAAGAAAGAACATATCAAGACTCTGCTCGAGATTTGAACTGATTTTCTAAATATCAAAATAACTCGGCACTATCTCAATCCGAAACCGACCTATCTTCGAGATGATTCGGTAGCATCTCGACCCGAGACCCAAATCGACGTAAAGGTCTGTAAATACCCAAAAGTTCATTGAGCAAGGGGACGGATCCAGCAATACTGAGTACAAAAGAAGATATAGTTACGTACTTAGCGGATCGGCAATAAAGCCTTACCCATACCACACACATATTCACTTATATAAAACTCGGACTACTCTCTTCTGGAGATAGGACGTGCTTTGATTGTCTTGGTCCAGTACTGTCTGGGAGGAGGCATATCAGAAGGATTTTAAATTTCTTGTTTTATTTTGTTAGGATCTAAATTGGGTCCTTTAACAAACAACAAATAGAGTTTTAACAATTGATCCGGTTGGCTATCAGTTTTGGGCTTTCCTCCTGGCCCGTTTGTCCAATGAACATGATTTTTTCTAACCCGTTTTATCTCACAATTTCGCGGGGATTGGATCGTATTTTTAACAAATTGGACCTAATTTGAGATTAGCAGTCAGTCAGTCACCAATGTAGTTAGATAATCTAAAAAAAAAACACATGCCATAAAAATAAATCTGTAGTAACTAGTAACACTGTCCCTCCATTATTTCTAAATTGGTGATTAATTCAAAAGTAATTGAACAACACGATCAATTATTTTCTAAAAAAAAAAAACACACACGCACAATCAATTAACATGCTGAGCTCATTTTTTTTTGTTCCCAATCCGTCACCTCTCCTCTCCTCTGCCTCTCTCTAGGGTCTAAAATGATTTTTTTAAATGTTTTTATTTGTTTATAAATGTTCTTATGTTATTTTATTAGAGCATGCAGTCAAAGATACACCAATTAAAGTGAATGAAACAGAATTCGGTTGTAATAGAAATTAGACTCAGTGCTAGTTGATTATAACCAGAGTTAATTAGCTCTAGTTAGCGCAGTTTACTTTCTTCTTTGTCTATAAATACAAGCATTGTACATGTATCAAAACACAATTAATACAATGAGAATCATTTATAATTTAATTTCTTGGAGTGCGAAGAAACAAGCTACGGTATCATGTTCTAGCACTGAGGCCGAATACTGCAGTTTAGCAAATACTTGTGCTGAATTGCTTTGGATGAGATATCTTCTCGATGAACTACAAATTTATATTCCTTCTCCACCTACTCTTTGGTGTGATAACATTGGAGCAACATTCATTGCTTCCAACCCAATGTTTCACTCCCGTACCGAGCACGTGAAGATCAATTATCATTTCATTCGTGAGAGCATTGCTGCTAAAGAACTTCATGTTCGGTTCATTTGTTCAACTGATCAACTGCCAGATCTTCTTACTAAGCCCTTGCCAACTCTCAGATTCTCTAATCTCAAATTCAAGCTAAATGTTCTTGATGTACATTCAGCTTGAAGGGGTGTTATTAGAATATGCAGTCAAATTTACGCTAGTCAAAGGGAATGAAACAGAATTCAATTGTAACAGAAATTAGAAAATTAGACTGAGTGCTAGTTGATTGTAACCAGAGTTAATTAGCTCTAGTTAGCACAGTTTATTTTTCTTCTCTGTCTATAAATTCAAGCACTGCACATGCATCAAAACACAATTACTACAATGAGAATCATTTAGAAATTTTCTATCTTTCTACTTCCTTTTATATTTATACCCATTTTATTAAAGCATCGTGCAAAATTATGCAACAAACGAACATATTATGATACTTTAGAGTAGACACTATCGTAATAACGAGTTAACAATAGAAGGTATAAAGTTATGAAATAAAAATAGTAATGGTTTAAAGATATGGTACCACACTATGTTACATGGATACGAGTATGGGTATTGTATCCAATACGATATAGATACGGCGATGCAGTAATTTTCAAAAATCTTAAATATGATACAACTATTATATATATTATATAATTATTTTAATTATAGTATCTAAATTAATCATAACATAAATCAAACTTGCACAAAAAAACTAAAGACTTTAGTATAAATTAAATACAATAGTTACCGGTATCCATCACATAAGATAGTCTTGCTAGTATAGTGGCTAAGAGTTGTGTGTCCAGAAGTATCGAGATTATCTGCAGGGGTGGACTTGGATTTTTGTCAGAGGGACAAAAATATATTGAATCGGATTTAAATAGCTAATGGGCTTCAAATCCAGTAACTAATTAAGTACTTAATAAAAAATAATGCTCTAATTTATACTTCAGAAAGCTCTGACTTGTAATTTCTGATATTTTAATATATAATTCTAATCATTAATCATAATGGAAGAAATTTATTTTAATTTTAACTCTAAATTTAACCCGAACTACAAATTAAACATCCAACGGGGGCCAAAAAAATTTCAGGATAGGAAAGAGTCGATCGAAACATTCTGGCCTTCACTAAAATGCAAAATTCAGGGGAGAGCTGCCCCCCAGATGCACATGGGTCCGCCACTGAGTATATGAAGCATATCGAGAAATATAGAATACGCATCGGCATGTATCAGTATACAATACGAGTACATAATCTTACATAGAGTGTCGAGGTAACATATTACCATCACAACATCATACTCTATGTCTTTATCTTTATTCTCGAAGTTCAAACAGTCGATCCGAACCGCTCAACATGATAAGCATATTAAAATATGCTTAAATACCAAATTTTACATTTTCTGAAGAAAAAAAAATTACTATTTTTTTAGATAGTTACAAAATCACTGATTCTGGACCATCCAAAAACAGTGATTTTGTACTTATCTAAAAAAATAGTAAAAAGTTTTCAAAAAAATATGAAATTTGGTCTATAAACACATTTTAATATGGATATCATTTTGAACGGTTCAGATCAACTGTTTGAACTTCGAGAACAAAGATAAAAACATGGAGTATGATTGGGGATGCATTTTAATCCCACTCTTTCAACAATAATATTATGACAACATTTCAAATAATTATAATCATCATCATTGTTATATTGAGTTGTGCCGAAAATAGAAACACCAAATCCGGCCGCTAAAACGGGAAACCATGGGAACAAACAACATTGCGTCCCCCCAGGGTTGGAAAATTTGGAATTCCCAATCCCGCCCGCTGAATGGTGGCCCGTTTTGGATTATGGGAAAGATACAATAAAAATAGTGCATAAAATAATACCAGATAGTTGCAGAAGACTGTGGAAGTTACCAAATGCTCACATGCAGCAAGACTTTCCTTACACTGCAAATCTGTTCTTTACGGATTTTCTGTGACACTAACAATTGCAATCCTCTGTGTCGCCAATTCACTTGTCTTGTAAAAATAGTTCTATTTTTTTATCTTTACTTCAAAAATAATGTTTTCAATAAGAAGAGTTACTCATTTTTATCTAGTGAGACCATGTAGATCACAGGGACAAAATAATAGTTCAGATTTGATTATGCAAGGTTAAAAGTTTGTAATTCAGATATAATTTTGTAATAATTCAGTACAAGGAAGCAATTTTTTTTTTTTTTTTTGCATTTTTCTCGTAAATAATTCGTAATTTGCATTACGTTTGCGAATAAAACGTTTATTCGTTTTTTTGTGTTAAACAGAATTCGGTTAGAAAACGTCAAAAAAGAATAAAATTAGAATTATTCGTCAATTATACGTGTATATTGTCACTATGATGTAAATTACAAATCTTGCATTACTATCATATTTTGTTGGACAAATTTTCTTTTTGATATTGAATGATGGGCCCAGGACATTACAATTCAAATTAACTCATGCGTTTTTTTCGGGCAGCAAGTGCCACAGAAGATCAGGTGTCAATTGGGAATGGAGAGCCGAAATTAACAAATAATAAATAAATAAAAGGCTGCTTGGTACCAGAAAGTCAGAAACTGTTTCAATATAAAGTTTTAAAATAAAAGAGACAGATGTTGCAATAGTTGTTGTTGGGGTCTGACAAGGCTATAAGTACGGATTATAAGCATCCTAGCTTATCGTTCAGTGTTTAACCAAGATCCAACGCAAAATGCACAGCTTAACTAAGAATTTTTTTTATAAACCATAATTAAAGGAAATAATTTTATGAAACTAAGATTATTATTTTAAAAAAACTATAAGAACTAAAATATCATTTCGGTCTGGTATTTTTTTTTGGACTGAAATGACATTTCAGTGAGTATAGTTTTATATTTTCCTACCAACGGTCATAGAAAATCACAACGGGCCGAAATGTCATTTAGTCCCAAAAAAAATAGCGGACCAAAATGGTATTTCAGTTCTTATAGTTTTTGTAAAAAACTATTAATTATGTTGGTTCCATAAAATTATATTTGTGAAAAATTGTTGGAATGACCCGAATTAAGCATTTGACATTTCTAGATAACATTTTTGTTACATTACACACTAGAACAGATCCATAATTTTTGTCAAGAGAGAGCAGGAGGGAAATAATGAATCAGGTTCAAATCTATTAACTAATTAATTGTTAGATAAAAAAATAATACTCTAATTTGTAATTTTTAATACTATAATTTCTAATTTTAGATGTTCTAACTTTTAGTTCTAATTATCAAACCATAATCAAATAATTTATTTTAATTTTAATTTTAAATTTAATTCAAATTACATATCATAATTTCATATGGGTACAGTAAAAATTCCAGAGAGAAACTATATACATCTCCATAAAATTGCCAGGTGTAGGTTGTTCCCGTAAGAGTAGAAGACGACAAAAGAGTAGCGCATGCAGCATATTCATTGATTGGATACGATGTCGTAAGTCGTAACTGCCACGTGAAGTGTCAACTCTGGAGATCCAAAGAATCCCAACCAATCACAACCGCGGGTGCGTATCCTCTGAGATATCTCAATTTTTGCGTGACCAACGTGTCCGGTGCCTATTCGGGGAACCGTGGGGGCCCAGTATTATTTCAGCTTTGAGATTCGTGGAGAATGTATTTGGACGATTGAGATATTCCAAAAAGTCAAGCAAAGTTTAATATATCTCAGAGGCTGCGAATTCCACAAGCGCTGTCCCCGATTCAATGTATCGGGATGCATTGGTTGTTTCATATTAGCTGAGGCAGTAATAAAATGTATAAAATATGTAACAGGAGAACTGGCTCCATTGTTTCATGTTTTGATTGTACTTTAATATTTTTATTTTTAATTTTAAAGTTTAAACAGATGATTTGAGTTGCTAATATGATATTTACGTTAAGATATAATTGGAAATCAAATTTTATATTCTTTAGAAAAAAATTTAGTATTTTTTTAAATAGATATAAAATCACTATTTTTTAGAAAATTATGGACTATTAAAAAATAATAATTTTGTATCTATCTTAAAAATAATAAAAATTTCCAAAAAAATATACAATTTGGTCTCCAATTAGATTTTAATGCGGATATTATATTGAGCGGTTCAAATCGTCTGTTTGAACTTTGAAATTGAAGATAAAAATGTTGAGATACGATCAGAGCATGAAGCAATGAGCCCTCCTCAATATATAATTCATATTAAGAAAACATTCATGTTAATAAAATTCACGAATATCTTAAAAATAAATATCGTCAAAATACTTCGCAAATAAATCGGGATCTTTTTAGAGAACCTTTTTGGCAGCTAATTTAAAATTTAAGGATAAATATAGGGGGAATTTTATGTAGATTCCTTAAAAAATTTAAAATTACGTATTCCTTCTTTAAAATTAACCATTTTATCTTTTTTTTTTAATTTAAACTCATTTTAAATTTATAAAGTATCTATTTTATTGCTTCAAAAAAATATGCTTGTATTTAAGAAAAATATCAGTCTTCTAATTAGTCAGTTTTAGAGAGCAAACGGTTCATTTCTATACTTCCAACACATACACAATGACACTTAGGTATACGCTCGTATCTGCATAAGAACTACCAAAATGAAAAATTTGTCCTTGAATCCCGATCAAAATCTCGATAGTAATTATATATCAATTTTATATTTTACTTTACTGTATTTTTTTTTTAATATTTTCTAAAATTTGAACATATTTTGTGTCTTCGAATTAAGAAATTATTATAAGGGTCATTTTTATTTGGTTATGTAAAAACAAAAATAAGAATAACATGGTGTGAAATCATAACTTTTACGACTAGAAAATTAACAGATAATTTTCACATTTTGATTTACAGACAAAGTCCATGCATGAATCTACCACAAATGGTGTAAAATTTATAGATTTATAGATTTTCTGTGGACTAAAAATGGAGTTTGAAAATCATTTGATACGCTCTCATTTCTGGAAAAAGTTGATTCCAAGAATTCATTTTGCTACTTTACTTTAATGGTTAAGCAACATAATGGTTCAACGTCGCTTAGCAAAAAAAAACAAGCTCAATTTTGGGTGAATGAACTCTCCCAAAAGATCTAATTTATAAACTTTTATTTGCATTAAATTGGTAGTTTAATTTTGGGAAAAAAATATGTTGATTTTGTTAAGAAAATAAAATCGGTCTATGAACAATTAGTTGTATTAAATTAATCATCATATTTTTTCTAAAATGAATTATGTTAGACCTTAAGAAACTAATGGTCTCTCTTGGAGAATTTCAAGAGCTATTTTTTTAAGGATTATTTGTTACAAATTAAAGTTCAAAAAATAAATTAATCGTTTTTGAAAATATTCAATAACCAATTTTGTACAAATAAAAAATTTCATAATTTAGTGCATGATTATTGCAATTGGAATTAGCATATGAGAATAGAGAAAAAATCATGATTTTTCAATTAGTGTTAAAATAGTGTTTGTGGTGTTTTTTGAATGAGTAAAAATATTGTTTAGATTGTACATTTCGTGAATAACTATAATTCTCTGTGAGTGAAATAGCGGAGGACTAAAGAAGAGGAAAAATAGATAAGTGAGGTTTCTAACGAATTGCTACAACGTTGAGTTGGTAAAAGCAATGTCAACTTTACCAGATAGGAATTGTAGTGTGGAAATCTGAAAAAAAAGATTTGTTTTTCCTCTCTTTCTTCACATATACAAATAGTAGCTCTTTCAACATTCTTAAGGAATAACGATTAACAGACTAACAGCTATTGCGAATAACAAAAAATGTTGTTTGTGTTGGGATTTCGGGTAGGTTATAGTGCAACAATTTGAATAATTTCAAGATTTATTCACTATCTGAAAACCAGAATTCATGCATAAAATTAATTCCAGGATTAAATAGAGTTTACCACTAGACGCGTAGTGCAGCGGAAACTTCAAATCTAGTATAGTAGTAGCCTTCTTCTCCTTTCATTCTCATGTCAGATTCACGCAACAGCCCAGTAGTCATGCCTCTATCAGTATCCACACAAACAGGTTGACAAACTTCTGTAATTCGGTATGCTAGTACCGAATTAACAACCCTGTCTTTTCTCCTTCTTTCTCTCTTGCATTTTCTGATGTGTATCTCATATAATTTCTGAAACCTGTCTTAAAAACCGAACTCTGCATGTATATTTATAATACTATGCATCTGTTCAATTGCACCATTTTATTGAACTCATTCAAAAAACGTTATCTGATCTGATCAGATCAAATGACAATAAGAATTCGGGCCTAACCCATTAAGATCTGATCCATATTAATTATTAATATGACCCATAATATTCTGACCGATAATACATTTCTAACAGTTTGGATGTCCATATCTATTTATAGTAGTAGCTATTCTCAACTTAACTGCTATTCTCATCAATTCAAATATTAAATTGATGTTTTGGAAAGTCCAGATACAGATTTGATTTTTCTCTCCCCTTTTGTATATTTTCTCCCTCAAATAAGACATTTCACTATTGCATAACAGGTGCCCGTTGAAATATATATCTTCATATCTTTCCTTCGTACTTTTTAGATTTCTCTGTACCAATCCTTATTAGATTTTCTTGATCTAATTTTAAATAATTACGTATTATAGTTGTGTGAAGTTTTCCTCTCTCCTCCTCTATGTTTCTCTCTCTCTTTCCAATCTACTCTTGTTTATCTTATTAGTGACGTGTTTATGTAATTTTCTTTTACTTCCTGCAATATTTGTATTGTTTTTGTTTTGTAACTTAATTAAATGTTGATATCTCACTGGAATATCTACGGAAGGGGGGGGGACCATGCCTCATTCAACGCTAAGCTAGGTTAATATGTCTGTACTATTTGGCATTAAATGTTCCAAATACAATAATGCAGTGACAGTGATTTGAGGGTTATGAACCTCATCTCATTTGAGGATTTGATTTGGATAGAAGAAGATAGATCTCTTCAACCATTCTTTTACCTGTATTTGTAATATTTCATCTACAAATTCTTTTATACCAGATATGGTACTATATTGATGAAAAGATTTTTCTTATTTTTCTTTCAGTTGAAATGTAGCATGTGTATTTTTGATACTTCAATATATTTATCATCTCTTTATCTTAAATTTTTTTAATAATATATATCATTACTTTTATAATGAAAATTATTATCGAAAAAATGATATTTAAGATAAAGAGTATGATATAAAATATCTATTTTAAGACAAAGAGAATGATAGAAATCATCCATTGAATTATCGAAAATACCGGTTTCAATATAATAATAATATTATTAATTATTTTTATTAAGATAAATAAAAGAAAAGAAAAGAAAAAAAAGCATATGAGTAGTTTTAACATACATCCATCTATATATATGTCGATCTATTTGATATTTTGAAAACATACTGTTCAAATTAAAAAAATCAATACTGTAGGTCCTTTTCTTTTTCTTTAAATAATATGTTATAAATGATTGGTTTCAAAGATGAACTAGCCTTTTGTTCAGTGACAAAGATAAAATGGTCTATGGTGTGAAAAGTCGAATACAAGATCTGAATGGAAGAAATTATTTGATGTAATAATAAAGGTATTAAATAGTTGGATGACTTGATTTTTAAACTTAACTCAAAAACAAAAAAATGTTTAGTGCTCCATTGGATATTTTGAAAATTTTACCAACAATTTTTATTGATTTTATTACGAACAATCAATTAATTTTTTAATTAACTCAAATCCGATATACGTCATATTTAAATAATTATGGAAATACATTTATAATTCTAACTTATTTAATCTGAATAATATTTATTAATTTATCAGCTAGATATATTTAAAAATGTACGTTAGAATTAGCTAAATAAAAAACATACTAAGACGGCTATATATTTTGATCATATTTGATTACGAACTAAGAGATGAAATGAGAGATTTAAGCTGATAAATGAGAAGTAAAATAGAATTATTAAGACAGAATTACGATAAAGTAAATTAATCCACCTTTTTGAAGAAATAACCTAAATCTATCTTAGTTTGGAGTAGAAGATAAACATTCATTTTTCGACTTTTTAGTTAGTCAATTTTTCTCTTCCGATAATAAATTCCAACCAAAAAACAACTAAAAAATAACAATTTTTCATAATTAACTTTTTAAGCTTTACATGGGAAATAGACTCAGGGCTGAATGGCACACTTCATCCGGGAAGAAATAAATCTGCTGTTATTCCAAAGGGATAACAGGACCATGTTATTCAGATCTCAGCAATTTATCTTTGTTGAGATTCGCATATGAAAAAGAATTTCATTAAGATTCGTGTGTGGAAAACTTTGAATGGCTGGAATAGAATAACAGGATCCTGTTATCCCTCTGAAATAACAGCAGATTTATTCCACATCCAGAGACGGTGGGCAGAGCAGCCGCAGGATCAGACGGTGGCCCTCTCGCTCGTCTCCGATTTTCTACACTCACATCACATGCTTACAACATAAATGCAGAAAGTGCTTAAAATCACTGAGGGATCCCTCGAGTCGTCGACCATGCATGCGCGGTGAATAATGAATTAACGATTATTTATTGATTAATGAAACAGTCCCTCTCGTCGCTATACAGATATCTACCATAGAAAATTCCACAGAGAAATTCAGCTTAGCCGTGGCCCACTGGCCCGGGGATGCTCATCCTATGCCTCCTAACACGTGTCCATCCCTCTCGTCTACATGTTACATGTGACCGCCCCCTTTCCCATACCCTTTTTCTTTTCTATTGCGAAAACGAAATTTCGCTCTTGCCCCCAGAGCGGCGCCCAGATATGCGAGTTCCTGGATCACAGACCGTTCAGGCACTTGTCCCGTAGCTCATTGATATAGATACAGTTCATGATGTACTTTTCGTGAACCAATTCCATATTGATGAATTGTGAGAGTCCCTGGTCCATCGACCTGCTGCACCGACCCCACAGAGCCGCATTGTTTCGGTTCAATAATCAGCGCACACCGGCATCCCGTGGGATCAAGGGTCCAGATTAGTGACACGTAGCAGTTTCATTCCCGAGAAAAGTTCAGTCCCACTCCCCCATGGAGACCGTACTAATATTTGTTTATTAAAACTAAAGGGATATTGGTATTGGGCCTTTCTAGTTTTCCTGTTATTTTGTTCGTTTACTTTCCATTAGAACAACTAATTCCCCTTCCCCCATTTATCCGTCTCCCTTCAGAGAAAAGCGTTAATTAGAGAATCGGAGAGCATCCTGATCCCTCTCTCTCTTCAATTGCTCTTTTAGCGAGGGTTTTCCTAAGGTTAGTGATTCCTCTTGTTACTATCAATTCAGTAATATTTCACATAACCTTCTTGAGCTTGAGCTTGAGCTGATCCATGCTTTAATTTTTTTTTTGGTTGTCTGTTTCTTATCCTTACTTTCAAAAGAAGGAAGTGAACTCTGTATTGAGTTCTTCTGAGTTTTAGGTGAAAAGGTAGAATCTTCGTTCAAAATGGGTCTGGATTCGGGCCTGAGAGAGATATCGGGTATGCTGAGTGGGTTAACCTATGATGATCCGCATAGCCAGCACAGTAGTTTCCCTAGCTTCATACTAGAAGAACCACCCCCGTTTTACACCCCAGACATGTTTGGCGCTTCGACTTCCACTGCCTCAAACCCTACCTTGTCTCAAAACCCGGAGGATTGCGAAATCATATCCAATATAGCCATTGATTACATCAGCCGAATCATGGAAGAAGATATAGATGAGAAGGTGAGCCACTACCAGGATGAGTCGGCTGTGGTTCGTGCTGCGGCCAAGCCCTTTTATGACATTTTGGGTCAGAAATACCCTTCATCGCCTGATGCTGGCAGAACCGGAACCGTTTCTGTACCCATGCCCATTTATTCTCTGGAGAGTCCCCATGAGAGCTGCAATAGCAGTAACCAGCCTGTCTCAGTCGACCGTTTGTCCCAGCCTCAGTTCAGTTCAACCAGTGCCAGTGGCAGTGATTTAACTGAGTCATTCGAGGAGCCGCTAATCACTTCCACTCGTGTGCCGGAGTTCTTGATGGAGAGCCTCCCAGCTTGGAATTTCAGAAGGGGGGCTGAGGAAGCGCAAAAGTTCCTACCTGTGAGTCAAAAGCTGGTGATTGACATGGAGAAGCCTGTTGGTGGAGTTGCATCACTGCAGGAAACTCGATCAGTAGGCAAAGGGGAGAAAGGGATCATGATCAGCTTTGGGTCGCGGATTCGGAAAAACCCGAACCAGAATGGCCATGATTTGGATTTAATGGAAGGGAGAAGCAATAAGCAATCGGCTTTGTTTGTTGATGAGCCGCCTCGGTCTGACATTTTCGATACGGTACTCTTAAAATGTACCGCAAAAAATGCAGCCGATTTAAGAGAGAGAATGAAGCAAGAAGCCACCAAAGCCTCGCAGAATGGCCAAGCTAAAAGTCTGAACAGTACTAAATCCAAAGGGAGAAGGCAGAGCAAGAAAGAAGTGGTGGATTTGAGAACACTACTCATACATTGTGCACAGGCTGTGGCCACAAATGATCGACGCTCTGCTTCAGAGTTGTTAAAACAAATAAGGCAGCACTCTTCGCCTAATGGGGATGGGTCACAGAGACTTGCATACTGCTTTGCTGATGGATTGGAAGCCCGTTTAGCCGGTACTGGCAGCCAATTATACAAACAGCTTGTCGCAAAACGAACAACTGCTACTGATATGCTAAAGGCGTACCACTTGTACCTGGCAGCTTGCCCTTTTAAAAAGGTGTCTCATTTTTTCTCAAACCAAACCATACTAAATGTGGCCGAGAAGGCGTCCCGGGTTCACATAATCGATTTTGGTATTTATTTCGGGTTTCAGTGGCCGAGCCTGATACAAAGGCTCTCTCACAGGGCTGGTGGCCCCCCCATGCTCCACATAACGGGCATAGACGTACCACAACCTGGTTTCAGACCAACTGAGCGGATTGAAGAAACAGGCCGTAGGCTTGAAGATTATGCAAAAATGTTTAATGTACCTTTTGTGTACCAAGGAATCGCCCAGAAATGGGATACCATTCGGGTGGAGGATCTAAATATAGACAAAGATGAGGTCGTAATCGTAAATTGCTTGTACCGGTTCAGGAATTTGATTGATGAGACTGTGGCTGTGGATAGCCCAAGGAACCGGGTGCTGAAGACCATTAGGGAAATGAACCCGGATGTGTTTATTCACGGCATTGTTAATGGGTCATACAGTGTACCCTTTTTTGTGACCCGGTTCCGTGAGGCCCTCTTCCATTTCTCAGCTCTGTTCGACATGTTAGAAACAACGGTACCGAGAGAGAATGAACAGAGGTTGTTAATTGAGAGAGATCTTTTCGGTAGGGAAGCATTAAATGTAATCGCTTGTGAGGGTTCTGAGCGGGTTGAGAGGCCCGAAACATACAAGCAGTGGCAAGTGAGGAATTTGCGGGCCGGGTTTGTGCAAATACCACTCAACCCTGATATCATGAAGAAGGCTAAAGATAAGGTCAAAGCAATATATCATAAGGATTTTGTGATAGATGAAGAGAGCCATTGGATGTTGCAAGGTTGGAAAGGTAGGATTATTTATGCAGTTTCTACTTGGAAACCTAACCGATTTTGAGGAGACGAGTTTCAAGCATGAAGTGATAACAAGGATGTCTTTGTTTTCCAATTAATTGCAAGGTATTTTTGGCAGCATTTTAATACAGACACAGTCACACAGACACGTACACACACTAAAGTACTAAACACTTTATATATGATTCCAAATAATTTTTATGCAGCAGGTAAACTGAGAAGTTATCAGTTTGCATCAGAAGGGCTCAAATTAGAAGACTGGAAGGAAGTAGTTAATTTAGTATGTAGAAAAGAAATGCAATGCAAGAGAGGTGGAGAAAAAGGCAAGTCTTTTTCTTCTTCTTTTTTTCTGCTGTTTTTTTTGGGTGGGGACTTATTGCTGTTAGAAATGCAATGCAAGAGAGGCGGAGAAAAAGGCAAGTCTTTTTCTTCTTCTTCTTCTTCTTCTTCTTCTTTTCTGCTGTTTTTTTGGGTGGGGACTTGTTGCTGTTAGATATGTAAGGGTATTGAGGAGTAGTTTTGTCGGATGCTTTAGACTTAGAAATCCTAAATTATTCATATGAGCTCTAATTTGCTTCATACTTTGTCTTTAGTCTCATGTCTCTAATTTAGGTACATTTTCTTTCCTTCCTTTTTCTAACAACAAGTCTAAAAACCCATTTCATTGCTGAAAAGTTAAATACAAACTCTTAAATTGTATACTAGCCATTCATACTAAAAAGCAAAGCTTCAAAATTGCTTTGCCTCAACAGCCACTGGCATGATCTGCCTTTGCTAAAAGCTCAAGACCTCCTTAGAATCAAACAAACACTCAACAACTGGTACCCCATTTGTACCATTCACAATCATTTCATGTACCTGTGTGTTTTAACAACCCATTTGTACCAATCACAACCACTTGAAGTACCTATGTGTTTTAAGGGCTTATTATCCAGCGGCCATCAATAATGGTACCAACGGTTCCAGTGGAGCCCCTCTCCCATTTGTCCCATCTGACAAGGCTTCAGATGGCGAAGCACACTGAATAGAAATGACATCTAACTCCACAGGGAACACCAAACACACTGAATAGAAATGACATCTAACTCCACAGGGAACACCATTATGCAGTTGATTTAACCACTCAATCCATATTACCTGTCCAATAATTATTCACCACAGCAATTTTTAGTAAAATTATATTCCTAATTAATGATACAGTTTTACCAGTAGAACATACCTCATTTCACATTGTCCAAATACATCAACATAGTAAACTGAGCACTAGAAGAAAGGCATGTTCTTGGTATTTAGGTAAGTTTA
Source organism: Carex cristatella (assembly GCA_024447775.1). Taxonomy (NCBI): domain Eukaryota; kingdom Viridiplantae; phylum Streptophyta; class Magnoliopsida; order Poales; family Cyperaceae; genus Carex; species Carex cristatella. The sequence goes on from JAJHPF010000012.1 coordinate 6,972,970, forward strand.
AGGCTCAGTACAGTGTGTCATCGAAAGGAATTCCAGGTACGGTAAAATATCTTGCCATTACCATCTGCCTATCGGCCTAACCAGAACAAGACCTTGCCACCTTGGCTACGTAAGGACATTTCCTTCTATTTTTGTGAAAATCTGTTGAATAGTTAGGTGATATGACAGATGCTGTTTGCAATATCATTTGGAAAAAGAAAAGAGAAAGAGAAAAATGTGTGGTGTGTAATAGATTATAGAGGGGTAGTATATCATCATTTATTGTCATATTGCAAAGAGGAGTTCTTTAGGAAGCTCACGAGGTGTCTGTGACTTGTCTTTTGGTTGGAGCTTCCTTTTCTCAGCTATCTTTAGCTTTGCACCTCTGTTCCTCCTAGAGTTTGGTATTGTTGTTTTCTTTTCTTTTCTTTTTTTTAGTCAATTCATTGTATCTCCCTGTATAATTGAATTCAATTTAAGGTTCGAAAAGTATCAAGGTTCATGGCTCTTGATACTATCCAAAGCTACTAGATACCAAGATTCTAAATAGCGATTATAGCGGCATAACGGGGAGATTAAAAAAAAAAATACGATAGTGAATAGTGTAGTTATAGCGGCATAACGGGGAGATTAAAAAAAAAATACGATAGTGAATAGTGTAGTTATAGCGGAAGTTTTCATACATAGCGTTTTTTTTTTCTTCAAAATTTATAGTCTATATTTTTACTAATTATGAGCATGATCAATATTAGAGAATTGTGGTAATAACTATATGATATCTGATCTAAATTTATATTTTTTCAATCATACAAATAAGAAGGAAAAAAAAGAATATACAAGATAATATTATTTAATAATTCATATTTCATAGTATTACATATTATAATAGAAGAAGAGTAATTAATTTTATAAGTGAAACAAAGTTAGTATACCTATTTAAATATTTTATATATTATAATAATCAAAATCAATTTTCAATGAGACGAACGGTGATAATTTTACAGGTGAATATTAGGCGAAGGAAAAACAAAAGAAAAAATTAATATTTGAATATTTTTAAATATAGAATGAGAAACTAAATCACAAATAAGAACAAAAGCATATAGTTCGGTTTAACATATTTGTTATAGCAGACCATGTAATATTAGAAATATAAATAAAAGTACAGAAGTCTATGTAGCATAGCGGTAGCAATAGCGCGTAGCGGTAAAAGCGGTCAGCTATTACAGCTATAGCAACTGTGGGTGAAATATCGCACTTTTATTCATAGCGTAGTTTTTATGATCTAAAAAAGCTATAGTGTTGCTATAGCTAGCTATTTAAAACATGGATAGATATAGATATTTTTGGTGGTGTACCGTTAGTCTTTGCCACCACTTAGTGTAATTTTTTTATAAATCATAATTAAAAAAAATTATGAAAACATGATTACTTTTTTTTAATAAAAAAAATAATAACCGAAATGCTATTTTTTTTTTGGGAATTCATTTCCATTTAAAAATTGTAAAAGTTGTGAAATCACATGAGATCAAAATGGGTCTTGGAAAAAATAATAATCATGATTGTTTTATAAAATAATTTTTTTTAATGTAGTTTATAAAAAAAATTCCCAATTAGTAGTTGGTACAAGAATGTAGTGACCGCTTATTTTATTTTATTATTATTATTTTATTGTTGAAAAAGTGGTCAAGTCACCAGTTTTCTCAAAAATGGAGAGTACAAGGTCATAATGGCACCACATCCCGAGCCCGGATCCCCTAATGTAATCCAATATTTGGATTTTAGATTAAGACCGTCCGATTCGAATCTGTCGTTCAGAATTGTCTCGGAATTCTAATTCGTTCTCGGGATACGTGCACTTCAGATCCAGATAGATTGTCTCAGATTCGAATCAGACGGTCTCGATTTAAAACCCAAAGATTGGGTTACTTCACTGGATCTGAATTGCCACATCCCGGTACCTTAAGAATATTATAAAGGGAAAAATATTAATGTTTAAGGTTACACAAGAACTGTTGCAACAAGAACTGTTTAAAGGGAAAAAATACCATCACAAAACATAGCAAAACAGTTGGATCTAAAATTACCAGAAACAGCTTCGAAGCAACATCAATGCACAATTTAACTGCCACAAAATTTCAATGCGCTACTAAACTGGATTGTTATTAATTTATGTGCTAAACACGGAATTACCATCTAATCGGAACTCTTACGAAAACCAATATGGACTAAAGATAGTAATTTTTAGTAATTTTTATATGAGAGGTTGTAGGTTTATGTCCTTATCCATAAAGACAAGAAGTTTGTTGTTCATCTATATCTTAAAAAATAGTCGGATAATTTTGATCAAATCTTTACTTCAAAGATACGAAGGTTTGAATTTCATTTTTTCTTAAAAGGAAAAACAGTCGGATAATTTTTCTCAGGTCTTTACTTCAAAGATATGAAGGCTTGAGTTTCATTTTTTCTCAATGTTTTAAATAGCGATTATAACTACATAGCTATGTAGGGAGACAAGAAAAAAATACTATTGTGAATAGCATAGCTATAGTAAAAGTTATCATATATAGCGTTTTTTTTTTTCAAAATTTATATTTTATATTTCTACTAATTATCAACATGATTAATATTGAAAAATTAGAATAACAACTAAATGATAACCAATCTAAGTCTATACTTTTTTCTATCATTCAAATAAATAAAAAAAGAATCTACAACGTAACATTATTTGATAGTTTATACTTTATAGTATTATAGATTATAATAGACGATGAACAATTAATTTTACAAGTGAAATGAAGTTAGTATACACTATACATATTTGAACATTTTATATATTATAATAATCAAGATCAGGTTTCAATGAAATGAAATGTAGTAAGTCTGTATGGGGGTTAATTGACCCCTATTTTTTTTTAATTTCTTTTTACTGGTATATAATTTTGTATATATTTTGCAATAAAATATTATAAAATAGTAAAAATGACACTCATTCTCCGCGAATTTTTTTTATATGATTGACCTCCATAGTTCGAAAATCGGACTCCTCAAATTTTTTTTATATGATTGACCCCCATATATAGTTCAAAAGTCTGGCTTCGCCTCTGCGTTGACGTGATCATACGTGACGTAATTGTCTTTTACCCTTTCAGTCACGACATGTTAGTCACGCCACGCCATGTATTATTTTTAGAATCGGATGTAATTTATTAAATTGGGGAAATTGCCACTCCAAAATCTTCAAATTGTGAAAATGTCACTCCAAATTTTGAAATTGTCAAAATGCCACTCCAAATTTCATAAATTTGTAAAAATACCACTCCAAATAATTAATGACTAAAATACCCTCGCCTATCCATCTCCGCATCCGCCTCCTCCCGCACCCTCCGCCGACCCGACCCTCGCCCGCCTTCGCATTCTTCGCAACCCTTCCTCCTCCGACAAGCACCAGCACCATCAAACCCTCATCTTCGACCCCCCTTCGCAGCGCTCAGTCGCCATTCGGAACAGGAGAAGAAGAGAAGGCATGAGAAAGAAGAGGAAAAGAAGGATATTTTAGTCATTAATTATTTGGCGTAACATTTTTACAAATTAATGAAGTTTGGAGTGGCATTTTGACAATTTCAAAATTTGAAGTGGCATTTTCACAATTTGAAGATTTTGGAGTGGCATTTTCACAATTTTTCCTTAATAAAATGATATGGATATTTAGCTATACATCTTTAAAAAGCGTAGTGACCACTTACTTGAAAATGGAGGCGATTAATTAGTTAATTAGTACTAGGTGAGAATTCAAGATAAGACGGTTATGCTAAATGCTCGAATGTTAGATGGAAGTGGTGCTTTCTCAGGTCAGCATCCAAATTCAGGTTTAGTTGATAATTTAATTATTTGTACGATGTTTCGAGTCATTATTTTTTTTAATTCTTTTTCCTTTGTGAAATGCAAAAGACGTGATATTTTGAGGCACTAAATAATCATCAATAGTGGATGAATAACGAAGTTTATCTGTTTATGGGGTCCAATATTTAATTATTCTAATAAAGCATTGCCGACAGAGAATGGTACCGTTTGATCAGGATATTTTCAATATAGCAATTGCCGACATGAATAGCAAAGGAGGAAAAAGGAAAAGAAAAAAAAAAAAAAAAAAAAAAAAGCAAGCATGATTTTAATTTTTAACCACTTGTGACTTGTGTGTGGTCATCTTGTACTGCAAGTGTCAAGAGTTATCTACTCTGGTGAAATTTTCTCAAGCAAAGAAAAAGACAGAATTTTCTTTTAATAAATTTGAAAAGTAGAACATAACAATTGTGTATCAGCATCTGAATTTGCATCTGCATGGTTTGTCTTTCATTCATCAGAGGAACAAATGCTTAATGCTTTCCTGGCAAATTTGCGTCACGATACAATAATTGTTTGCGGAACATTTGATAATTAACAGTTTATAATGCCTCGATGCCAGGGCAGATTTAGGATTTTCGTCCGGAGGAGTAAAAAAATATCGAATCGGATTTAAACTCATTAACTAATTGGATATTCGATAAAAAAAATAATGTTTTAACTTATATTTTCTAACTTGTAATTGAGGAGGGTTCAAATGCCTCCATTTTTGTGCCTCCACCGTGCCTCCATTTTTAAAATGTTAATAACTCAAAATTTAAATAATAAACGTCAAAATAAAACCGTTAGATGTGATCTATGTTATTTTATCTATGTGCTCATAAAATATTATCACATTTCGGTTTTGTTTATACATGAATAAATAAGTTGAAAAATCAACGTCTAGAAATTATCCACATTAGTACATTTTTACAAGTTCTTGATGACAATCAAAACAAAATTAAAATGTCATAATTTTTTACAAGTGCATAGATAAAATGATGTAAATCAAATCTAACGGTTTTATTATGACTTTTAAGTTTTAAATTTTGAGTTATTAATGTTTTTAAAAATGGAGGCATGATAAAGGCACAAAAAATGGAGGCATTTGAACTCTCCTCCTTGTAATTTCTGATGTTTTGACTTATAATTCTAATTATCAATCGTGATCAATGTTCTAAATAGCGCGTTATAGCGCTGCTATAGTGTTTTTCGACCCTAAACGCTAAGTTATAGCATCGAAATGCACTAATTGAGCTACGGCTGCTATAGTGTTAATAGCGGTCCGCTATAGCGTATAGCGTGTAGCGCAAATAGCGCGCGCTATGAAATATGGATTGTTTTTTTTTTACATTTTTATATGGGATTTAAATAAAAGGCTCAATTGGACAATTAACATACTATGCTCCGTGGTAAATTAAAAAGTTAAATAAAAGCTCAAATAAAAATCAATTGAAAGATTAGTTGCTGCCGAGAAGAAACCATTGTCGCTCAAATTGGAAAAATTCTAAATTGGCAACCTTCTCAAATTAGAATATTTTGAACCGTAATTTGGACTTTGTATTAGTTCAATATGAATATTATAATTTTTTAATCAATTTAGTATTATCTTTTATTGTTATAAGACTTTAGATAATGTTGATTTTTAGTACAAATATATAATATAATTTTTGTAAAAAAAGAAAAGAAAAAAAAAAAACCACTATGTGGCATAGCTTCCACTATAGCTATGCTATTCGCTATAGTTTTTTTTGTAGCCATCCCACAATGGCGCAATAAACGCTGTCTAGAACCTTGATCACAATTCAAGAAATTTATTTTAATTTTAACTCTAAATTTAATCCAAATTACCAATTAAACATCCAGAGAGGGACACAAAAAAATTCAGGAGGAGGCAAAATCAGTTGGAACCGATAGATCTCCACTAAAACTCAAAATCCAAGTATACTCTGGGTCCGACCATTGGATAGATCGATACATACTGCACAGATCTAATAGCTTATTATGAGAAAGTGGTGGTGATTGATTTGTCTAGAGAAGGAAATTTGTCACGGCGTGACTAGTCATGTCACGAGACGTCACGTCACGTGTGTCGATTACGTGACGTGACTCGCGTGACACGTGACGTAACCACATTCTAGTAAAAATATACGTCACGTCACGTCATGCGAACCAGTCACGTCACGTGATCACGTTACGTCACGTTATGGTATGAAACATAAAGTATCCAACTTTTTTTATATGTATAGAGTATTCAGATTTTTATTTTAGTGTAAGTTCAGTGATATTGGTACTCATGTAGTACTGATTTTTATTTTCTTTAGTTTAGTCTAATGAATGTTTGTAATTTGAATTTTTAAAGTAATATCAGATCTAACATTTCCAAAAAAAAAATAATCTTTACAATATTATTTACTTATTTTATAATTTTTTTTTATCTTTTTTTTCTTCTAAATTTTCAACAATTTAAATTAAAATATAAAAAAAATGACACGACTAATTTACGTCACGTCACGTATAGTCACGGCGTGACTACGCGTGACGTGACCATCCGCCATTATTTTGGTCACGTCACCTGAAAAAAAAAAGTTGATCACGTCACGTGACCAAATCACAGCGTGTTTGTCACGTCATGTCACGGCGTGTCAGGTATTTTCTTCTCTAGATTTGTCCCTCTGTCAAAGAAGACAGTTGAGCACAGTTCAGTGCTTTCTTTGCCCTGTTATTTAAAAAGGTTCGTAGTACTGTGGATGTGGAGCTACAAAAATAATGTCTCATTGAGATACGGGCTGGGTTTATTTCTCGTTGATTTAATTTACTCCCGTATCTAAACTGGTCTCCGTTTGAATTACCTACAAATTAAAGGCCTGGAAAGTACAACATAATTTATTTCTGGGTTTAGGCTCAAGGCTTATAGCACTTTTCCTAACATTCATTGGGCCTTTTTAACCTACTAAAATTTCTACTTCATTATTTCACAGAGAAAATATCCTCCTCAAACAAAATTATCTCTCTTTTTTGTTTTTTGTTTTTTGTTTTTTTTGCTTTTTTGGTCACGAGACAACATTTATGTAACCAGTAAAATCTGCCAAAACTTTGATTTAATAAAAAGAAGTTCCTGTGTATGAACAATAGTTATGACAATATTGATATTTTTAGAAACGTGTATGGTCTCCCTGGTTCCTCCTATTTAGTTTGAGTGATCCCCTATAGGTATTTATGGTGCGGACAATTTGGGAGATTTGGTTGGGGAGCTAATTATTTATGTTAAAATACTTTCGTGCGTATTTATAAATACTTTCGTACATAAAAATAAATATTTTCGTTCATAGTTATTAATACTATACATATTGTTTTGGGACGATACAAATTATATAAGAAAATTGTACAAAAACAGTACCCACAAATTAATTATGGAAATTATTTACAGAAATAATGCGAAAACAAGATTACAGGAGTGTGAAAACAGTTATCAGCATCCTAAATTCTATTGGTGCCCAAAAAGCAATTACATGCCTTTTAAAGTTGTATTGATCCAACACGAATAACATTTTAGTTTGATATAAGACAAAATATATATTAATGAATGGCCTCATGTTTTTTATGGTCATTGGTCAATAATAAATTATATGTCAATTACATGTCTCTAATTGCCTGGTCAGAGTATCACTAAGCTTCATTCTCACATTGCACTCGAGAGAGACCCCACAAAGGTATCAAAACAAAACAAGGGATAGGGTTAGGGAAAATGTGGGTCACACCATTTCCTATTTTTTTGGGGTAAATTTTGTGGGTGTGGTGTATTGGGTGTGCTATTCCGATAAGGACTTCAGCCGTTTTTTTAGATTGTGACATCGAGAGGCGGATGTACTTAGATCTAATGAGATCAATTGCTTTTAATTTAATTTAATTTTCTATATAATTTAGTATAAAATGTCATAATACTGTAACATTGATCTTTATTTTTTGTATAAATTTTTTATATAATTGACTTCTATAGTTTGAAATTTTTTATATGATTAACTTCATATGTGTTTGACCTTTATTATTCGAAAGTTTAACTCTACCCCAGATCACATTGACTGTTTTGCAACAACATATAATCCATGGCATGCTTATTTTTATTTTAGTGGACTTGGTTGAGTGTGTGTTTTTTCCCCTTTTGTATTGCAATGTCTATATAGGCTCTAATCCATTTGTTACCATAGAATAAGTTGAAAACGTAAAATGGTGGTCCTAAAAATGTAATTCCAAGCTGAAATTAGATATTGTTTTTTAAGACCAAATACATATTTTACTTGTTGGCTTCATTTGGTAGTTTGAGGATTAGTGGTTGAAAAAAATATATGATAGAAGAGTGGTACGGAAAATGATAATTAGAAGAGTAATAAAAAAATGTTATTTGAAATAGTGTTTAAGTTTATCTGATTTTGATAATATAAAATAGCTATGAAAAAAAAAAAGTTTTTTTCCTCTCTAACTTTTTCATGTAACAAGTTAGTTAAGATTTGACACATAATACAATTTTTTTTATAAAAATAATACATTTTCAATTCAAAATTTTTTTTTTTTTTATCAAGTGACAAAGAGTAATATTTTCAGTGTAGGAAATTGATAGTTCGAAATCAAGGGCAGATCCATGTAGCGGGCCATAAATTTGAACTATGTAGTTTTATCTTTTATATTTTATAATTATTATAATTATTTATATCTTTTAGCTTCTTTATAAAATAAAATTACACTACAATATCTAATTTAGTCCTCTTCATCCCATCAATCTCAATTTTTTAATTCCCCTCGTGTTACAACCCAAATAGAAGATTATCTTAAAACACTAAATAAAATTTAAAAAAACTAGACTTTCATTTTTCTATCTCAAAACAAATATTTAATTCAATCTCTACATAGTTAACACCTCTAAATCTAACAAAGCGCCTAACAAATCCGACTTCTAGTATAGACCAATTACACTCTACCTTCATCTCTCTAAAAAAGGGCCAATTACACTCTAATTTTATCTTTTTAAAGGTTAATGAGATGCCGTTAACAGATTGATAAAAAAAAATATAATCACAAATCTAATTAAATATAATGCTCCCACACTATTTATCTAACTACTATGTACAATTTTAGTTTTTTTTTATGTCTAATGAACATTCAAATATAATTTCATTTTTGTAAATTAACTAGACATCAGTCATTCCAAATTTATCAAATATTCATACTTAATAGTCTCTGCCAAGCATTTCAACAACAACAACAAAAAAAAGTTCATCAAGTAAATATCCTGCAATGCCAAGGTCATTTTATCAGCCACTAGCACGTACCGCTAACAATTGACATATAATGATACAAATTAGAGGTATGAGCTGTGAATTACGATGTGTGATGTGTGATGCCTACCCTCTCGAAACATCTCAGCATCTCTTTTTTGATTGCCCCAATGCACGAGAGATATGGCAGCAGTTTCCGGAATTGATCCAGTTGCAGGAAATAATGCAATCAACTTGGAGAGTATCTTGTTCCTATTTCTGTCACATCACAGGAAAGAAGAAGCACGATTGGGCTACTGCTTTTATGGATGTTCTTTGGTTTTTGTGGAAACAACGCAACGAAGCTATATTCCGCGATGTAATGATGCCAACAGAACTGGTGGTTAATAAGGCACGGGAAGAGGGTGGCCTATGGGCTAGGTTATGTAATAGGGGTGCATTTCAGAAAAAATTTGCCGTGACACGTAATTGATTATACTGATGTAATAGGCTAGTTGTTGTAAACACATCTATTAATATAACATTGGTAGTCACTATCAATTTTTCAAAAAAAAAACAATTGACATATAATTCCATTAAAATTGGTCGATTTAATTATTTTTTTATAATAAAAAAAACTCTATATAAAAAAGTTTGGCATTGCTTGTAAATTGTAACTAGTTCTAGCGGCGGCTTTTTAAGTGCGAAAGGTACCAAAATTCTTTAAGTAAAATGGGTACGCGCACAAACGTGCAAGGTACCAAAAGTATATCAGTGTTTGCTTAACCCAAAATTGGCACATGACACTTGTTGATTTAGTGTTTACTCAACATGCCTACTTGCCAGGGTAGGCAAAAAGGTTATAAGAAAATTGCAAATTTTAGCATTTAGGGAAATAACTTATTTCATGACTGTGCACAAAAATAAAATAAAAAGAACAAGTAGGTCAACTTTTATTATTATCTTATGATAAAAAGAGCATTGCATTTACTAGCAGGCAGGGCTGTTCATTGGGTCCGGTTTAATCGGTTTTGGACCGAACCGAATTAGATCAGTTCAAACGGTTCGGTTTTTTCGGTTTAATGGTTCGGTTCGGTTCGGTTTGATTTTTAAAACCGAATTATAATTTCGGTTCGGTTTGGTTTGAAATTTTCAAAACCGAAATAACCGAACCGACCGAACTTTTATATATTATGAATTTGGTTCGGACCGCCCCAGTTTATTTCTTAATATTCCGGTTTATTTCTTAATCAATTGCTTTAAATACTTCGGTTTATTTCTTAATATCCCGATTTATTTCTTAATACTCCAATTTATTTCTTAATATACTTTGGTTTATTACAAAACAATTGCTTTAGATTAAAAAATTAATATATTTCAGTTTGAACCGAACAAACCGAAATAAAACTTTGGTTCGGTTCGGTTCGGTTCTATTTTTGAAACCGAATTAAAACTTTGGTTTGCCTAATTCGGTTCGGTTTGAACCGAACCGAACCGATGAACACCCCCACTAGCAGGTGCGGATCCATGTGGTTTCAGGGAGGGCAGAATTTTGCGTTTTAGTATATATCAGGACGTTTCGATCGATTTTGCTCTTTTTTGCCTTCTCTGGATGTTTGATTTATAATTCGGATTAAATTTAGAGTTAAAATTAAAATAAGTTTCTTGAATTATGATTGGTATCTAGAATTATAGATTAAAACATCATAAATTACAAGTCGGAGTATTGAAAAGTATAAATTAAAATATTGTTTTTTATCGAGTACTTAATTAGTTAATAAATTTAAATTCAATTAGCTATTTAAAACCGATTCCATATTTTTTTTGTGTCCTGGCAAACATCCTGAGTCCCTGTTTACTAGACTAGTTTAGGATTCGTCTAGAAATTCTTATGATGGAATATATTCAACTCTCTCAATTGATAGAATATTAGAATATATTCAACTCTATCTATTGATGATGGAATATATTCCTCTCGAAAAAGGTTTTCACATTCTATTGATTTGTGGGATATTTCAAAAATAACAATACTGAATTTGTAAGAGAATCAGTCCTAATTATCAGCAAAATTTCAGTAACGATGTATTTTTTTTATAATAAACTTAATAAAATAATTAAACATTTTAAATACACTCAATTAATGCATATCAATATATCAAATTGCTCCTTCATATTTAACTAGTGATAAATAATTATGCTCTCCTTATGAATTTCTCAACAGATAATTTCATTTAATTTCTTTGTAACAAGCAAAATCTCGAGGATGCACTATACCATTAAATATAGGCAAAGACTTCTATGGACTTAAGGACCTATTTGTAAAATGAACATATTTTTATTTTCAAAGTTCAAACAGTCGATCCGAACCGTTCATCTTGTTCTCCATATTAATATGTGCTTGGAGACCAAATTTTACATTTTTCTGAATTTATTTACTATTTATTAAGATGGGTACAAAATTCAATGGTCTGAATTTGATATTTTTTGTATCCATCTTAATAAATAGTAAAAAAATTCAGAAAAATGTAAAATTTGGTCTCCAAGCACATATTAATATGGAGAACAAGATGAAAGGTTCGGATTGACTATTTGAGTTTTGAAAATAAAAATATGTTCATTTTACAAATAGGTCCTTATGTCCATAGAAGACACTATAATTTAATACTTATCGTTTAAATACATTAATTAAAAAATAAGTACTATAGATTACCTTTCGATGAATGGATTGAAATGACAATTGTTCGAAATCAAGGGAGAATGAGCAAAGTTAAGTGATTATTAAATATTTTAACAGAGAGAGGTGGAGGGAGGAAATAAGGACAGCGCACCAACAGAGAATGAAGGATTTATATGGAAAAGGATTTATTTAATTTACCTCACAAACTTTTAGATATTACGGAAGAGCTCACAAATAATTCCAATATTGGCCTTGAATAGTTTTGGATGCTACTCTAAATGGTTCAAGTTGGGTGTTTAAACGGTCAGTTCGGTTGAAACCGAAATAAAAAATAGACAAATTAATTTTTTGTGGTTTTAAAAATTGAGCCGAACCAACCGAATAAGAACCGAACTGTTTAAACCAATTTAAATTTTGATTTGTTCGGTTCAACAAAATAAGAGAGAATTAATTTTAAAAAAATATCAAATTCAATACATACACCAAGACATTAGTAATTTCATAGAATTAATTATCGAGATAATATTACACACATTATTTAATTTCATACAAAATATATAAATGTTTTAAAATATCCAAATCAAAATCGAAGGAAGAAAACGATAATTGAATCAAACAAAATATAAATTATATTTGAACCATTATAATCGATCGGTTCAATTTAATCAGTTTTGAAAAATCTAAACCAAACCGACATTTAAATTGATCAACCATATTATTTCAGCTGAAATTTTTGAGTTCGGTTGAAAACCAAACAAATCGAACCGTTTGAACACCTCTAGGTTCAAGCATCTAAAATATAAATATTCTTCTCCTAATAGAAAACTGAATATTCGTTTGAATCATTTTTCAAAGATGCGCACACAAAAATGTAAGGAGCGGAGCCGCCATTGATTATAGTATAAAATTGTTTGCACCAACCGCAAGGAAAACAAACTTGACTTGAAAAGTTGAAATTTAAATATCTGAATCACACAAACTTCAGGCCATGACAATTTCAGTTGAATCTAAAAGATCCCTCAAATTCATATCAAACGCTACTTCAATTTTACAGCACTGCAGTGCTAGATTTTCTTCCATTTTACATTTCAAAGAGAATAGAAATTAATACTATAGACTAGCAAAATATCAGTGCTTCTTCCTTTTTTCTTACAAAATATCAACTAAGAACATTATATTGAACTTTCTATTCTAATTTTTAATTTGATTTGATAATGTCTTTTTTATTATTATTAGAATATATGAGAATTTTATAATTAGCAAGTTTTTTAAACGAAATCACTTTCTAATTCACTGATTATTAATTGCTAATTATATATTGAACTTGTAATTAATTCAGCGTCGCAATTTTCAATTAATTTTAGAAATGAAGATGCTTTTAAGTTAATTTCTATATTTCCTGTTACAGATGTATATAATTTTATTCTAATTTCATTGAAGTAGATGCTTACATAATAAGAAAATTTAATGATAAAATGGAGCAGCAGGAAATAAATTTTATTTCTGAAACAAACAATTACAGACAGTACTCCAAAACAAAAGGCATGCAGAGATGTAACTTCTCTTTGCACCCTCCTCTGATACTGATATCACAAGTCAGATTGTGAAAATCTACATATGAAAAGTATAAATGTACTGATTGAGCTAATTAAGCAGTGACCGAGGTCTCGATGGCGACCTTGGCTGAGCAAATTACATCGTCTGGTTTCTCAGTATCTTCATCCCATAGTTTTCGCAATGCCTCTTTTATGTTGTGCATGCTTTCAATCGCATAATCTGCGCCTTTTGCTCTTTGTGATGTGCCAACCTACACCATTCATTTTTGAATTAGTGCAAAAAGTATATATAACTAACAATTTGCATGATACACATGACAATATTAATTGGTAGCTACACTTTAATTTAATAGAAAGGGACATATCTCAAGAATAAAAAAATTGAAAGCAAGAGAGGAATGTGAAACACGGGAACAACTGGAAACACCAGAATAAGTTTCATGATAGCAACTTTGTTTAATTCAATATTATTAAATTTGTGGCTTTTAGAAATAAAAAAGAGGAAAATTACCAGTACAGTGTGAAGGCCAATGCGCTTCCCAGATTTTAGGTTGCGGATACTGTCATCAAAGAAAATCTGTAACAAAATAGAATTAAATAATTATATAATCTCTTCAGACTAAGTTACATTTTCTATTTTCTTCATTAAAGCAATTAATCGGCTAGGCTGCATTTACCGTTCTTTGAGGATTGATATTAGAAATTTTGAGTGCATGCTCCATTGCATCGATATTGGGTTTGCATATGATCGGAGTCTTGGGGAGTTCTTCATTGGGGTTGATTTTTGTAAAATAATCTTCTATGTCAAATATTTTACTTGTATTGTCAGTTGCAAATGCAACTGAATCGGGATTAAGGGTTTCAAAACAAATTATTCCCTCAAAGCAATCTTCAATTCCAAGCCTCTTAAGAACCCTAGCCGCGTGCACCTTGTCGCCGTTCGTGAAAATCTTGGATATAGAATACATTGTAAAAATAAAGGTAAGTTAATAGAATTGGTGAGGTGACTGGTAAATTATGTGCATTTGAATTGCTATAATATTGAATTGCTTACCATTTTGCGGATCGGTAAGCTCAAGAGAAGGTCCCTCAGTGAAGGGTCCGGTTTGATATTATCATATGGCAATCTCCCATGAACAAAGCTGTCAAGATCAATGATAAAACTTTTTATCAACACTTCATTTATAAATTCTGAAATTCAATTTAAAGTAATTACTGTTAATTTTGTGATAACAGAAAACAGCTGAGAGAGAGAGAGAGAGTATAGTAACCCATGGTAGTCGTCGTTATCAAAATTATATCCAATTGCCTATAATTAAAAATGGTTAATGAAATGAAATAAGAGAGGTTATTTCCTGTAAGATTAATTTGAAATGTATTTGGTACGCAAAATATTATAGAATTAATGTTTCATAAATTAGTTTACCCTTAATCCTGCCATTGTTGTCCCGTAATGCTTGTAAAGTAATGTGCATAAGCTATCGATTTTGCTCAGTGGAACACCGAGTTTTTCCGCCATATATTCTGAAACAAAATTAAGTAACAAATAGTGCATTCAGAAGATAGCTTAATTTTGTGCTGGAATGTATCTTCAAATCCCTCACAAAAATTAACATATGGCTCAAAATGGAAGCAAAATGTATATATACCTCCAATATTCTTACGGCACTCGGCCGCAATGCCAGAGCTCAGAGGATAGAGAGTATCGTCAAGATCTACAAAAGAGGGGAAAAAAACACAATAATTGAAAAAATTTATCCCCTGACCAAGAACTGTTGAAGAAGAATCATATATGGAGGGGGGAAATGTAAAACTTACCAAAGAGGAGGCAATCAAATTTGGGCCTTTGGGGCTGTTTGCACCTGTCCTGGAATTCCATTTTGAATCCTGACAAATTAACATGAAACCAGCTCCTGTAATCTCGATACAAAATCATTAACAGTAATGCATTGCAAGGATTTAATATAAAGAGACTTACTGAAAACAGAAGCACTTCTCTCAGGCAATTAATGTATAGAGTTGCAACAGCGTTGTTGAAATGGAATAGGATATGGTGTCTTTTGTTGATGATCTCTTTTGGTTGTGTGCAAGGGGGAAAGAATTGAAGGAGAAGGAGAAGGGGAAGAGGAAGAGGAGAGGTTGGGAGACAAGGCCTTAAATAGCCCAGATTCCGGTCCCATTTAATTATTAGTGGCATTCATTATTTACTTGTACTTTTTTTCATATTTACCCTTTGAAAATCTGTCTAGTTTCAAAATTTTCAATTCTTCAGTAAGCATTGACCAAATATGGGGAAGCGTATTCGCTGTGAGAGAGGGGGGTTTCCGATGCCCATCGGACCAGAGTCGGTTCGATGGGTGATTTTTACCGTCCAATTAACTTTAAGATCTGTGTGAGCATATATTAAAGCAAACAACACGGCTATTAACAAGATCCAGTTAGACCCAGCGAGCCAACTCTGATTGGCTTGTCATGATTGCAAGTTGAGGTTTTAGTTCAGATGCTCTAGGTCTAGCTCACTCAGCTATAGCTCGGACCGAGCCAGATCGTTGACACCATGCCAGATTAAATCACAGTTTAAATTTAGCAATATTTTTTTGTTCTTATTTCAAAAGCCCTTGGACAAAATTTAGCAATTCTACCCTCATCTAACTAGAGGGATCCGTATCCTCTCTATTACTACAAAGGATGTGCATCACTTTACGGTTTGAGATTAAATCTTAGCTGGTTTGAGATTCAGAGGAAAATAGAGGGCACTATTATTGAGCTTTGAGATTCGTGCCAAGTTAAAAGAACAGTCCGGATCCATTTAAAATAGAATCATTGTAAAAGATTTCCTTTTGCGGTACTACACTGGATACGAATTCCTAACTAGAGTGGATGCGGATTCCAAATATCGGAGAGAAGGACACTGCACTATTATTTTTATAAACAAGTCATGTGCAAGCTTTTAAAAAAATAGGGTTAT
Organism: Carex cristatella; assembly: GCA_024447775.1. Lineage (NCBI taxonomy): Eukaryota > Viridiplantae > Streptophyta > Magnoliopsida > Poales > Cyperaceae > Carex > Carex cristatella. Next base: position 6,989,284 of record JAJHPF010000012.1, read on the forward strand.
AATAGCAATATTATTTTATTTCTAGAAAATAATATTAGTACCTTCTCGAATCTGGATCCAAAGTTACCGTGATTTTTATCCATGCCCACCATTCAATATATTTCGTCAACTCTGTCCAGCAAATTCAAAAAAAATTGTTCCTACCCAAACCGGCTATTTAATAGCCGGTTTTAATAAAAATTAGGAACCGGCTATTAAATCGCCGGTTATTATTTTTTATTATTTTTTTGAAAAAAATTATAATTTATTTATTTATTTTATTAAAGTTTTAGAAATTTTTGATATGTTTCTTTAAAATTAGATATAAAATATATAATTTAGTTTATTAGAAGGACAGAAATAAATAATCCGGATCAATATTTTTCAGATCAGATTTAAAATCGTGCATTAAGCAAGAAATTACATTAAGCAAGAAATGGACCAAATTCATTTAGTCTTGAACCGGTGTATTGTTCTCTCCAATGGTCGGAAGCATCGTTTTAAAAAAAAAAAACTTTAAACGGCCATAACTTTAAAAAATAATTGTTTGAAAATCTTCATATTTGACCTATGACTTTAAACTAAATGAATTCAAAAACTTATAATCTTTGCATGTAAATGCATTATTCGAGTTGTAAATATGTTTCAACTGTTTGAATTCATTGTTGAATCATATCCAGTATATTTTTGAAAAAGTAGCATTGCATGTTACTATGCTGCAGGTAGCACGCTTTATTCAAACATAAATAACTACATGATGAATTCCACCAATAATAATGTTAATAATATTAATTAAAGGAAGCTGATTTCAGTACCCGCGCTGTACCCGCACTATAACTTCCATAACTGTCATAACAACTTGAGGGACTGCAAAAACTCCAGGATTGAATTTTTTTTCAAAGTATTAATATATATACACGGAAGTATTTATACCTATGCACGAAAGTATTTATATCTATGAGATGAACAACTTTTACATAAATAATTATTTTTCCATCTATTTTTTTCAAACGTACTCGCACCATGAATGCATGGTGGGTAGGGCTGTAAATGAGTTGGCTCGGGCCGAGCTGGGCTTTAGCTCAGCTCGTTAATTCTGGACCGAGCTGTTAGCGAGCTAGCTCGTTAATAGCTCACGAGCTAAAATCTCAGCTCAAACTCGTGACGAGCCAGCTCGCAAGCTAGCTCACGAGCCACGAGCTGGCTCACTGGGTTTGGTTGGACCTTGTTTTAAGAAGAAAATAAATTTTACAAACATTTTTGGATCGAGCTGGACCGAGCTGAACCGAGCTGGACCAAGCTTGGCAGTATAAAATACACACAAATTCATACAAATTCACAAATTGATGCCTAGCCGAGCTAGCTCGTGAGCTGGCGAGCGAGCTAAGACCTTAGCTCAGCTCGTTAATTTTGGCCCGAGCTGTTACCGATCGAGCCAGATGTGAGTCACGAGCGAGCTACGAGCTTTTTGGACAGCCCTAATGGTGGAAACCACTCAAACTAGATGGGGGGACCATACACGTTTTTAGAGGTGAGTTTTTTTTCTCTATTCATTTTCGTCCATATTTCTGACGATTTATGAGAAATGTTGCAAATTTAAAATCACTAACGTTTTCTACACAATTTTATCTTTCAAATGAGATCCATGATGACGTACTTTCGAGCTCGTCGTCACACAAGTATTTATACCTACACTTGCAATATTTTTTACATATGACACTGGATGATATCTGAAAGTATTAATATCAAGTATTCTAAGTATTTATACATATGTATTGTAGTATTTATACATATGTGGTAAACTATTTTTGTTAGAGAAATGTTGCAAGTGTTTTTTACATATGAATATATATATTATACTATATAACATCTGAAAGTATTAATATCAAGTAAGGTTGACGTGGGGACGATGTTTACATCTATGTGGTCAACTATGTTTGTTAGAATAAGGTTGACGTGGGGACGATTGGAAAAAGTTGATGCAGGGATGCAGAGTCACCATTACTTCATTTGAGGAAAGTTGACGCGGAGACCATTAGAGACTGAAAAAGAAAGTAATCATATCAACACAAGTATTAATATCTTATTTTGTAAGTATCAATTTCTTATCTTGCAAGTATTTATATTTATGGAAAAATTTCCAGTGTACCCATCCAAACTTTTAAAATAGCTAATTTCCCCATAAAAACATCTTAATATCCAATATCCCCATATAAATTTAATATTTTTTCCTTTATCCCCTTTTAGTTATAAAATTTGTTATTTAGACAATTATACCATTTATTTCAAATGAAGATGTATTGAATAAGAGAAACAAAAGAAACTATTCATCTCCTTCATCTTCACATCTAAACTCCATATTTCTTCATTGAGGGTACTATCCGTTCAATTTGAGATATAGAGCATTGCTATCTACTAAAGTAGTATAAATATATTTGATCATTTTCTTCGCTGATGGAACTTCTAATTTGACACCGCATAAAGCAATAAAATAGATTCATTATGCTTTTTAATAACTCCTAAATTGAATGTAAGTATAATAAAATGACGATTAGTTTTGAATGCCCAATAGGTAGTAAAGTTTGTCCCATCTTATTGTCATTTAATAGTTTCTGAGCTTCTCTTTGCTCTTTAATTATATATGTTTTCCTTTACTTTGTTGGTTTTTTTTTTATAGTTCTTTATATGTATTGCGACTTGTAAAACACGGCAGCAATTTGATTCAAATAATATGTCATTCAAAATTAAGCCTTGAATAGAGAACCTTTGAAGAGAGGCTAACTTAATGGTTAAGAACTTCAGTTTCCATTAGCAAAAGAGATGGAGCATAGATGTGAACATGAAGAAGATGAAACGTCTATTTTCTCTCTCTTATTCAATTCTATCATATTATTATTTAAAAATGACATTTTTATTTAAAATAAAGGGTATATTTGTGTAAAGGACAAATTTTATGAATAAAAGTGGATAAAGGAAAGAATGTTGAATTTCTATGGGGATATTGGATATTAAGATGTTTTTATGGGGAAATTAGCTATTTCAAATATTTAGATGGGTACACTAGAAATTTTTTCTATATTTATAAAGGGTGACGATGGACGAGTGTGGGACTGAAAATAGGGAGACCATAGCATATCATGCCTTTAATGTACAGTGCGGGTACAGTACAGGTACTGTAGCGTGGGGATGAAAATAATTATTCTTAATTAAAATATCGATATGTTAGTTCTCTATATATAATTGATACAACGGAGTAAATTAATCTACCGGTCTAGAATTCCAACTTTGTCCAACAAATTGGGGTCTCTCTCTCTCTCCGTTTTTTTTTTTTTTTTTTTTTTTTTTTTTTTTTTTGTACTTGTTATCATATCTATTTCAATTGATAATACCAAATTAGACAGACTACGAGATTTAAGTAAAATATCTAAAAAAAACTAATTAGGCAAAGCAACCAAAATTGTGATTACCAAAGACCAATAATGTAATTTTGAGATATGGTTAATTGGGTTGAGAATAGGCTATTTTTTTAGTTAGGTTATTTGAAATAGCTTATTCGGTGTTTGATTGAGTTAGAATAACTAGAATAGAAAATTTTATTTTATTTTATTAGAATAAGTTATTTTTAAGAATTTTAAAATTTAATTATTTTAATAAAACAAATGACAACTATTTTTGAATTGCAACCAAATATACTGAGCTGTTGATCCTAACAAAATGATTGGCTGGCATTCTTACTTACTGATCTGAGAGAACAAATCTAGAATATCCAATGGATCATTAATTCCGATTTTTCCGGAGGCGCCTTATTCATGTACTTGTTTGTTGCTAGAAATATTTTTTTGCTATTTTTTTTTTGTTCTTCTAATAGTAGTTTTAGTTAAATTAACTGACCGTATTGAGTTGGTTAAAAGCTGTGTTCTCGTTTTCAAGGTAGCAAATTCTACATTGAAAATGAGGGAATAAAATGAAATTAAAATTGAGAAATATTTGTGGTCCAATAGTAGTTGGGATTAGCAAGAAAGAATCAAATGACGCGTGTCCATGGAAATAATTGGTGCATGGAGGTGCCACCTCTTTATTGATGTGTATATATATTAATTCTCATCGCCATGTTACTACAAAACTGAAATTAGCCTTTGCAGATGGCGTTTGATCTTATAAGATAAAACGTGTTTTAATTTGGATCATTTATTAGATGATCATTTTATATAGAGTCTGGTTAGTACGACATCAGTGTCATTTAGGTCTATATAACACCAATTTTAAAATTTATCGAATCAGCTTCGACGAATTCAAATCAGTCAAACCGATCCACATCATTAGTTGTGCATTTAAATACATAATTTATAATTTTTTGAACTTATTTATTATCAAGTCAAGTAGTCAAATGTAGAAGTTTTTAAGTTAATTTTAATACATTCATTTTTCAGCATTTTTAACCGTTTGATTTGATACTAAAATAACTCGAAAAAAATAAAAAATTTACATGTAAACACATCACTCGTACAATAAATCAATTTGAACGGATTGGATTTGCCATTTGAAGTCTATCCAATCAATTTTTGAGTTAATATTATATGACACTGATGTCATACTAGTCAGACTCTTTTATGTACAGAAAAACATAATGCATACAAAAAAAGGTATGTTTGAATTTTCATTTCTATAATAATGCATTTGACCTTCAATTGCGATCACATAGAGATGGATAATTTTAAGTATATGTGTTTTTTGTTTTAAAAAAAATTGAACAATTTGGAAATATTTCTCAAATGGATATTAAACTGATTGGTTTGAAAACAACTTTATAATATACTTAATAAATATTATTAGTAAAAAAGTTCCAAAAACTATGAAAATTTATCTCCAAGCACATTATAATATAGAGATCATCTTAAACGATTTAGATTAACTGTTTGGATTTTAAAACTCATGTTGTAAGATACTATAAATATAGAATATTCTATTAAGTGGATCACACCTCATATTATATTAATTTGTTATATTACATATTACATTACATTACATTATAATATTATATTGTTCAAATAAGGTTGCATCTTTCTCTACCGACATCTGCAAAAGCAAGATTCGTTGACTACTTGTGACGTGAATTTGGGTTTAATTCGGTCTAGAAATTTTAAATCGAACCGACGAGACATAAAAAATAAAATATTTCTTTTAAAATCTGATATTTCATAAACCAGTATTTCTTGACTTCGTTTGAAACAAAGTAACCATGATTCCTTTTGTAAGAACAAACAAAATAGTGCTTCGGTTATAACTAACATATGCAGCTCAGTTCTTGTTATATGTATACACAAAAAAGGGTCACATATATGCAAATGGTACCTAAATAATAATCGGTTTATGTTGTTCTATTTTGAAAATTGGTTTTTGATTGGATAATTATTATTTTTTTAATTTTTTTTGTGCAGTATTTTGGTGGTGGTTGGGAGGTATGATTCTTATGAATGATTGAAGAGATAAGATCAGCTTCTTAATAATAATTAATATAACTAATCAGGTGATGGCATTCTTCCAAATCTATAATTATTGATTATTACATTAATTATGATGTGATTGTGTTTGTTTGTGCAAATTACAATGGCATTTTGATTTTAAAAGAATAGAATTGGTCTGGCACGTTTAGCATTAAATTGAAATTGCTGTTTTGTGGGCTTCAGACAGCTGTTTTATTTTAAGATATATAACTCAGAGTCATAACAAACAAAAACATTGAAGAATTTTAGGATTTTAGTATACATTTTATTGGTATTGTAAAAAGTTTGTTCAATCCACATTTAAAAATTCTAAATGTATTATGCATATTTAAATAGGATGTGTGGTAAATTTAAGATAAATTAAATTGCTTTATTATCTATCAAAATGCTATTAACCACTAAAATTTTAAAATTGTTAGATAAACAAATTATCCAAATTTTAATTCAAATTCTATCTGATTAAGAGTGCATCTATTATTATTATTATTTTTTTTTTAAATTCTAATTAGATGTATCTGTAACTTTATCACAAAAAATTATATTCTTGTGGGTTGTGGCAGTCGTTCTAGTTTCACAATAAAATAATTTCTCATTAAAAGGATAGCATTTCTGTTATCCGAAATATATATATATTTTTTTTTTGAAGAAATTGTTATCCGAATATTTACTTTCTTGATAAAATCAAATAATCTAATTAATCCTATGATTTATGAATCCACAAAAATTAGGTCGTTGAATCTAATATTGATTGGAACAAAATTGTTAGTATTTTATTTTTAAAATAGAATCATATTTAAATATTTTAACCAAACAGGTACACTAGATTGAATTTTTATGAAAAACAGCTCCACCGATTCTGTGGATCCGTGGAGGTAGAATTTTTTTTGCTTCAGCTTGCATATTTAACTGCCTCCACTGATCTTGTAACATCCCGAAAATTTGAGTATTTTTTTATAAAAAAAAATTACATTGAATCTATACATAATATTTGTGATAATTTATGTTGAGAAATTTTTCACTAATGTCTTTAAGAGAGAACCTTAGATTTATAACTATTACAAATCATATTTGTTTTATTTTAGTAAAACGGAAGATAAAAGTTTTAAATTATTAATTAATCTAATGAGATAAATGTATCATAATAAGGAACTTAAAGATAATTAAACGGTTTCTCTTAATTTATTTAACAGTTCACGACTATTTGTATGGATTTGTCTAATTAAACGGAAAATTGGACACTCTAATTAAAGAGGTGCCATTTAATTAAGCAAACCTCTTTGTTATTCCATTAATTATTTTTATACTAGTTCCTGATTTTTATCTGTTAAGAAATTCTTAGTCGATCGATTCCTTTTCAATAACACCCTTTCATTAAATGTTTATCCGTTACTTTGAGAATGCACCACTTCGTATACAAGCTGTAAATATATTGACATCTCTCCGGTTTATATATATCTCTATCTACATTAGTTAATTATTTACTTATAAATACACTTGTACTCTTCATGTGTCAAATTAATTTGTTTTCTCTCTCTCAAACTTTCCACGCACACAGACAGAGAAGTGAACCTTACTACTCTTCTCCATTCACAAAGTAATTTACAGATCCCCATTCATAATATATCCGCTTATATTCCAAAACTCTTAAATCTCGATTCGAGTTTCAACTACGTCGCAGTGATTATGAGTTACTAATCAAATCTGATTTCAAATTCTGAAGATCTTACTCTCAGGTAACCGGACTTCTCTATAATCTGTGTTATCGTTTTGTATGGTTTATTTGGATATTGGTATTGCATATTGGATTATGATGGCATATTTAATGGGATAGCGGGTCTGAGGTTGGAATTAGATTTGTCCGATACACGGGGGCTGCTAGTCGTGGTCGGGACCGATATGCGGAAAATGCTAGTCGCAATCGGGTTCGATAGTTGACTTGTTTTACGGATAACCTAGACCGACATATTATCGCCGGTTAAATATGTGTGCATAATTTTATGTGTATTTGTGTGGATTAATCCGGCCTTTTTGAACGGTTGTTAAATTAAGTTAATTATAGAGAAGCACGTTGTTAAATAACCGGTTACTGAGTTTTGAAGCTGACTCTGTTTGTTATTTTTGTTTTCTTTCTGTTGGCGACGTAGGTTGACGGGCCAAGGAAAGGTGTGAAAATGTTTATATAATCACACTCTGGATGGTAAAAATACGAGGTGTGACAGATCTACAGGATCGGTGGAGCTGTTTTTCATAAAAATCTAATCCAGTGTATTTGTTTGATTAAAATATTTAAATATGATATTTTAAAAAAAAAATCGTATAAAGATGCAGTTATGTAAAGATGCTGTACTGGAAATATTAAACTAGTAATAATATAATAAAAACTTCTTGAAATATTATCCTTTTATTCCTGGATAAGACATATGTATTTGAATTATTTGTTTATAATTTTATTTAATGTGTTATATCATTTTCTCCATGATTTCCCACTATTTATGATAGAAGCAATTAACTTTTAATTAATAAATAAAATACTTTGTGGCATTGGTTTGTCCTGATTAAAATTATCCGGCATGGCAACTAATAATTGAAATGCTCTGGATGCTTTTGCATTTTGGAATCTGAGTAGAACCTAGATATAGAGCATAAGAATTTTTTTATAAACCATAATTAAAGAAATAATTTTATGAAACTAACGTGATTATTCATTTTTACAAAAAAAATGTAAGAACTGAAATGCTATTTTAGTGTGAATTTTTGTTTCGGGACCGAAATGACAATTCGGCTCGATGTGATTTTATAGTTTTTTCAGAAGAACATGTGTAGTCTTCAGTATAAAATCACATCGGACCGAAATGGTATTTCGATCCTGAAAAAATAATTGGCAAACCGAAATGACATTTCGGTTCTTATGATTTTGTAAAAAAAAATAATAATCATGTTGGTTTCATAAAATTATTATTTTTATTATGGTTTATAAAAAAAAATCTAGAGCAGAGGCACTCTGTCTCCAGTTGTAATCATATTTGATGTCTTTCTATTTTGTCTAGATTGCGACCCTATTTTACACCAAAACCCGTGCTTTAAACCCTATAAATGTGGAATTTTTACTTATATATCAATAGAATGTGGTACTGCTATGTTTTGTTTGTTGTTTTGCAGAAAAGAGCGAAAAATGGATCTGACAACACTCCATACGGTCCGTATGGACTTCCATGCGGACCGTACAAGATCTGCCCAACCACACAGAAGGCTCCACAGCAGAGGCATCAAGACTCCAAGACAAAGCACGGGCATACGGTCCGTATGGACTTCCATACGAACCGTATAGGCAGTTTCGGAAAGATCAGGCTGAATTGGAAACAAATACAGCTGGGCAGACCGAAAAGGCACCTCTTTAATTCGTGATCCTGGGCATTAAAGGGGATATCTGGAGACAGAAAAAGGACACCTTTCATTCGACTATTGTCATCTTTTGAATTGTGGTTCTTGGAGGGTGAGAGAAGGCTTGGAGAAGAAGACGAGAAGTGAAAAACGCGAGTTTGCAACGGATCTTCGAATTCTCCACTGTTTTATCATGATTTCCTTAATCTCTCTTTACTGTTGTTGTCTTATGAACATGACTAACTAATTTTCTTAGTTTCTAGGATTAAGATGTAGTTTCTAATTTAGTTTTGCTTGCATATTACTTGGATTATGTGTTGAATGCTTTGTTTTTACTTTGTTGAGTAGTATTTTGATTGCTTTGTTTGTGCTTGCTTGAATTTGATTAGTCATCCCGTTAGATGAATGCGCGCGTCTAATTGTTAGGAGCCAAGTCAACCGAATAAAGTATATGAAGTAGGTTTGTGACCCGAAAGGTGAAACCAAGGAGTACCCGAAAGGTGAAACTTTTCTCGAGACGAAAATCCTTAGATACTTTTAGTAAACCAACAAGTAACTTAGATAAATTAGTCCAAAAAATGAAAGTTGAGGGTTAACGCCTCTAAGAGGGGAGTAGTTGAGTCCGATAATCGGGTTTTAAGCCAAAATTGCGACAGCTGAGGTAAAAAACTTAGATCTGGTCGATGGAAACCCTAGACATTAGTATCAACACAGAAACAGTGACTGCAGCAAAGATTAACTCGGTGGTCCATACGAACCGTATAGGGTTCTATACGGGCCGTATACCTCAGGGCTAAAACAGAAATAAAATCTGAAACCCTAGAAACATTTTTTATCAATTGAAAACAACTTTTAATCTTCTTTTAATTATTTTAATATTGTTATTAATCAGTAGAATTGTTAGAACAAGACCAAACCAACTTTCTTCACTTCTAGAATTTTAGTAGATTTAAGTAGAGTTCGGTTCTTTTCTTACCGTCTCTGTGGATACGATACCCGACTATACCAACGGTAGGACTGTGCACTTGCAGTCTTGACCAGAGGTAGACTCGAGTTTTAAAAGGTACAGCTCGCTGTACTGAAACTTAGGAGTACACTATCTGTGGACAAACAATATTTAATTATATGGTAAATAAGGTTAATTAATTGCTAACTGAACCTACGGATGCGTTATTAATATTGCAGCGTAAAAACATAATTGTAAAATTGTATGTACAAGTACAGAAAATTGCGTTGTTAATAACAAATCACTATATTAATAGAGGTATTGTTTGTATGTCAATGTCAGTCAAAACGTCATATTTGTTAGTATTTAAAAAAAAAAAATGGTTACTTCTGATATGAGTTTTCTCATCACAAATGTTCAGGATTATATATAATCAAACAACAAAGTCACAAATAATTAAACACTGTATGATTGATAAATATAATCGTCCAATTTACAATTAGTTACTTGTTATTAACATTTAACAAAAAAAATATTAACACTTAATTAGTTACAATAAAGAAAAATGTTCAGAGATGAACAGTGGGGTGGACATAATTTGGATAGACATTCATCATTCATGTGAAGGAAATAAATCTGCTGCGATTTCAAAGGATTCGCAAGTACCTGCGCGTTTTTAATCTCAACCGTTCATTTATTGGAATGCAAGAATTAAAAAAAAAAGTTAGTTTTGTACACAAATTTCAAAACATATGAACGGTTGGAATTGGAATCGAAGCAGATTTATTTCCTCATGTAAACTCTAATAAATAATTGAAAAATCTGACAATTAATTTATAATTGGATTGTTAAAGACTACTAATTCCTCAAAAAATATTTTAAAATATTTATTTTAAATAGTCTGTTGTAGTATAATAAAACACGTATTCTTAACCTGCTTTGATTTTATGACTCCTCTCTTACTATACTATACAAAATTCATCTATGTACACTATTCTTAACACGTATGCTTCTTCCTTTTCTAGTACACAGTACACTGTATTAATTAGCACTTCATTTTTAATTGAGCAACAACATGTATGTAATTTCAAGCTCCAAGTAAAAAAAAAAAATCAGTAATTTGTTTTTTGGCATCCCATATATTATGTGTTTTTGCTCATAATTTTCCAATGCAAATTTTATGTACAATGTATTGAACACTTGAGATTTATTGTAGTACTCAAAATATAATTTATTTATTTAAATCACAAAAAGAAAATGAGTAGGATTAAAATGTCTCATTATTTTTGTGCCTCAATCATGTTTCACATCCTTCTTTCTTTTTTTAAGGTTCAAACAGTTGATATAGACTGCTCAACACGATCTCCATATTAAAATATATCTAGAGACCAAATTTTATAGTTTTTTACCATTTTTTTAAATAGATATAAAATCGTTATTTTTGGATGGTCTAGAATCTTCTGATTTTGTACCTATCTAAACAAATAGTAAAAAGGTTCTAAAAAATATAAAATTTTATCTGCATGCACATTTTAATATGGAGATCGTGTTTAGCGGTTCGGATCAAATGTTTGGACTTTAAAAACAGAAATAAGAATGCATGTGAGGAAGGAGTGGGGCATGAATATAATAGGCAATTTTAACCCTTCCTCAAAGAAAATGTATTCTGCTATACAACAATCCTAGATCTGATAATTTGTTACAACCTTAGTTCTGATACTGATTCGATCGTTAGCTTGGAAGAGCTAGAAATTAGAGAGAGAAATTCAGTGAAAACCATACTTGTATTCAGCTTGATTTCTAATTACATAGATTACATATTGCTTGTTTATAATATATTAAATTATCTAGACAAAAAAACTAACACTCATTTCTTTTTTTAATTGAGCTGTCATGTTTTAACTTGCTTCTTATTTATTTTTATTTTTGATAAAAATGTAGTGAAGCCCATTTCATTAACATGGAATCAGATTAACATGGAATCAGAGTTAAGTTACACAAAACTTGCTTCTTAATTTACTCTAACAGTTTATGTTTATTAATCACAACAACTTGTTGTTAATATATAATGAAATAAGAGGTATATATATGTTTGAATAAGTTATATGGAGGAACTTGACAATAATAATCTCTCTCTCTATAATTCTTTTCAAAATTTCATTACAAAAAATTAAAAATCGCTACTTAAAATATCGAGGGTGTGTTTGGATGTAACTCCGAAAATAACAAGAATAGCAGTAACTTAGGATTATCACTATTCGTTTGAATGTGTTAGCAAGAACAACGCTAATTCCAGGAATAACTCTATTTTTGGAGTAATCTAAACGTATATTAGTGGAGAAGAATAGTCACTAATCCAAAAATAGTGCTATTCTTATACTATTCTTGACGATCCAAACGCTTGGAATAACGTATCTTTGAAATTGGGTATCTTTGAAATTGGTTATATTTTTCTATCTTTGAAACGCTTGGCATAATGTATCTTTAATTCGGACCAAGGACGGTGGATATCGTTTTCTCTCTCTATCACCATATATAAATGCAACAACATATTATGTATGTGTTTTGTTTAGTGTGAATCATGTGATATCTCTTTAATTATGCGTATTCCTTTATTGACTTTTAATGTGTTTTAAACTTTTAATTGATGTATACGGGCTTAATAAATAAATTAAAAAAAAAAAAAAACACGGATCCAGGTGGCTCTCTCTCCTTCTGTGCGCTGGCATTGCCCTCATAAAATATGGGACCAGTATTCTCTGCGGAGTTTTCCTGTGCGGAGCTGATCAGACGGCTCAGATTTACTCTCAAACGGTGAGTGCTCGGATGATGGAGGGGGCAGTATTAATTTTGCTTTAAAATTCATACCAAAATCTTATTTGATTTGTCTGATCAAAATGAACGGACCAAATTAAAAGAACCGCACCTGCGGAGCTCCGCAGGTGATGTGATTCCATAAAATATGTACCAGTAACCTGATCCATGTACCAGCTGCCCGGCAACCTGACGGGGCAGGTTAGAGCTGCCCAAAAAATGCTAAAACAGCCCCAAAACAATACCCCAAATGTACAATCACCCGTGTCATATTTCCTGTAGCAAGCCCTAAAGACAGTGCCTAATTTCAGCAGCAACGATGCGAAGAGCATTTCATCAATCACCCCCCGTGTTGAGCAATCCACATCCACCTGTACCAGTACTGGTACAGATGCCAGTACAGTACCAGTAGAAAACAGTCTTAGTACTTGATAGTATGCGCAGCAGCTCATTGATGATAGCTCTACACCAATTATGCCAGCAGGACTTCTGGTATCACCTCTGACGCGATTATGGAGGCATTTTGTTGCTTCCTTCAGGTTCAGGATCCAAACATCGTCATTAAAAACATAATAGTTTTGTGTAAACAAAATCAAAGTGAACTTACAATTTTAGTCATCTACCTTCAGGTTTTTACCCTTGAAACATCATTGATTCCAATTAGTTAAATTTGTCTATTACCAGATCAGTATTAAATTGCTTAAAGGCAGTTAATGCTTTTCATACAATTTGGGATTCACAACTTCCACTTGAAGATAAAAAAAATTCTATGGCCAACCTGATACTACATCTCATCTATTTGTTACATGCCCTCTGGTAGTTGGTAGTTGGATTGCAAACTTTAACAATTTTTCTTTTGATGGTGTTACTATTGATGATTTATGGTTTATTGATACTTGTATGAATATCCCATTGAAAGATAAATTTTGGTGCAAAGACAAAATCCCCCTTATTAGCTGATAACTTAAAATGTATTATGCATTCTAATGTGACTAATTTACCTAATCAGATGTATACAGGACAGATGGAGGAATTGATCAGCCCAATCCTTGTGTATGGTAGAAGAAGTGATGATACTCTTCTTGGAATTTAGAGATTTTGAGTAGTTTAAGGGTCATATATGGAAATGTGACAGTTTTTGAATTGTTCAGGGTTATCTGAGTTTTCTTTCCATATTTTGTGTTTTAGTTGACAGTTTATGGATTTGTTGTGTTGTTGTTTGCTCATTTAGATGTAATATTGGGTTTTATTTTTGTATGATATTTTCAGGGGCTGGTGCCAGCTGTTTGGTACCAGTTCTCTGTTCAATGAAATCAGTGGTATATCCACTATTACTAAAAAGAAACCTATTTTATCAATATGAAATTACATAAATAAAAAAGAAAAGTAACATGACACCATACATTATTATTATTATATTATTTATGCTAATAGTTTCTCTAAAAATATAATTAAATTGAAAGGTCAGGAAGCCTGGTTTCTCTCCTCTTTAGCATCATCTGATGATTTCTCTTGATCCACTTCTGCCTCATCTTCAGCCTAAAACAAAAGATTAGCAATTTAAGCAATCCATATGAAAAACTAAATTGTCAAAGAAATAAGAATAATTATATTAGTTCTCCCGTTTTTATCTCCACACACTCCTCACATTAATTAACTTGTAATTAGTAATTTGCATAGAAAAAGGAAAGCAGAAAACTAGATTGACAGATACAGTGTAAAACACTGTACCTGTACTGTACAGGATAGGCTAAAGTTGTAGCATCCGAAAAAATCACCGAATCTCTGCAAATCCATTTAATGCACAATTGCTGAAACAAAAAGGACTGTTATAACTTTTATCTTTGCTAAAGTTCTGATTGAATTATAGTTCCATAGTCAACAATCGCTGATGCTCTGCAGAGTGGCACAGGCCCAAATGTCTCTGACGCATACACATTAACGGGCTTCCAGGCCCACTTTAATTACAATTGTTCTGTTCTGTTCCCTTTAAATTTTAATTAAGAGGAAAGTGGTTTAATAGCCTGTTAATTTTGCATTATGCACTTCTGTTGATAATCATTACTACATATTCACAGAGAGTTCGTATTTCTATGTAATAATTTCATACAGTTAATTGTGCTATTTTTTATTATATAGATTTTAGAGTTTTGGGGAGAAAAAAATTACATAACTGCAAGATTTTTTATAAAAAATATTTTTTTTTAAATGCGGAGAATTTTATAAATCGAGATTCTATAATTCATGGGAGATATTTTGCCCATTCTAATTGTTTCGGCTATAAATATAAGTTTGTCTTTCAATACTAAATATTTCGACAATAGCAAGAGATTTTGTTTTATTTTAGAGAGTTTCAGTATATAAAAAAAATCCACATTGACCAGGAAAATTTTCCTCAAAATTACCAAAAAAAATAAAATCTTAAGTACCTTCATAAAAAAATGATTTGTTGAATCAGATGATTATGTTATGTTATTAAAATTTTCTAAAATTATACAATAAGAATGTAAAGTAGTATGTTATATATTTACCGGTGAATACTCATTGAAAAATATAAATTAACAATCTTAAAAAAACAAAATAAATATTTTCTATATATCCTTATTAGATCAAATATCAAATTAATTAATAATTTTTTTCTCGTAAATGTGGTGTACAAAGATATTACTCCGAAAATCAGTATTACATCATGTGATGTTGCACCAAACTCAACCACTCAATTTATAAAATTGATTTTTAAGTTTGATTTCAGAAATAACTAGTACTTAGTTTAGTGACAAAGATATATAGTCTCTAATGTGAGAAGTTCTGAATTTAAAATCCGAATGAAAAAAATTATTTATTGTATAACAGTATGAAATATGAAGTTTAACTTCTATCTTTCTTTCAAAAGAAAAAGTCTGATTTAAGAGAACGCAATGTCTAGCATGAAAATCACATAATAAATTAGAATAACAAAGAGACGAATTCTTTCGTTCTTTAAGAATAAGAAATGAATTTTAAGTCTTAGTTTTTAGAAATTTTTTTTTTTTTGTTTTAGTAAAGATTGGAGTAATATCTACAAAGATTTTTTTCATTTGAATTTTAAACATACGACCTCTTACATGGAAAATATTGTTTTTGCTACTAGACATTGGTTTTACACGGAGCCAGTTTTCTAAAAGTATCTGATTTTAATCAATGCTATTGATATAGTAAAAGGGCGTGTCAACAATCGATTTGTTTCGACAAAAGTCGACATTAATTGTTAGTAATTTTATCAACATTTTAAATATTTGTTTTAAACAAAAATTAAAATCATATGAGAAATTAATTAATCTATGTAATGCACGACAGTTTCTATCAGCAACTGGTCATTGAAAGGGACCAAACATACACTAGTTTGAACAGCCATAAATACATAAAATAATTTGCAAAAATAAATCAAGAGGCGAAAATGAACCATCAACACCCATGTTTAATTAGACAAGTCCTAAACAAAACAGGTATTAATGTCTCAACTATAGATATCATTAATCAGCCCTTAACACGCATATGAAGTACATCCTGATCGATGTGTCCCTTTCCTTGCTGGCTAATGATGCACCGTCCGATTGCGACGCTTCCTAATCACGTACCTTTAACAGCTAGCTCTTGATTTCTATCAGGATAACACGTGTGCTCATACCTGACAGTAACAGCAGTTTGATACGTCCCTCTCGGGAGCTGCTCACTCCAGCTAGTGTGTGGTCGAGTTTGATCAGGAAGTGAATTAAAGAAAAGAAGTAGAGCGGAGAAAATGGTACGTCGGAGCTGGTTCTGTCATGGAATGAAACGGTATAGTATGTGTGTTGGTTGTGTATTGTGATTTTTATGTTTCGTGTTGGAATTAATATATTGTTGGTAAAAAGAATATAACACAAGACAACATAAGAAATCGCTCTGGTAATGACACAGCAGGACATATAACACGGCACAAAATAGTTACATAACACCAATCACGATTATGAACTGACTGTAATATCTTGATCAGACATCAATATTGAAATAATTCGGAAAAAGAACTTGATAGTGACGTGTGTTGGACGATGTGCGATGTGTGAATACAAGAAAATTGAGCGATACATACTAAAAAGCTGAAAATTTGCAGGAGCAGTGACGCATCCCGAATGTGACATACATATATTTCATATTTTAATTGCATCCAACAACATGCACCAAGATATCTATGTATACTGATAAAAACATGACTAATGTGATTCGGTCATGACTATTCACATATCGTGATCATCACTATTTTAGTAATAGTATATCACGGCACGTGAAAAATTAACTTGATCACAGCACAACATGTCACATGATCAAAATCACAATATATTAGTCACGACGTGGTAAGAATTTATCACTCTTAGGAAAGAGAAGAGAGGGGAATCAGAATGGGATGAAAAATGTTGAGAGATAAGCTTGTTTGTTACTTCTGAAGTTCCGAGTGTAGATGGAGGTTAAAATCTATACTATTTTTTAGTTTGGTGATATATATATTTTTTTGTAATATCCTTGATATTTTGTGACTGTGTGAAAATAAATAAAACACACTTTCAATTTCAAAGCTTATCATGACAAAGAAATAGCGGTCTCTTTCCTCTCACTTTCCTCTGCCAGGAGCAGAGTGTACAAGGACAAAGGAGAGAGGTACAGGCCTTGAATGGCCTGAATTGATTTGATCCACTTAATTTTTCAGGGACTGAATTGTGAGGACAGCAGAAATTTCTGAGCGTACGATTTCAATTTGATGATTCACGTTGACTAATACGATTATATCCGGATTAATATATAATATATGATCCACACGTTTAACTTAAAGACTGGAATCTCTACTGAGTCCGAGTCTGAAAATCTGGCGCAGTCTGTCAACAGCTTAAAACCAAAAAAGAAAGACTGGAATCTTCACTGAGTCTGAATTTAATGTACAAAAACTTGATAAATGTGAATTATGTATTGTTAGAAATAATTGAATAGTAAATTTTCAAGATCAGAATTATAGCAGCAGAAAACAACTTTATTTTATAGGTTTCTTTTCACGTCTAGTTCTTCCAAAATTTTTCGTAGTTTGTTCAATCCAGTCTCTTCCTGTTTATCCTCTGAGAATGCTAGTTGGAGACACGCCACAGCGAAATACCGAACGTGTCACACTTGATTTACAACCGAAGTATCTAGTACTCGGGATTCTCTCTTTGTTGAAATTTCTGTTATGTGTTTCTCTGTATCCGAGTTACTTCAAATGAGAAATATGTCATTCAATTTATAGAAGATGAAGAGGCTCTTGCGAAAGGACACCTCCCATTAGACACGTCTCTTCGATGCATCTCTTTGTCGAAAGGATGCATCTTTATAATGCACCTCTTCGACTCATCCCTTCATCATATTAAATATTTTACATACCAAAAATTTCACATGTATAAATTAACAAACTCTATATGTATCTTCCTTTTATTTAATATGAACAGATATATATATATATTCTCTGACTACAGTGAGACGTGAAGTAAAACACGTTCGAAAGTTACAAGTTGTTTGACTTGAAATGTGAATATGTGATACATAATTTTTTTTAATTTTTTTTAAACTAACCCTGAATCATGTCGTGGTATTTGCCGTGATTTTTTATTTATATCCAACATTAAATAGAAATTGTCAAATGTGTTCAGAATTGCTGAATATTTATAAAGGTGCCCAAATCAATCAATTATTAGTCAGTTTCTATTTTTAAGAAACCGATGAATAATTGGTCAGTCATTATTTTTTTCTTTTTTAGAAAATGTTATATTCTATTTATTCTTTGTATTAAAATATTAAAAATATTTCTTATATTTCTTTAAAATTAGATATAATACTAAATAATTTGATTTATTAGAAAGACTGCAATAACCCGGATCAATATTTTTCAGGCCGGATTTTTCACAGCTGTAAGAAAAATTAAAATATTTATTTGCGTGTTATTGGAAAAAAATAAAAATGTTTTGAATCTGAGTTATTAATTCCAGTTCAAAAGTCACTTCTAGGTGAATACAAAAAATATTATTGTCCTTCTAGTACATTTGATTTTTAAGATTTTGTATCTATTTTGAAAAAATATAATAAATGATTACACTGACAAAAAGTTTTTGTAAATTTTTATTTTTTCAGAATTAGAAAGACCACAATATTTTTTACATTACCTAGAAGTGACTTTTGAACCGGATCAATAACTCAGACTAAAAATATTTTTATTTTTTTTTCCCAATAACACACAGAGAAATATTTTAATTTTTCTTACAATAGCAAAAAATTCAACCTGAAAAATATTAATCCGGATTATTTGTTGCAGTATTTCTAATAAATCAAATTATATAGTATTCTATCTAATTTGAAAAAATTTAAAATATATTTCTAATATTTAAATACAAAATATAAATAAAATATAGCATTTTCTAAATAATGTAATAAATGATTGCATTGATGACAAAAAAGTTAGTTTAAAGTTTTATTTTTCTAAAAATAGAAATGCCACAATATTTTCTATATTTATCCAGAAGTGACTTTTGAATCGTAATAATTTACTCATATTCAAACTTTTTTATTTTTTTATTAATAACACAAAGAAATATTTTAATTTTTCTTACAGATGCAAAAAAATCGCCCTGAAAAATATTGATCCGGGTTATTTGTTGCAGTATTTCTAATAAATCAAATTATATAGTATTCTATCTAATTTCAAGGAAATATAAACAATATTTCTAATTTTTAATACAAAAATAAATAAAATATAACATTTTTTTAACAAAAGAAAAAAATGTAATGACAGACCAATTATTGGCCGGTTTTTTAAAAAAATAGGAACCGGTCAATAATTGATCTGTTTGGAAACTTTTATAAATACTCAGTACTTCTGGGCACATTTGACAATTTCTATTTAATGTTGGATTTGAATAAAAATCACGGTGGTATTTGGGTGTTAGTCGTTCTTGCTTATATCTATATACTTAATTTACATTTCATATAAGCATAAATTTAGATTCACTTGGAGCCTTTTAAAATTTAATTTTAACTTCCGCTGTTTGATTTCAGTTATTTTTAATGCTGTCATTTTTTCCTTAATTGATGTAAAAGAGTACAATGCATTAGAATCTGAATGTTAAAATATTAATATTTATATTTATTTAAATTTCGGATCCAATATCCTTATTTAGAGCCCGGCCCGATAAATTCAAAATATCTGGCGGTGTATCCTTGATCATGTGACAGGTCTAGACAATTTTAATCTTCCTAGCCGATATTTGACAGTACGGCTGCTCCTTTTTTCTAAAAAAAAAAATGGATGTTTTGTTAAATCTCATCATATATTTTAAAATACAATTAATATTATAAAATCTTGCTAGTTTTACAATTTTGAATGTACTAATTTGAATTTATTATTCAGGTTAAATATATATTTTTTAAATCCTACCTTAGCGTTTGGGCCTCGTGGTTTGATATACAATTTATTTTATAATTTTTAAGTATCCCATGGAGTTCGACTAGTATAATATCGGTATCATACGACACTAATTTCAAATTTTAATAGATAGACTTCAAATGATTAATCTAAACTGTTCAAACTGATTTACTTAATGAGTGATACGTTTACATACAAAAATTTTATATTTTCACACTATTTTAGTATAAAATCAAATAGTCAAAAATATTAGAAAAATAAAGACATTAAAATTAACTTAAAAACTCTCACATTTGACCACTTGACTTGATACAAAATAAATTTGAAATATTATAAATTTTACACGTAAACACACAACTAATTAAATAAATCAGTTTAAACTATTTGGATTTACCGTTTAAATTTAATTCAATAGATTTTAAAGTTTGTGTTATATAAGCTAAAATAACACTGATGTTATACTAGTCAAATTGAAAAGAAAAAAAAATATGTTGCAATTTCAAAGAATCGCAATGTCTCTACAATTTCAATCCCAACTGTTCATATATTTTTGCAATGTCTCTACAATTTCAATTCCAACTGTTTATATATTTTGAAATTTATGCATAAAAATTAACGTTTTCTTTTAAATTTGCATATTATAATAAGGTTGAGATTGGAATCGCAGCAGATTTATATCCAGTCAAACTCGTATCCCCTGAATATTAAAAAGGAAAAAAAAAAAAAAAAAGGTATATTTGAAAGATGAGTGGCCGACTAGAAGGGGTCCGTATACTCTGAGATATCTCAATTTTTGCGTGACCGACGTGTCCGCTGTCTATTCGGGGGGACGTAGGGGGCCAGTATTATTTGAGCTTTGAGATTCGTGCTCAGAGTATTTAAACGATTGAGATATTCCAAAAAGTCACGCAAAGTTTGAGATATCTCAGAGGATGCGAATTCGACTAGAAGGCGGCTAGAAGCCCTGAACGCAGATCTCTGAGACCTCAGGTGTGTGAGGTGTGAATGGGCTACAGCCTACAAGTAACAAATGGATCGGAATTCGGAACCGAAGAGATACAGGCACAGCGTATGCAGTGCTAAACTGCCAATGCGTATACTGGCATATGTATCTAATATCTATGTATGTATTATGTATGTATGTATGTACTACAATAAATTAACCATGACAGTTTGCCAGAAATTAAATAAACCCTGTCTGACTGGTCTCGTGGACCATCTTACCTCATCCCACGCACCCACCTCTCTCTCTCTCTCTCTCTCTCTCTTCTCCCCTCCTCCTTTCCTATTTTTTATATACTAATTATAAATACTCCCAAATCTGAGACCACCTCCACATCTCTCCATATTTGATATTTCTCCTCTCTTTCTCTTTCTCTTTCTCTCGTTCTTCTCTTCTCCTCTCTATCTCACCTCACTAATCCTAACTAAACAAAGAAAATACATGGAGCAGCTCTACATGGATGAGAAATGGAAGCTGTCGAAGAAAGGTAGCAGAAACAACGGCAGCCGGAGAGTATGTACTACTGGAGATGCCAGCAGCAGCACTTCTGGTGCAGCTGGTACCTCCTTCTTTAAGAGATCAGAGAGCGCAAGAGAGGCAAGGAGCAGCAGTTCCAGCGCCAGATCGAGCGCTCGATCTTTATCGAGCAGATGCGCGAATCTGGTCAAGGAACAGAGAGCTCGTTTCTACATAATGCGCCGCTGTGTTAGCATGCTCGTATGTTGGAAAGATTACGCTTGACGATCGTGTTCCCTATCTCTTCCCCCTTTTTACCTTTTGTTGTTAGCTAGGTTTTTTTAGTTATTTCTCTCTGTACATAGTTTTTCTTTTCTTTATCCTCTCTGATATCTCTCTATTATTTCTTCTTTTCTTTTTTTGTTGTTGTTCAGAAGAAATTTTGCGTTTGAGTTTCTAATGTAAAGGAGACTACAAACAAATTGAGGTGTTAATTATATAAAAATGTACATCTTTTAGCGTGTTATTTTCATTTGGTTTTGTATATAATTAGTGGGTTAAGAATACTTTGCATTTCTCTCTATTAAGTCCCAACTTTCTTCTCTGCATATTAATTAATTAAATTGTTTTTCTGGTGTATGCAAAACTAAAATTGAAGAAAATCTGAGAAACAACAAAGATTTTAGAATGCCTTTAATGCATTGGTCTGAAATTGTTAACAATTTTAGAAAAGAAATAATTGAAGAATGACTAGATTGATGAATTGATGGATCTGACTGTGCGAGAGATGTAAAATTTAAAGTTATAACAGTGAAGCACGATGGAATGGAGATATTATCTTAGTGGGGGTGTTTTGTCTGATTTGATTTGAATTGAATTGAAATGAAATGAGGTAAGTGTGGATCGTGGAAAGGGCCAGGGACGGCGTGACGACTGACGACTGACAACTGCCATTATTGCTTTCTCATTTCTATTTCTATTGCCGTTTCTGTTTCTGTTTCGGTGTGCCATTTTCACATGAACTGTGTTGTTTCCCATCACTGTTAAATGAAAATAATGCGGTTATCTGATCGAGAAATATGATGCCTCAGTCTCTCACACTTTCCACGGTGCTTGTTTTTCTCCCGTTATAGGCAAACAAGTTAAAGTTTTCAATTCAGAGAATATAAAGCAGTTATAGGCAAACAAGTTAAAGTTTTCAATTCAAAGAATATAAAGTAGTGTTCTTAATAACGATACGTGGTTGTTGAACGGATAGAGCACTGTTAAGCGATTAATCAGAAATAATCAGCAATAATCACTGTAATTATAAATAATTAGTTGATTAGTTAGAAAAAATCCGTGACGGATTGATCACTGTCAACGATTAATCGGCCTAAACGGACGTTTTCTACAACTCTGAATTAAAGTGCTAATTCAAAATTGTTGAATATGTAATAAATGTCTACATTTAAATTAAAGTACTCATTTTAAAATAAACACAAATATATTACCTCTAGAAATCGTTGAATTTGTAATATAACTTGACACAAGTACACAGCCATATTATATTTGGAGATATAAATGTATTTGAATAACAAGGTTATTCTCAGGTCACTACAATTTTCATGCATTCAACATACCTTTTTTATATGCATTTTATTGTAATATTTTAAAATATTTTTTTTAAGTTACTAACGGCAACTTTCAATAAATAAATAAAATATGGACAACAAGACGTAGAATAATAAAAAAATATATTTAAATCCAAAAGTTAAGAGTAATACATCTATTTTTATAAAATCAACAACATGCTAACCATTTTTTAACATTCCAAATTTCCTCGTTAATAAAATTCGTCTATTTTTTAACATTCCAAATTTCCAAAAGGTTCATCATCCGAACAAATTTCTTTTGAAATCTTCGCGGAAGCTGCGAAGTCATCATCCGAACAAATTTCAAAGTGCATGTTAATATTCATCAACAATATTGAAACACGGTATAATTGACAATTATCAGCATTAAATCTTAGTTAAAATTTAATTTTACAAATATACCCTATATAACAATATGTCATGAATATAAATTATCATGATATTTAAGTATATTTTTTTATTGTTCATTGAATAATTTGAATTTCAATGATATCTATTTAAATTATTAAAAAGAGATTTTAATTGTATGACAGAATTATATAACAAAGAGATTTTATATATCTAAAATTAGTAGGGTTAAAATGCCCCATCATATCCCAACATCATTATCTCTAATTTTAAAATCTAAATAATTGGTCCGAACCATCGAACACGATCTTCATACTAAAATGTGCTTGGATAACAATTTTTAGAATTTTTAGAATTTTTTTACTAATTGTTTAGATAGGTACAAAATTAGCATTTTTGAATGGTCCAAAATCTTCTAAAAACAGTAATTTTGTACCTATCTCAAAAAATAGCAAGCATATTTCAAAAAATATAAAATTTTGTATCCAAGCATATTTTAATATATGAAGATCATATTGAGCAGTTTGGATTGACTGTTTAAATTTTGAAACTAGAAACTGGGACATGATGGGACATAAAACTAATGAGACATTTTACCTCTACTCATCTAAAATTGTACTTGCGAATTTTTTTTATTTTTATACTAAAGTTTTTATGCTGTTAGAAAGGAAAAAGGTAAATGAATTAACGCATATTAGGCAGCTGGTGGATATATGGTGTCATTATTTGAACCTAAACGGATTAAATTAAAACTGAATAGTTTGAGATTAATTTATTGATGATAAAGAAGACCACCGCAATATTAAATCGAATGATTTGAATGAGATTGGATCGGATCGAACATTTTTCATTTGACAACGGCACTACTGTGCTGCAACAGTAGCACCAGCACACACGCACTAATTGCATAATTAAATTGATTGCTTTTAAGCCTTGAAACTTACTGTGTAGTGTGTAGTTATTTCTTTTAAGAAGAGGGTGTCGAATGCATTATTATTTTGTGCTCTGATATATTTTACATTTTTTTATCTCAGTTTTTAAAATCTGAACAATTAATATAAACTGTTCAACATGATTTTCATAATAAATATGCTTGGAGACCAAATTTTATATTTTTTAGAATTTTTTTTTACTATTTTTTTTTTTACATAGGTACAATATCACTTTATCGGATGGTCCAGAATCTTCTTAAAACAGTTATTTTGTATCTATTCAAAAAAATAGTAAAAAAAATTCTAAAAAATATAAAATTTGGTCTCAAACATATTTTATTATGAAGATCATGTTAAGCGATTCAAATCGACTGTTCAAATTTTAAAAACGAAAATAAAAAATATAGATCATATTAAACTACAAAAAAAAAAAATGGTGTATTTTAAATCCTCCTCTTCTTTCAATTGGCCAAGTTGACATATTTAAATTTTATAAGAGTTTTTATATTAATTGTGTAGAATTTAATTCAAAATTGCATAGATATTCTGCAAGTTTTATAACGGGCTCTGCCCAAAAAATGCCCTCCTTCCGGTTTCTCCAGTGGTGTCTGACAATTCACAGTGGGAATGAAACATGGTGCAGAGGAATTGATCCCACATGGCAGACGGGGCGTGTCATGTAATAGAGAAAAACCGTCGCTCTTTGCTTACCACATGTTAGTAAGGGTCAAAACCAGATAGATAATATCTAATTTGTATTTTATTTATATTTTTAGATGTTAATATTTAATATTTTAATATTTGTATGAATAAAGATTTTATGTTTTAATTAAATATGTACTATATATTTTAATATATATTATGAAAATTTATGTTATTCACTATTATAATTAGATAAATATTATGATTTTAAATATTTTTTAATATTTTTATATTATTTTAATAAATATTCGATCTAATCCGGACCCATATTAATCTGATATGTCTAATATCCGCTTTGTATTCGTATCCGAAAAAAAAAAAATATATGGATATAGTTACCACTATCCACTCCATATTCTCTCCGTTTTCACCCCTAAATGTAGGGTTGATTTTATAATAAAATTTTGGGGAAAAAAATTACACAACAATTTCAAATAAGTTTTTGTAATATATTAATGACTCGAATAATACAGATAGATATCGATTTATATTCAAATCAAACTCAAGCGAGTTCGAACTTCCAAATCAAATATCTAATTGAACTATTCAAATTTGAGTGAGATTGAAATCTAACGAGCTACAAAGTTGAGATAGCTCTCCAATTTGAATTTAAATTGACTGAAATCCGAAATTTCATGAAATCTTTAAAATCCGAGATCTTAGCCGTTCAACTTTTTTTGTGTATGCATCTCGGAACAGTTCGACAGCTGAATCCGAATTACGAGAATTTTGGAAACATTGTTCATTCATCCGATTGGGATCTCACCAATTTTGCATATTGCTATCCTTTATAATTTATTTCTGTTCTTCCTTTCAGCCGTTTTTTGTCGCAATTGGGTATGCTGTCATTTTACGATTTGGCCCACACTTATGCATTATTTAGCACTAGATTGATTTTGCACCTCTTATTTTGATTTGTACTAGCCGCGAAATTGTTTGCTATAGAGGGTTAAAAGGGTGTATTATAGGTGGCAAGGGGAAATAAAAAGTACAGCATATTCATGCAAATCATGCATGATTAAACACATTGGCTACACGTGGTTCATTTCATCTTCCCCATCTGCCAGATCCAGTCAAACCCTTTGTAAAATTTCTACTTGTTTCCAACTCCAATCAATCAGTATTTAGTTTTCATGTGATTTCCAAATGAAAAAAAAACAAATAAACTAAAAAGAAGAAAAACAGAACACGGGTTGGACCGTTGGGAGCATTTAATTTAGACCCGCATTCCTCAAATTGTTATCCAGACCCGTTGAATTACATCGTGATTCGTGCGGGTGAATGCAAGATTGCAGAGAGAGGAGCAGGACTGACAATTTTCATGTGAGAAGTCGGACGGCCGCAATTGAAATTCGTAGTCGATCGCACGGTGCTGGAGACTCCCATGTTTTCCTCTGCTGGTCACCGACTATCTGAGCTGGATTCCAATTCCCAAATCCCAATTCCAAATTCCAAATTCCAAATTTAAAAGAATAGTGTTGAACTATTTGTATTCTTTGGAATAGTTGAATACTGACGTGGTAATGAGACCGCACGTGAGTGCTGTGGGTCCAAAATTGTTAAAAGCTCCATCTAGTCTATGACTTTAACCTATCATTATCAAGTCGTAATCGGAACCGGATCCATCATTACGAAAATGACCGCGTCCGGCCCGGTTTGAATAGCGGGTGGGACCTGCCACCCGCTAGATGTTATCGGAGCGAGTAGCGCACTCAGTGGGAGCTCCGGCAACAATTGGTCAAAGGTCACGTCGCCGGAAACACGGTGGGCCCGCCTCCTGTCCTTAAGGCGGCATATGAGTGGTCCACGTAGAGAATCCACGTCGGTTTTTGTACGGCGGGAATCTAGAAGCAGATCGGCCCACTGTTTCAACACGTGCTGTGGGGCCCGGCCCAACTTTATTGCTTCTGCTAACTGCTCAGTTTTACTTTTGTTACTTCAACAGTCACAGAGCCAGTCTTTTTTTTTTTGGAAAACTCACGATCACGGTCAAGTAATTGCAAAACGGAAAATAAAACACTCCCATTGCATCACTGGCACGGTCAGAATTGATGGATGCATTAAGTCGTAGGAATGTACCAACGTGTAATTGTTACATGTTATGATTAGCATATTATGTACTGTAATTATTCGTGTATCGTGCTTATTTTTTAAAAATTTGACACAGCACGGTATGTCAAGTGAAAAATCTGATCACGTGAGTCACAAGTAATTAGGACTCTTAGATATTTGATAAAATGGTGAATTTTGAATAAACTAATCTAAATTATGAAAAAAAAAAAGTTAAACATGATCAAACGTGACTAGTCACGTTTGAACACGGCGTGACTCGCGTGCTGTGACCGTCCCTCGATATTTTGGTCAATGTAGTACGCTCAATATCTCACTGTTATTAATATTCTTTGTAGTATTTAACCGCGTCAGTTCAGTTAAAGTCAAGTGAAAAATATTTTAGATGCAAATTGCTCTAGAATTAGAGGCGGAACTAGAAAATCTTGATAGAGAAAACTAAAATTTAAAATGTACAAATTGTAATTGGTGGAAATAAGTTCTAACAACTAAATTACAAATAAACATGTGATATTTACGAGGGAGCTAGCTCTATATAAAATGTTCAAAAAAAAAATTAAATTAAATTTTAGTACACATATGAAATTTTAAAATTATAAATGTGGTTTAGCCACTTTTTAATTGAGTTTAGATCCGTCCTTGTCTAAAATCTATACAAACTTAAACCATTCAGATCTAACTTAATCCCGTCAGATATCTTACTTGATCCGATTTCCTTATAATAGCCATCATAAATTATTAAAATTGTGACGATTAAATAATTTTTCAATAGTTGAACATTACCAAAATTACCAAATCACGTGAACCATAACAGAATTTTGCACAATTCCCAATATATTGTTTAAATTCGTTCTTTTTTTTACTATTTTTTATTCAGTTACCATGGCATGTCAAATTAGATGGGAATTCCCATGCTTTTGTCAATAATTCAATAACAGAAAATATATATAAATTAAGAAAGGATACAGATTAGCAAAATTAATTATCAAATACTACAATAATTTCTCTTTTTGCCAAATGTTCAATCACAAGTTTAATATTCTTAGTATTATCAGTGTTGCATAAAACGGCTATTTAGACTAATTAATCGGCCAATTAGTCATTGGTGGCCACTAAACCGTCATGGATTTTCCCGACTAATCGGTCAATTATTAATTACTTGGTGGTAACCTGTCCGTCCGAGAAACGCATACCGTTATTTACAAATTATACAATGAAATTCGTACAATTAGAAGAGCGTTTTGCAGAGTTCTGACAGATTCAACATATTGATTTTGAATTATTTGTTTAATAAATGACTTTGTTTGCTGTAATTTGCTCTTAAGTTTTTGCTAGGCTTATTGACCTGAGTTGCTAGAGAGGTTGGGTTATATCATGGTACCAGAGGCTCCCATCTAAAGCAGTGGGAAAAAAAAATCTTCTTAGCCCCGTGTGTTTACAAATTTGTTTGTGATATAATTATGCAAAATAAAATCCAATCTGATGGGACTGTTTTGAACAGTAGAAGATTCCTGGCTGATAAACATAGATGGCAATCTGTACAATTGGTCATGTCATGTTTCCATTGCCACTTTTATTTGTGGTTTTGTTCTATTTGATTGTGATTTTTGTCTGCCAGTAAATCAACTGGCAACACACGTCCATGTCAAATTCTTATAGCAGTGTACACTGAAAAGTAGTCAGTGGCTCTCCAGTACATTCTAACTTTGTACCAATCTAGAGAAGAAATTGAACTCTGAAAGAAGACAATAGCAAACAGGGAGTTAGAATCACCCAAAACACAACAAGACTTCATATTAGAGCAACATAATATTTATATTCATGGTTGCAAAAAACATTACAAGCAGCAAAAACATATTCTAGGCTAATGAGCAGCCAAAATAAACCAAATGCATTACAAGTAGAGAAGTTTTCACTCAAAAACTAAATATTAGTGCTAATAGGGCTGAAAGTTACAGCACAGATATATTACAGAAAGGCAAATCAAAGCATGAGATTCGAAAAGTACTGCTCAAATTCCTGATCAATTGTTAACTGTCTGGAACCTGCTCTGCCATCTGCACAGATTCACAAAATGCTTAGTATAATTTGAGGGAGGCTGAATTTGATAATGGGAAGGAATAATGAAGGAATGTTGAAGTTAGGGACTACCTTGCATGATTCCGCTCAAAGTGGATCGGGTTACAAACCCATCTGACCCGTTATTATACAACATGGAATCCAAAGTGTCTGCATCTGCATCTTCACCACCCACCATGTTACACTTCACGAGCTCGGTTATGACGGGGTCATGCAAAGCTTCAAGCTCCTTAAACAAATCCTTCTTGCCATTAAATCCGATGCCTCCTGAACCAAAATTGTCAGTGCTGTCGAACTCAGCCGAAGAACTAAAGGTGCTACTTGAGGTAGTCTCATTGCTGCAGCAGCTAGAGGACGTGTAAGACCAATCTGACACCATGGATGGATCAGCCGCATTGTGAACATTGTTAGTGAAAGGGGAATTGATGCAATTTTCTGACGACTCTGCTGATTCCATTACATGTTGGTTTTCTAGCTTCTGCTTTGACATCGGTGACTCTAGATCAGTATTCTCACACAGTAGTTTTCTCTTCTTGTTTAGTTCAGTGCTATGATCAGAAACTTCCCTTATGAGAGAGGAGCTGCAATGTACAGTTATCTGTTAATCCTGTTAATTTATGTTTGAACCAAACTTTGCTTGAGATTCATTTAAAAAGGTATTAGATCAATCAATAAGAAACTGATCAACAGTCATGGGGTGAACTCTTGAAAGATTGCTATACTTTTACCAGACATTATTCAATTATTGTTAAATCTAAAAAAAATTCTCATATGTTCTTTATCCAATCAATCAAGGACCAGTCTAAAGGCTCAACATCATGCAAAAGAGTTCAATAGCTAATTAAAATGAAGTTATCCTACTTGTTGCTTTAATTTCGAAAGAAACCAACATGAAGGTTGTTCAAATATAATGCCAATTCATGATGGGTATAATACCAGATATGAAGACCATTATTATTTTCCCTGGTGGTGCTCGTATTGCACCATTACCTAAAAGGCCAGAACAGAACACAGAGAATATACACCAATAACCAATCTTGGACGGAGTATGCTCATTCCGACAGTATTTTTGGACGGAATGAATATATTCTTTTAATATTTTAGACGGAATGAGAATATTCCGTTAAGATATTGGATGGAAAAGTACAGAGTGACTTGATTTGAACGAATGACAAAGAGGAGTGACTAGAAATGGACAAATCAAACTCGAGTGACCAATTCGTAACAAATAACAAAGTTTAGTGACATTCAGCGAAATTTACACTAAAAATAATATTAAAAAAAAAAAAAAACTACTCCTGAACAATTCACACCAGCAATACTAATTACCCAGTGGTAGTGAGTAGTGACATAGTCTCCTGCAGTAAAGATCCAAGATCCAATTCCAGCAAGGATTGGGTTTGAGCTTAATTTGGAGATGTGTGTGGGTGGGTGTGTATGGCCTACAGGCTTCTACTCCACAAAATAAAAAAAATTACAAATACTCTGCAACTGGCGCCAGCTACATTCCAAATTTACAATCCAATACTAATTTTCTTGTTGGATCAGCTTCAAATAGAAGAGCATTACAATATCAGGTCCCTTGCAAGCAGGGATTAATTTGTTGCCTCGCAGTCGCAATCAGGAAATTAATTTGGGGATCAATGGAATCAATCCCAGATTTGCAGTTTCATTGGTGAAAAGGCATTCCTTTTGTAAATTATATAGACAGAAAATTATAAAAATGAGCGATAGAAAAATCGTAAACAAACCTGTGGCTGTGGCTGGAAAGATGTTGGCGATTCATATGTTGCTCCATGGATGATCGATTCGACTACGATCCTAGTGAAGCACTCCCATGTTGCTCCATGGAGGATCGATTTGACTTCGATCCTAGTGAAGAAGATTAGAGCAAGATAAGTTCCAGTGCCCACTCCCATGCTTCTTTTGTACGGATCAAACCCTTTTCTCAAATTATTTATTAAATTTACGGATCAAACCCTTACGACTTGGTGACTTACAAGAGGACACACCGTGCGCGCGCGAATCTTAGAAAGGTCAGTCAAAAGGACCAGTATCCTCTGCGGAGTTTTCCCTCTGCGGAGCTGATCGGATGGTTCAGATTTAATCTCAGCCGGTGAGTGCTGAGGAGTAGTATTAATTTTGTTTTAAAATTCGTGCCAAAATCTTAGTTAGACCGTTCGATAAAAAATGAACGGATCAGATTAAAAGAACCGCACAGCTCCGCAAGTAAAAACTCTGCAGAGGATGTGATTTCCAGTCAAAAGCACTTCATTACAAATAATTAAGGAATAATTGTTATTCCCATTTCATTTATTTCAACCGTTCAAATGTTTTCTTGCGCAAATCTCGTTGAAGAAATTTTATTTTATTTGCACCGAATCTTTATAAAAAGGAAAGGGAAATTTTATGTATACCCCTAAAAAACTTCAAATCACTTGTATCCTCCTCTAAAATTCATAATATCGTATTATCCCTCTAAATTTTAAAACTAAAAAATTTACCCAATTTATTATTTTTTCGATTAAAATTCATTATAAATTTATAAAGTTCTCATTTTACTCTTTATTAAAAAAACAAAATTATGTAGTATGTGTAAGAAAAATGTTGTCTTCTAATTGATCAGTTTCTTACGACAGATGATTCATTTCTCTACTTACGATGCATGCAAAGAGGCATTTAAGCATCCATTTGTGTGCACGTCACAAGTAAAAAGCTGACTCATTTATTCTAACAATCGGTAAATTAGAAAATTGGACATTTCTCTTAAACATGCTACATGTTCTATTTTTCTAATAATATATAAAATGGCTATTATATAATTTAAATATGTATTAATAGAAAAGTTAATAACATTTTAGGTTGTTGAAATTTGGAAAGGTAAATATCACATTTTGAATTTTAGAGAGGTAATATGTAATTTCGTGGTTTCTAAGGGGATGTACGTGAAATTCCCCAAAAAAAGAAAAAAAAAATACTTAATAGGGAAGGAAGGAAAAATAAGCGGAATTCGCACCCTCTGAAATATCTCAAACTTTGCGTGGCTTTTTGAAATATCTCAATCGTTTCAATACCAGTGTTGTAAATAACGGTATGCGGTCATCGGACGGATGGGGTACCGTCAAGCGATTAATCGGTATGTAGCTGATTAATCGGAATTATGCGGACAATTTAATGTTTTTATTAAATTTATGTATATATATAATAATTTATTAAAAAATATTTATTTAACTCATTAAACTTATAAAATAAACTTAATTTAAGTTAGTTTTATTATTATAACATGACACTGTGCTTATTTCTTCGTAACACGTAAGCATTTTGCATGTGTAAGTAACACATTTATTTAATGAAAAATAAATTTGAGAATTAAGCTTTTTCAAATACTAATAACATATTATTTGAAAGAAAGAAAACATTCTAACAAAAAATCACTAAATTTAATTTATGATAATAGCATAATTTCATAAATAAACATGTCTTACTAATTGAAAAAATTACATCAGTAAGTAAAAAAAAATATGGTATATAAATAATGGAAAAATTAATCAATTTCAAAGTAAGTAAGAAGAAAAAAAAAACATATATAAAAAATATTGGATGAATATCCAAGTATAAATAAAACTACAATACATGAATTATAAACCTTATTATCACACACTATTATAGAAAAAAAAAACAAAAAACAATGTGAAAAAAAAAATTCACTGGAATAAACGGAAAAAAAATAGAAATAAACGGGAATAAACGGCCGATTAATCATTTTTTTCCGCCAACAAGCATCTGTTAAGCGTATTCGGAACGGTTTGGTCGCCGTTTCCGATTAAACGGCCGTTTTTCCCGTTTTTTACAACACTGTCCAATACATTCTCCACGAATCTCAAAGCTCAAATAATACTGGCCCCCCACCTACGCTTCCCCGAATAGGCACCGGACACGTCGTTCATGCAAAAATTGAGGAATTCAAAGTAGGTCCGATGCCCATCTGACTTACTTTGGTTCGATGGGTGAAAGGACCATTCGATTGCATCAATATACTCTTATAATACAATATTCAAAGTAGGTCTTCTTTTTAAGAACATATTCAGATTCAGAAACCACTGTCCCATTAAATATACTCTTATAATACAATATTTAGATGCATTACAGTTCTCATTATTCAAACAGAAAATACAGATTCTAAAAAAGTTTGATTACTTGATAGTAAAACTTTATAAAAATTCAAGTTTCATAATCCAATATTTGGATACAGTATAATTATCATTATTCAAACAGAGTAAAATGAATACAAATTATAAAGAAATCTGATTACCTGACAGCGAGACATTTCAAAAATTCAAGTTTGATTTGCAACAGACTTTTCAAAATTATTCGTGATGTAGAATCGAAAATCTAATTAGACCGATTACAATTTTTTTTTTTCACTTTTTCATTCCCCTTTCTTTGTTCTCTTATTTTTTTTTTCTTTGCCTTTCCTATTTTTTTTCCCTCTCTTTTAGGGATGAATTTGAGAGAGAAGGTTTTATAAGAAAAAAAAAAAAGGTAGCTTAGAAAAATATTTCTAAAATTGTTATTTGCTCAAACGTCAAGCGTTAAATTCCCTTCGCGATTTTGCAGCTTCTGCAATAGTTAAAAAGAAAAAAGGAAAAAAAAAACAGAGAGAGAGAATAGGGATACGAAATGGTATGGTTGGGTAAATGGGGGAGGATTAAGGCATGGCGGCCGTGTGGCCAGCCACGTTATTTTATATATATTTTTTTTTTCTTAAAGTCTACATTTCTCATATTAATTCTCGAGTTTTTAATTATTAAAAAAGTTTAAAATTTACAATTTAAGATGAAAAGTTCTTAGTATTGCTAGTATGTCCAAAATAAATTTTCAATATAATAAAAATTACATAATGTTACAGAAATTAATGAAATATATTTATTTAGTAGGTCCATAGATATACTAAATAAATAAAGCATTCATCCTTAATTATGTCAATATCCAGGCTATGCTATGATAACATGCATAAAGTTAAAATAGTCGATACGGATCGTTAAATATAGTCTTAATAAGCAAAATTTACATTATTTAGATTTTTTAATTTTTAAATAGGTAACAATCAATGCCTTTGATGATCCAGAATTTCAAAATCAAATAATTTTCTACCTTGTAAATATATTCTGAAAAATATAACATTTGTTCTACAAGTACATTTTCATGTGAAGAAGCTTAGCTATGTACCTTTCTTTCTTGGCCATGGAAAATATACATCGTCAACTTCTGTTTCACTTCGGCAAAACACTGATTTACTATACAAATACATAACAACACAATTTCAAAGCAATCATTTACCGTCATTAGTATAATATACAACACTAAACCGCAAGAATTAGTTTCTAGCCCAGTAGGGTGCACAAATCGAAAGGCGCAGGCACGCAGACACAGCCTTCAGACCATGAAAGAAGCATCGGTCTCGCCATTGACCCGATACTTACACACTGGACACGTCCCTTGCTGTCTCAACCACGGATCTATGCAACTCGCATGAAACTGCATAGTTATTCAAAGAAAGAAATTTCAGAAATCAACCCTTATTGTGACGATTTTGTCTCTTAGGGTGTGCTCCAGAAGGAGGTACGCGGAGGGAGAAGAAGGAAGAATTACTGTGTGGGAGTGAGCCTTAGCGCAAACCGTCTCTGCCCGACCGTTTCACTTGCTCCAAAAGAGAAGAACTGGAGAGAGAGCGGGGGTGAACGAGCACTGTTCAGAGAGGAGGGAAGCTCAGCACTGCATTGATTTTTGGCGACAATCTTCACCCCCAAATCAGGGTGTAAGATTACTGTTCAGAGGTGAGCCTCACCCCCGATCTCTTCCCTTCCCCTTCCATTAATGGAGTTTCACCCCAATTTGTGGAGCACACCCTTAGAAAACAAGATCCAATGAAAAGTATGAAGAAAGCAGAATACCTGATGCAAGCAAGGTAAACTTCTAAGTAGATCCCCTTCATTGACTTGCTCCAAGCACACACTGCATGTCAGTTCATCTTCTGATGATTTCAAATTATTTTTTCCCATCTGCTAACAATTCTTGGTATCAGTTTAGACTGTAGGACTGGAAATTAAGGGATAACAGGATACCAGTATTATAAAATACATACGTACCTCATTTGTTGATCCAGATGTTGACCCGCTCTGTGGAAGAGTAGACCCATCACTGTACTAACAACAACAATTAACCAATTAGACTCCACCAGAGCTCCCTTGATAAATAGATTTTTTCTAGGGGTTTTAAGTTCAAAAATGAAAAGGAGCAAAATGAGTATATTGCCTTTGATTAGAGGTGGGCCCCTTGTCAGAATGATTTTTATACTTGTGAACAGGTAAGGCATTTATCTCCTCTTCGCTCATTGAAACAGCATGTGGAATGTCGTCTGAATCTAACGCTCTTAGTGTATCATAATCTATTAAACACGAATGAAAGTGCCATGTCAGGTTTACATTCAAGGCAATGAACAAACAACAATATTTTTTGTCATATATAACATTAAAAAGTGAAGTACCTAAATCATCAAAATCTCGGTCAAATAGTGCGAGTTGAAGCCTAAGGCCCTGCATTTGCCCCCTGGTAGCTATTGCAATGGATGGAGGTACATGCAACTGTAATTCTGTATGTCTCAGGAGTCCACTTGCAGCAACTGTATTCGCATGTGCTTGCAGTTGCTGACAAGTAGCATACATCCTCAATACAGTTGCTATTAAAAATACCCCCAATACTAACCATAGCTACAAAGAGGAAACAAAACGTAAATTATCAGAGGGGGGGAAAAAACAAATTTTTATAGAGAAAATATATCTTGTCAGTGTGTACCAGGAAATTCAGAGACATCTGGTGTGAATTAAGTATCATGAATAGCAGGAAAACTGTGAACAGATTATGTCTATATCAGCATGGTAAAGATAACCAACAATAATTTCGAAAATTAATATACTTCATTTATCATTTGGGGTGATTTCTATTACCTGTCACAAGAAAAGCCGTTGAGTTTGAGTTAACTGTTCGACCTGCATGTATTCTCTGCACAGTGGATACCAATCTAAAATATGAGAATAATCTTATTGCAAAAGAATTTAAATCAACCAACTCTTATCAAATCAAAGCTATAATAGAAATGAAATACATACCATAGGCCTTCTATCTGGGATGAGATCAGGAAATCCACCCCCAATGTCAGCTCTACTTCCTCTAAAAACAAAACTCATAGCACCAAATTGCACTGATCAGCTAAAAGTCCTTTTCAGAGCTAGAAACCAGAGGAAAAGAAGAAAGAAATTGCTTGTCAATCCAAAGGTAAATTTGTAAATTGAGTATGGAACTGCGTTATTGTTGTGACAAAGGAGGTGTAGCTTGAGACATTAAATGAGATTTCAGCTGAGAAAGTGATATACTAACTAAACCCTAACCCAAATTCCAGATACTTCCAGAATAACATAGGAAACTCGTTGAAATTACTTATCAAATGAAGCGTTATAAGCCGACCTAAGCCCAGAATTTACGACAAAAGATGGGAAGAAGAACAAATTGTGCGGGTTAAAGCACATAAATTGAATGGTCGAATCATAAAAATAGAGATACCTGCTGTTATGCTATGCAAGGGATACTTTATCCAGAAATTCGGCAACTATAAGCTGAAGAATTAAGGAATAAAATGAGCTAAAGCGCCTAAAGAAGAAAACAGAATGATTTGCTTTTCGAGGGAGGGGGAGAAAGAGAGAGAGAGGGAAAAGCAAGAAAGAAGAAAAGAGGGGAGTTAAAATTAAGTGTTAATAACAACGATTAACGAGTAATTGAGTAATGACACGCTTGTGGGGTGGGGTCCCAATAGAAAAGAATAGTCCAACACGTGAGCGCCATTTTAACTTGGTCTTGGACTATGATTGTGTCATGGACCAAGCTATGCATGGCATGTGGACACGGATATGTGGGGTCCGGAGGCGCAGACCTGGCATATAAGTACAGGTCCAGCCCTGCTTATCCAGTCTATCCAATGAGTCTGGAATTAGGGTCAGATTTAGGAATTCATATCCTCTACATTAACTCAAATGAGAATCTTTTGAGTTAATGTATCTGGACCATCCGATATGCTTTATTATTCGTTCGGACTAGATCCACACTAATATCGAAGACTCCTATGTTAAAATCATCCGTCCGAATTGACTTTGTTTTATAATCAGGTGGTCCAGATGCATTAACTCAAAATATTCCTTTTTGAGTTAATGCAGAGGATACGTGTTTCAGATTTTAGGGGTCTGGATCCTAACTCAATTTTTGGGATTTGGATTGAGACCGTCCGATTCGAATCAGAGATTCAGAACTCAACTTCCCTTGTGGTCCCCACCGCCAACCTATTAGAAAATACCAGTTTTTGAAGACTACTGCCAATGGCATACCAAAATTTGAGAATCTGTACAAATAGCAAAAAGAAATGGAAATGCTACTGCCAATGGACAATTGTCAATTCACAAATCAAGCCAAAATCTGACAACTTGCCCTTTGTCATCACCAGTTTGATAAGCAAATGCCTACTTCTCCCATTCCACAGTACTCAGGTTTTTTTTTTTTTTTTTTTTTTCAATTTCTCTCCAAACTGGAGATAACGTATGTAAGGGAGCATAAGGAGAATTGATAACAATCAAGTCCGAATTGAATTAAGAGCTGCTGAATACTGTTATTACCATGGTTTGAATACTGTTATTCTGATTCCGATTCCGATTCCGAGTTTCAGAACCATAGTTATTGCTAAATGAGTTGGTTAGATGTGGTAGTTAGTTGACAACTCTTGAATATATATCTTGTATTCTTCTCTTCTATAATAAACACATGTACTGGTAAACAGATTGCAATAAAAATGATCAATTTACTGAATTCTCTCTTATCTCTATTATATCTAAGTTTCTGTTAATTACCATAAGAATACTTCACCATGATCAATTTCTTCCAAATACTTGAATAAGTGGCATCCTTGAATTTATACAACAATTTGACTAAAAGTGTTTGATTCATCTGAACCAAATTTGTGTTATCCTCTTTTTGCTCGCGTCTGGCGCACTGTTTTTGTTGAGGAATATATCTGATATGCGTCATTGCTTACGGGAAAAAGAGGGCAGCATCAGATGTTTGCAGCATAAATTATGTATCACTTGTGTTTGATAGAATTTGTGCAGATTTAAATTTGCCTCTCTGTATAGTGTAAATCTGTATATGCAGGCTAAATGTCCTTATATTTTTTTTTTTTGAGGAAAATATCCTTATAATTTAGTCGGTTTATCATCTAATCTTGTGGTCATAATTGCTTGTGATTTGTGAATATGTCTTTGGTTAACATGGACGCCTACCAAACAAGAGATACAAACCATATAATGCTCAACGGTTAATGGACCTATATGATAGGCCCGGCCCGTTATGTACTATTTTTAAGAATGGGCCGTACTCCTTGGATCTTCGTTAATGAGCATTTTAATCCTGCACTGCAATATGCAGCAGAGACGAAGATGCAATTATTATAAATTTTTTTTTTTATAAAATATCCTTTTTATTTAAAAATATGAAACTAAATATCTTTAATTCTGAGTTTTTAACAAAATATCCATGTGGTTTCCATAATTTCAAATTTTTTATGATCATTTTTTTTTTTATAATTTTTGACATTTAATAGTTCAACAAGTTTAGCTTCATATTTGGAATAAAGTATAATCAATCGACACATAGTGTCAAATGGATGATGCCTCAAAAACACATTAAATTTACACCTCACAAATTTCGAATATTTTGTAATTGCATAAAGTTTATGTCTGTCTTGTCAAATTGTATTGTTTTTTTTTTCTTTTGTGATAAACTGATAATGGACAATTAGAAAATACAAAATGTTATAATTAAAATTTGAAAAATAGAATTTAATAATAAAAAACAAATTTTAATGTAAAATTCATAATTTGAGATTAGATATTGAGTTGTTGATTTGGGAAAATAATAATTTTATTTAGGAAATATAACATAACTGAATATATGAAAAACTAAAAAAAATAAAATAAAAATGGCATCAAATTT
This sequence comes from Carex cristatella, assembly GCA_024447775.1. Classification (NCBI taxonomy): domain Eukaryota; kingdom Viridiplantae; phylum Streptophyta; class Magnoliopsida; order Poales; family Cyperaceae; genus Carex; species Carex cristatella. Next base: position 7,028,677 of record JAJHPF010000012.1, read on the forward strand.
GAAACTCTAAGGAATGTAAAATGTATTAAAAATTATGAGACGTGCGGATTTAATATATTTTCCTGGAAGCTGTCCTTCAAGTTTTTGAAGCATTATCCATTTACTATTGTATTTTAGTTAAATACTTCATAAATAATATCCTTATATATAAGATTTTTTTTATTAAAATATAAAATGCTAAATATCATTTGTTTTTATTGTAATAATTGGAAGTTAAAATTTTAAAACGTTAAAATATGCACGTAAGTGAGGGAAGGAAAAAAGAAAGGTGGAGGAAAGTTCAAAACTATGTCAAGGGGAACTATATTTTGTTGAAAAATATAGAGGGAGGAGTATTTTGTTTTAACCTTAATTTGTTAAAAAAAAAATTTGTAAAATTTATTATTACTATTTTCTCCATGGGAGCTCCACCAACAGATATGAAAGGTGTTGGTATTATTATCTGGAACCCTTTTAACTGGCCATTTAACCCCAGTTCATGATAATTTAACTAACCCCTTTAACTGCCAAATCTAGCAACTTATCTACTGTTTTCATAAAACAGGACAAGAGAATCAAGGAAAAGGGAAGGAATGGAGATTGATGAATAATGATGCATTGATGATTAAAGAAAGAAGGCATTGTAGTTCAACAACCAGGCATTGTGGAGTACAACATGGCAGCAACATGACCACATCTATTTGATCTTTTAATATTTTTCCTAACTTTAACACTAACCCTATACCTACTTTGATTATAAACAATATGTATAATCAATTGGTTTTTATATAATAAAAAGTTAAAGAGGAAGAAATTAGCATATGACATTATTTGCATTTGTTTCTGGCACATTTCATGTTGGTGCATTTTGGGTAACATGCCTAGTTTTAATTTGATCAAACAATATATAGAGAGATTATCAACCAATACAATACACCCTTGAAATGGAAATTGACTGTCTGATGCCAACCGAATTATATCAGATGGTCCAGATGATACGAATAGCTGAATAGCAGCCAAAACATAGGGGCAAAATAATCTAAAAAGACATAGAACATATAATTTCAAGTAAATTAAACATAGGTTTTTTTTTCCAGTGCAATATACCAAAACACCAAGCATATAAACTCTGTCTCGTCTGACAAAAAGGGAACAAAACAAGATTATAAAATTGACAACTATAATTTGTCACATGCAATTAGAAGCATGACAGCTGGTAAAGTGACAAGACCATTACTATTTACTAATTGCCCAATGCATGCTAAACAAAGAACGCGTATAAAATTAACAATGCAGGTAAACGTGTATACCAACATAGATTGAAACTAAGATGAGCAAGCTGAGGCTTGAAATTCCTCATTACCATTCACCATGAGGAATTAGTAACATATAAATTAGGATCAAACTACTCACTCAAAACTAGCATTACTTCATAAGTTTTAGCAAGTACCCAACAAGACAGAAGAGGATAAAAATGAAGGAAACTGCTCTGTTTCATGGAATTGATTCCATTCTATTTACACCATAAAAATTGAACCGATTGTAAGAAATGCCTAAGGCAAGCATAAGTCAACGAGCAGAGAAGATCAATTACTATAACATTACTGGCCTTTTTCTATTATTACTTTTGCCCAAGCAGAAGTATTCTAGCAAACAATTACTCAAATTGGAACATTAACCTACATGATCTCCTAGCCATCTCGTTGTTCCTGAAGAAGAAGAAGAAGCAGCGGCTGAATTGGGGCGGCCAAAGCAAGAGAATAGGTGCCTCAACACCCTCCCAATTCCACCTCTCCCATTCGTCCTGTTTCCTCTCGAAACCCATGAAACTCGTCTCGGTGCACCGGCCCCGTTAAAACCCCCATCGACCTCTGTATAAACCACAGGTAACTCCCTCTCTCCCGGGCGCCTCCCGCCCGAAAACCGCCCAACTGCGAACCCTCCGCCCGGTAATCTCCAAATAGTCAGACCCACTGTTTCATCTCCCTCTGGTTCTGGTGCAGCACGGTTAGATACATCTGTGGGCAACTCATGCCGGCAGATTGGACAGGAGTTTCTGACACTCAGCCATGGCAAGATGCAATCCTGGTGGTAGATGTGTTTGCACGGCATCTCCCTTGCTTCCCCACCCAATTCAAACTTCTCCTGACAAATTGCACAGCCTGATTCCGACTCCACATGCAGAGATTCAATTTCCACCGTCGGCATCGACTCGATTGCTGCTTTAGACGCAGGTGGAGTGTGTTCCAAACCTCTCCCCGCGTGAATCTCAATCTGGGTCAGCTGATCCAGGAGCCTTTCGAACCCAGATCCCATCAAGAAATCAGATATTGTTTCCGGCAAGGGTCTGAGGCCTGACCCGGCACCATCATCGTAGTACAGCTCGAATCCGTTAGGTGAAGCAGCAGCGGCAGGACGATCGGTGGGACCCCGAAGTACGATTACTGGATTGAACGCGGATCGACCACTGCCAAGTCGACGGCTCCGGCGGAGGCGGGAGGAAGGCGGATCCACCTCCTCCAAGAACCCACCTTCGCAGTCAGGACAGGAGATGGAAGCGTGGAGTGGGACCCTAACAAGGCGGCTACATCGGTAGCACCAGTATGACGGCGTTGATGTGCCCATCGCCGGAGAAGTCGTTGATTCCATGCGATAAGGTGAAAATCGGAGAAAATACCAGCCACGATTGAAATTCCTTTTCGCTTTCGTTTTTTTCCCCTCTTTTTAATTTGGTTCCTTTCGCTCTGGTGAAAGAGACGAAAGGTCTGAAAAGGAAGAGGCGAGAGAGTTGAACTCCAAAGAAGAAGTGGGAGCATTTATTCCAGAACGATAAACGCGTGCTTAATTTTTTTTATTTTTTATATTTGCTTATAACCACATCAACTCTTCACGGTTTTCTACTAATTAACTATGTGGCCGAAGAGAGTTAAGACAGAGAAGAGTAAAAAGCCGTGTACGGGAATGAAACCAGAGAGTGTTTACTGTGTGCTGTGTACTAGCGTGCTTTTAACGCCTCTTTGGTTTATATTCGCTCGTTCATTCATCATTTCACCTAGGATCCTGTTACTCCAAATCTGACCGTTGAATTTATTCATACACAAATCTCAATGCAGATAAACAGTTAGATTCAAAATAACAGGATCCTGTTATTCTATTTGGAGAGCAGCAGAGTCAGACGTCTCAGACTCAAATACGGATTGAATCAGACGGCGTTAATTTGGTAGAGGATGGAGACGTGGATGGGTACGGATGTTTGACGGCGTTTCCCTCGTGAGTCAGGACTCATGACCGAGTTAATGAGCAGACACTTAACCAGGGGGTGTAACGTGTACGACTTTTTACTTGTACGTGGTAGCACTCCTGAAGGCCAAGTGGGGCTCCCATAAGGAAACACCTGTATGGCTATATGAGATGTCTCTCTCTGTTTTTGGTTAATTGTTGGTCAAGATATCAGATATGAGAATATGAGATATCACTTGACTTCAGATAAATGGGATGTGACTTTGGACATACACGGCGCCGTCGCGGCCGTTTGTCCCGTCTCCAAATAAAAGAGCAGGACCCTGTTATTTAAATCCCAATCGTTAAATTTTTTATACACGCATCTCAACACAGATTAACCGCTACGATTGTAATAACAGGGTCCTGCTTTTCTATTGTAGAGCAGCGGAGTCGGTTCTCTGCTACAGAGCGTGACAGCGGGTAGTGCTTGACAGTTTGACGCGAATAATCCTGAAAGTTTTTCTCCAGTTTATGTTGCATGGATATCTCCAGTACTGTTTAGTCGTCCGAGAGAAGACTGATCAAGCGCCGAGCGGTCAAAATCAAAAGTACACGTTAAATTCAAAATTATTTTGCCGTTGATGGAATTTATTGTTCTCAAATTCAAACTGGTATGAACCATTATTTATTTATCAGCTAATATTTCAACTTTTATTTTTTTAAATAAATAGGAGAGATTAAAAAAAAAACACGGTTTATCTATTTTTCTTCGATTTCAACATAAAGTTTAACAATATTAAGAAAGCATTCAACGTACATCCGGAGTTTCCCAAATGAATTGTACTCAAGCCCGAAATTCCTTTTTATTTTAAAATAAAATTTTAAAATTATATAAAAAATCGGTTTATCTATCTATTCATGTAATGTTAGATAATATGTCCATACAAATAATAATATAGTGAAATATTTTTTTACACTTCATACTATATAAAATTATAAATATATCCAAACAAAAGAGGACCAAAATACAAACTTAACTAGAAATAAAATCATTGATGTCCATTCAAAGATAGATGGGTTACTTCTTCTTTTTATTGTTGTTATTTTAAATTAGATAAAGATTTAATAATGAAGAATATATAGTAACTAATAAATGGTCTCTGTGTTAGAAAATTGCATTATCCCTGCAGAATAAAATTGACAGTTGAAACTTGAAAGGTATATGTATAGAAGGACAAAAGTGTCTACAAAATTAAAATTTTTAAAATTGTTGTCCGAATAAAAAATTTGGGTGTTAATAACATCACCCATTAGTCACTCTCACAATTTCAAAATCTTTAATCATGTATATTAATATTTAAATATTTTATAAGTTTTTATATAGTTCCGCCCCAAGTTATCATGTGTAGGGTTGTCCAAAAATCTCGTAGCTCGTGGCTTGCTCGTGACTCACGTCTGGCTCGATTGGTAACAGCTCGTTCAATAGCGGACCGAGCTATTAACGAGCTGTTAACGAGCTGGCTCGCTAACAGCTCGGGCCAAAATTAATGAGCTGAGCTAAGGCCTTAGCTCACTCGCCAGCTCACGAGCTAGCTCGGTTAGGCATCAATTTGTTAATTTGTATGAATTTGTGTGTATTTTATACTGTCAAGCTTGGTCCAACTCGGTTCAGCTCAGTCCAGCTCGGTCCAAAAAGGTTTGTAAAATTTTTTTCTTCTTAAAACAAGGTCCAACCAAACCCAGTGAGCCAGCTCGTGGCTCGCAAGCTGGCTCGTCACGAGTTTGAGCTGAGATTTTAGCTCGCGAGCTGTTAACGAGCTGGCTTGCTAACAGCTCGGTCTAGAATTAACGAGCTGAGCTAAGGCCCAGCTCATCATGTGTATTTGTTGTATATTAGTTAGAATCAATATGTTACTATGGAAACTTGAGGTTTAAGTCAAAATCATGCGTCATGCATTCTAAATTTAAGTTTTTTTAGTTCCGCCTCGTTATTCAGTTGATTTTTTGAGAAAATTATTTTCAGAGTGAGGTTACAGTACATTGCAATGTGCGGATCGGTATGTATATTGAATTAATATCTCTGTTTTTAAAACTCAAATAATCAATATGAACCGTTCAACATTATTATCATATGAAAATATACTTGGAGATCAAATTTTATATATTTTTTGAAATAATTTTACTATTTTTTATTTTTTAAGACAATTAGAAAATTACTTGATCTATAATTTATGGACCATCCGAAAGCAGTGATTTCCTACCAGCCTAAAATACTAGTAAAAAAATTAAAAAATATAATATTTGTTCTCCAATTATATTTTCATATAATAATAGTGTTAAACGGTTCAAATTGATTATTTTAAATTTTAAAAACAGTGATGTAAATCCAATACACGAACCGATCCACTGCAATACCATAAACTCACTCTCATTCTCAAATCCCAAGCCAATTACCATGCTATCCAAAGCTTAGAACCATCAGGGAGTATTGTAATGTATTACTTGTGTCAAGTTTAATTAATATATAGTTTAAAATTTTAACTAGTATTTGGCACAGTTTTTATCACTCTTCAAAATAGGAACATGATATGTAAAATAACACTTATTCGAATATTAGTCCGAACAAGTTGTACCTACAAATCGAAATGCATTTCAATGAAAAAAAAATATATACTCATGCATCTTTACTGATTTATTTTTAATTTTTTTCCTCGTCTATTTTTATCAACAAATCGCCTTATGAAATTCTCCCGAAATTTTTATTAATAGAAATTTTTAAAAAAATATGGATAACATAGAAGAAGCAATTTTTGGAAATTTGATATTTAAGAGCAACATGATGGTTTATACTGTTCTCTAGACATTGTATGTAGACCATGACGCTCTCTTAATCCTCACTCTGATTAGTAAAACAACGTTTAAAAAAAATTGAGACGTTATTGATGACAACGTCTAGGATCTCTCACAACTTTGAGCTCAACGGAGAAACACTCCGGACGTTACTACCTTAACGTTCCGATTTTTTTTTCCTCCTGTTGTTCGTTAATTAGCGATAATCTTATTTCGCTAATTAGGATATTGTAGTCTAGAACGTCCTCTAGACATTATAAATCATTACGTTTTTCTTATATATCGGATTTCTGAGAAGTACTTCTCCATTGTTGATATTTATTTATTTATTTTTCTATTAATAAAAATTTGAGAAAATTCTATGTCCATGAAATCACATTACGTGCAAGTTGAACCCATAGATAGAATGCAACAATATACGCATTGTGAGGGATGGAAATGGGTCATCTATAGAGGATAGGCGACCCGCTACACAGGACAGGCATGCTATACGCCACAATATTAACTATGGTATTCACATCTGCTGCGATTCTAGAAGGATAAACAATACTTCTAAAATTCCTGCTTTTTCAAATCTAGTCATTCAATAATTTATGTGCATATATCTCAAAATAACTGATTTTTTGCACGAATCTCAAAATACTTCAACAATTAGATTTAGAAAAGCAAAAATTGCAGGTACTGTTGATAGGTGAAGAATCACAGCACATTCAGATCCTTAACTATGAAGCATAGATGAAGGAAGGACCAGGTAATTTCTCTTTCTCATAATATTAAAATCAAAATTAAAACAAGATTAAAGGAGAGGTAAAGGGAAAGTGGGATGCATCATGCATTGATGCATGGATGATGGGTAGAAGTTGCTCCATAATAAAAGCTGTCTGTCTCTTTGCGAGTCTTTTGGGATTCAACTTTGAAGTAGCATCGCTTTGTCAAAGTTCTGAGGTCTCCTTTTAATTTTTTTTTTTACTAATTGTTAAAACTTAAAAGTTATCCCCTTTCTCTCCCATTCACAATAAAAAATTGAAAATAAATTTGTTGTAATTCTGAAACCAGTGAACAATAATTCTGAAAATTCTTCAATTTCGAAACCATGAACAGTAAATCTGCTGCAATTCTTGTTTCGGATGGTTCATAATTATCTGAATATAGTGATTTTGTTCCTATCTAAAAAAATAGTAAAGAAATTCTAAAAATATAAAATTTGGTCTATAAGCTTATTGTAATATGAAGATCATGTTGAGCGTTCGGACCGACTGTTTCGATTTTAAAATCACAAAAACTGGCTCGTTATTATTTAGGATGAATTTATAACGTCGTGACATTAGCGTGGCTCTCTCTCTCTTTATATATATATATATAAGAGAGGAGTTGGCTAATATTAAAATATTTGTTAACATTTTCAAAGTCCAAAAAGTCGATCCAAACCGTTCAACATTCAATTTATATTAAAATGTGATTGGAGAACAAATTATATATTTTTTGGATATTTTTTTTTACCATTTATTAAGCCAGTTTTACAATTGTTGTTTTCAATGATCTAGAAAATTTTCACTATTCATTAATATCAGCGATTTTAAGATTGTCTTAATAAATAGTAAAAAAAATTCAAAAAAAAATGTAAAATTTGGTATTCATTCATATTTTAATATAGAGATTACATCTAAAGGTTTGGATCGACTGTTTAAACTTTGAAAATCGCATAACCAAATGGCTAAACTATGGCTCTGGAGCAAACGTTTTGATATTAGCCAACCTAGTTCTACTCATGTGTGTGTGTGTGTGTGTAGAGTAGAACTAGGGTGCTCCTAAGTTCACCAAACCTCTTGTGAACTTGAATCTAAAATATATTGAATCGACTTTAAACGATGAATCCAAACCGTTGAAATCCTTCTACCTAATGATTGATGCGTCTACATGTGAAAATTTTAAAGTTTCGAATTAATTTAATATAGAGTCAAGTGGTCAAAGGAGTCCAAAAAATGAATGCATTAAAATTAATTTATAAACCTTAAACTTTTGACCACTTGACTCTATATTAAATTAATTCGAAACTTTAAAATTTTCACATGTAGACGCATCACTCGTTAGGTAGAAGGGTTTCAACGGTTTAGATTCATCATTTAAAATCGATTCGATATATTTTAGAGTCAAGTTCACAAGAGGTTTGGTGAACTTAGGAGCACCCTAGTTCTACTCATGTATGTATATATATAGTGGTACTACGATGCTTTGAAAAATAAAGAGGGTGTTTTACTTTATGTTCATATTTTTAATTTCAAAGTTAAAATAGTCAATCCGAACATCTCAGCGTGATCTTCATATAGAAATGTGCTTGGAGACCAAATTTTACATTTTTTTTTTGGAATTTTTTTAGAATTTAAAAAAATCAGTGTTTTTTTGGATTTTTTTTATTTAATGAAAAACTGTGATTTTTAAAAATTCTGAAAAAATAGTAAAATAATTTCTAAAAAATGTAAAATTTGATATCCAAGCATATATCAATATGAAGATCATGTTGAGATGTTCAGATTGACTGTTTGAACTTTGAAAAAAAAATATGAGGGGAAATAAAACACCATCTTTACATTCCAAAGTATGAAAGCCTATCTCTCTCTCTCTCTATATATATATATAGAGAGAGAGAGAGAGAGGAGGTGGGTTATGGTGAGTTGTGAAGTAAGGATCTTATTTTACTTCACGCCCATATATCTATTTTCAAGGACTAAATAGTCGATCCAAACCGCTCAGCAAGATGTCCATATTGAAATGCACTTGGAGACTAAATTTTATATTTTTTGGAAAAAAAATACTATTTTTTAAGATAGGTGGAAAACCGTTGTTTTTGAATTGTTTAGAACTAATAAAAATGATGATTTTGAAATATTTAGAAAAATTAGTAAAAAAAAATTCAAAAAAATATAAAATTTGGTCTTCAAGCACATTTCAATATAAATATCTTGTTGAGCTGTCTGGATCGACTATTTGGTCTTTGAAAACGAAGATATGAGCGTGAAGTCAAACAAGATCCTTCCTTCGCAACTCATCATAGCCCATCTCTCTCTCTATATATATATAAACTCCCCATTTTATATTATAAACAACTGTTTCAAATAATTTAGGTAATATTCAGCAATATCAATCCCTCTATTTTTCAGCCGTTAATTTTATGCTGATGGCAAAAGATTCGAAACTTCATTAATAAGTTTTGAGTTATACTCGATGCTATATTATATTATTCTTAGTTGATCCGGTCAAGGGTCCCATGAAAGTAATATTCTACGCATAATAAAATTATATAAATTGTGATACTAGAACCTTGTTCTTCTTGACTGTATACAAAGTTTGGAGAAAATAATAAAACATTTGACCATTTATTAAGTAATAATAACTGTCATAAATAATTTTACGGTACATATCAGAAAGCTATACATAATTATTCTTCGTAATATACCAACAATAATATCCTTTCTAAGAAAAAAAATCACATAGTATTTTATTTTCAACCGCATATCTACCACCAGTAGGGATGAAAACGGTATGGATAATATCCGATCCGTATTCGAAAACTTAAATGTGGATATCTGATATCCGAATATCCGTGTGGATAAGAATACTGATATAGTTTTACGTTTCAATTATCTATATTCAAATAGTAGATATATACCATATATTTTAATATATATTATGAAAATTTTATGTCATTCACCATTATAATTATCTAATTATGAACTTTAATATTTTTATATTATTTTAATAAATATTCGATCTGATCCGGACCCGTATCTATATCCGTCTGATGTACCTGATATCCTCACCATATCTGTATTTAAAAAATAAAAATAAAAGATATTGAGTGGTGGTCCAAGACAAATTAATTAAATATTAATGAAAAAACCAAAATAATAATAATTATATATAAAAATATGCTTCTTTCAAAGATTTGGTCCCATGTTGGTGGTGGTGGTGGTGGTGCGGGTTTCCCGTTCTCCACCACTCCTTTATTTCCTGTCTTTATTACTTTTTCTTTATTGTATATTTATCTTATCTGTCTGCCTTTTTTTTAAAAAATATTTTTATACCACTTTCTAATGAAATGCATGGGATTTTGTTTATTATTTTTTCGTGGCAGAGGTATAGGACTTTTTAAGGTTCCATTTCAGGGGCTCAACTCAACTGCTTAGGACAAAAGAGGATTGACTGCACGTGAGAACATGGCTTGGCCACGTGACATGATGCTTCTCAACTGGCTAATTATGCTTGATTTGCTACCCCAGACTTTGAATTCACATCCTCCCGGTACCTGAAAAGCAGAGCAGTTTGAGTTTGGGTACGATGAGCATCGGATTTAAATTTGCGTTTCATAACCTTTCAATCAGTTTTAAAATTTGTGTGCACGGATATTAAAGCAGATACGCGCAGATATTGAAGCATCACACACATATCATAAAGAGAATCGGACGGTTATGGAACCTATCGAACTCAGTTTGAGTCCGATGGATATCGGACCCGACCTGCTCTCCCTGAAAAGAGAATCTTTTACCATTAATGAATTTGGATGGTTGTTTTTAACTCGGCACAAATCTCAAAGTTAAAACGGCTGAGAGTAAATCTCAAACCATAAAAGTGAGGATAATTCTCTACAATACTTGAGAGGATATTTATCCCTAGACTTTGCCTCATTGATATTGATTTGGTTCTAATGACAATGCCAAATAGAGACAAAGGAGATAGCACAGTTGGTTAGAAAAAAGTCATAGAATTGTTATATCTAATGGTCAGGAGATTGATTTCCTCTCACGATTTCATAGCTTCTGCGAAGATTTAAAAAAAAAACAATGACAATTGACAAGTAGAAAATATGTCACTATTAAAGAACAAGTGGATAATGGTTATTTTAATGAGAAGGGCGATTAAGTTGAGGAGACAATTCTAATTAGTTTAATCTGAAAAGGCAATGATATAACTAGCTGAGCTTATTGACAACTTAAAACAGTATACAACACAATTCAACAACAAAATCTTCAATGGCATGTATTCACAACTTAGTCGTTTTAATTCTTTTAAATTAAATTAAACATTATCTTCCATAATACAATTACTTCATTATTAACAATATACTTTAATAATATTTATATATTTTCATTATAATAACAAATTAGGAGTTTGAGACCGGTTTTTTTATATTCAAATACATGTACAGGATTTATGGGGTAATGCGCATTTTTGTTCATGAACTTTATGTACAAGGCATCTAGTTCCAAACTTTTAGAATTAAGCAACAACTAATTAATTAATATTTTTTAATGGTTTCAGAAACAATTGTAATCACAACAGAAATAAGCTCCCAACTCTATAAACAAACATTTCAAAGAACAACTATGGGTGCAAAGGGATCAGATACGGATCGAATAGTGATCAAATTATATCCGTATATGTTTTAATTTTTCTGATACGGATACGGATCAGATTAGATATCCGTTTTTTTTAATATAAATGTTTTCATAATGAGGAGGGCTCAAATGTTTCATTGCTTAATGCTTCAATCGTATCCCAATATTTTTTATCTTTAATTTCAAAATTCAAATAGACAATCCGAACCACTCAATATGATATCCATGTTAAAATATGACTGGAGACCAAATTTTATATTTTATAAATTTTTTTTTACTATTTTTGAAGATAGGTACCATTATTTTCCAGAAAATTGGCATCCAAAAACAAAAATTTTATACTATTTAAAAAAATATATAAAATTTGGTCCCCAATTAATGTCAATACTTGTTGAAGATCAACGACTTCATCTGAGCAGTAAACGAGAAAGGATCATTTTGAATTATTACAAAATGACCTCACCGCATTAATTAATTCATGCTTGCGTCTGAATTGATAGCAACAGATCTCGTTTCGGTGCAAAGCACCAGATACTTAGATTTAAAAACTAGCTACCACAAACTAATTTAATTCTTTGTCAGAACGCTGCATGAAGGTATTTTTTTTGGAAATTTTTTATCCATAGAAATTATAATATTCAGATATACGAAAACAGAAAGAGTAACTCGTTTTTAACAAATATAGTTAGATCAGAAGTATTGAGCACGATTGAACTATTTATGGATTGGAGGCATTGCTTCAGATCCATGTTTTATTTTTTAAAAGTTAAAATTTGTAATAAACATTGAAAAAAAAAAACAAAATATAGATGTGAAGCAATGTCTCTGATCTTATTATATTTGTAGAAAACTAGATACTCTTTCTGTTTACGTACAACTGAATTTTATAATTTCTATGGATAAAAAATTTCTTATTTTCTTCGCCAATAAGTAATAATTGACAAAGACTCATCTAAAAAAATAGTAATATCTGACTAAAGTCTAAGACATATGTAAAGAGCATGTGTACATAAAATGGTTTGACATTGTCAATGCTGGACAATTAAAAAGTTAATGATTTCATCAAGTGATGATACTAATAAATTGAGTATTAACTATATGCACAAAAAATTGCTTCTCAACCTCTGCAAAGATTTAAAAAAAAATATATGTACAAAAACATACCACATTTTTTTTTAATTTAACAATTAGCCTAATTTTTTCATCTCATAATTAAGTAAAGGGGCGAAAATAGTTTTCTACGTGTAAAAGAAAAAAAAATGGTTAAAATTTTCAAGTTTTAAGATTTAGCTCAAGTATAAGTTAAAAAATAATGTAAAGGGACATTATTTTGTGTCAAGATTATTATATCAGAAGGTAGTACAAAAAATGTTTACTTCTGTGCTTAAAACCTTACCTAAAAACGGAAAAGTCAAAGCGTCTACATTTTGACAAGTTCTGATAGCATCATGATTCATGCATGACATTAATTTAATACGAAACATTGCATGTCTGATTAAAGCCACAAATGACATTATTAATTTAGCATATTGATTGCTGACCTAAGAAGATACGTCACATGTATATTGTAGTCAGAGACGGATGTAAAATTCTGATCAGGGTAGGACAAGAAATTATTGAATCATATTTAAATATATAATCAGATCCAAATCCATTAGATAATCGGGTACTAGATAAAACATGATAACAAAAATAACAAAATAGTATTCTAACACAATTTACTTCATAACTTTTAGATAATCAACTATTCAGAGTACGGCAATATCAATTTTCAGAGTAGGTCAAAGACTCAAAACTCTGTCTTTATAAATTAGTTTTGAATTTCCAGAGTAGGACAGTTGTCCTACCCTGTGCTACAGTAGATCCGCCCCTGACTATAGTAGTAGGGGCAGATTAAAGGGCCAGTGAAATCAATTGACTCCTGTTATTTTTTTATTTATAAGTTTTTATATAATCTAGAGTAAAATGTTACGATACTATAATTTTGATTTTCATTTTATACAGGAAAATTTAATATTGATTCACATCCATATATATTTTTTTTCTGCGCTATAAAATATAAGAGGACTAATATTGTGAAGATAAAACAATCTTGTGACTATTCAACTTATAAAGTACAAGACATGATATAATTAATAAATGTGATAAGTGAGAAATGAAACTTGAAAGAGAGGTGATGACAGCTACATGAATGGGTTGGTTGTTCACCAAGTTGAGCGATATAAGATGATGTGCAAATCAGTGTACCAAATCAGGGCTTTAATTTAATTTGACTCTTCTAGAAGGATATGTAAATTAATTGCCACATAAGTACTAAACATTAAAAATCAAGTGTAGCTTTATTTTTTTTTCTGGATAGAAAATATTTTTTATTTTATTTTTATACTAAAATTTAGAAATTGAATCCAATTAGAACAGAGTTTGAATTTCAAGTCACACCAACCAAACAGGTTGCTCAAACTGAATCCCAATCATTTATTAAATTTTAAAAGCACGGATAAAATTAATGCGATTTATAATTCCGAAGGGCATTTTTTTATTTATCGAATTGGATAATTTTTAATCGTACAATCCGATTAAATTAAAAAACTAGCAAAAACAATGAAAGGCGGGTCTACAATAAATTCGCACTATAAAACATTTTGTTAGCCCAATTAATTGACACGGGCTTAAAAAAAAATACAATATATGGGACGTACGACTTAATATTTTCAGCGGACCCAAAATGCCCGATACATTCCAGTTTATGGCGCCCCCATCGATGATCGATCGGCCCGATATAAATTAGTGTCCACTAAATGGGCCCAAGTCGGTGCGTTATGAAGGCCCATCTGGCTTATGCAAGTGGCAACCGCCTTCTCTCGGCGAAAGGTCGGAAACGAAAGACAACGGCGAGATAAAACTTGATGGTCAAGCTAGCGAGGAGGAATTGGCAGCAGGCGGTGTTTTGTGCCACTTGCCACTCAATTAACCCCTAGCGTATTTCCCCTCAACAGTAACTGAAGCACCTTTGCTTCCCCTTCTATCTCTTCCACCTTTGCTTCTTCCTCTTCGATCTTATCTATCCCCTCTATAAAACCCTATCTCCGAGCAGCAGTCGATCGTGGCAGAGAAAGACAGGAGCCTTGACGAATTAGGCCTGATTGTGCGACTCTTTCTTTCTGTTTTCGGGGAAATAAGCTCTAAAGAGGTAAATTTTGATCTTTTATTTTTGTTCTTATTTTGACATTCTAGTGGGTGATTGGAGGTATTTCGCGCTGGAAATTGAAAATTTAGGGAGATGCTACAGTTCTTTTTTCCGTGATTTTTGGTGAAATTTTTGGGGATCAATTCTGTTTGAATTTGGTAAATTTTCAGACGTCCGAAGCTTTAATGGTTAATTTATTGTATGATTGGGACCTAATAAGCATGCAGTTGGTGGCTGCTGTTGTCATGGAATTTTTTTGAGTCATTAGTGTATTCAAGATTTATCATAAAACCCTTTAGGACAGACACTAGATGTGTGTACATTAACATAATTTGTTTTAAAAAAGGAATACAAATTTAAAGCTAACATAGCCGCTGTGCAACAAAAATTGTAGTTGGTTGCATGTCATCATGATAAAAATATATGATTTTTGCTCGTTTTTTACAGCAAAAGACAGAAGAATCATATCCCAATTGACCTACCTTTCAATAGTCAGGGTATGCATATACAGTTTGTATATTCTTTACTAATAGTTAAGGTTCAATCTTGGTTAAGTCTGAAAAACTGTTAATTTACTATAAAAAATCCAGGGTGTTACATCTCACTTGTAGATCACACTTTACTAGTATGTCTGTCGCATTTCTTTATTGCGACATATTACTTGTAGTTTGATGTTATTCAATTATGCTTCTGTTCAATTCCTACTATGTGTCAAGGTTCAATCTTGGTTAAGTCCGATATACTGTTATTTTATAGATAAAAACCTGGGGAGACACATATTACTTGTAGATCACACTTTACTAGTACGTCTGTCGCATTTCTCTATTGCGAAATATTACTTGTATTTTGTTGTTGTTTAATTATGCTTCTGTAAATTCCTACTATGCATCCATAATTCTACCCATTTTTTGTCAAGTAGTTAGAAGAACAAATAAAGTAAATTAATTAAATATAAAAGCAATGTTTTCATCACCGGGAATTATGTTTGTGGTTTTTCCATCAGCTTAACTGTCAATTGGATGGGCTAGGTGTAGTGGTAGTGTTTCATTTTAGAGCATAAAAGCAATTCATGAGAATACATATAATACTGCAGACAATATGTGCAAAGTATTTTTTAATGGTGTATAAGTGAAGTGTTAACTTGGCCCCATCATGAAACGTGTACGTGTAGTCTCTCGTGGTAGTGGCTTTTGTACTGCTCCATTTAGCAAGTCTAAAAGCTGAGAAAATTCAGACATGTTTCATGAAAACAGACCATATATAATGTACTCTTGGTCAATTGCTTTTTATGTTGCTTAATAATTTATTAGCAATCTCATAGTGATAGGCTTATTTTGAATGTTATCTATCTATTGACATTTAAGTTGTCTGGATATACTCGTCATAAATAGTTTTAGAAAACTTGTTTATGAGAGAAAGTTTGCCTTATTTAAGGTGCGTAAAATTTTCCAAAAGAAGTTAATTCTTGGTATTAATTTATTGTAACCTGGTATTTATTTGTAAAAGGCCTTGTAGATAGGAGAGTAGAAACTGGGATTGCATCTCTGAATATACTGTGACCTTACCTTTTCTTTGCTTCCATTTTCCAGGAATTAATTCTGCTGCTCGGAGGATAAAGGAAATGTGTGTTGACTTGTAAATCGTGTACATACTACCAGTACTTTTCTGATTTTCATTTCTGGTAACCAATCAATACTCCACCATGTCCTCTAGTGAACCATCCGGTTTGAAGCGCAAGCTAACTGATGCTTGCGCATGCTCCACTTCAGAAACAAAAGTAGCGCGTACCATGTCACAAAACCATCCCCCTTCCAGATCATATTTACAGAAAAGGAACTGCTGCTGCCCGATATCAATGCAGCCTACCCTGGCTGAGAGCTGTCTCAGCTACCTAAAAAGCGGGACGCCAGCACGGGTCATGTTTTACAGCCAAAACCAGTGGTGCACGTTTCCTGAGCCTGCCCTGTGTGTACTGATCAAGGGTTTTAAAGAAGATAAGTCGAGTACCATCGTGTTTTCTGACGGTGAAACCATACTGGTTGACTTTCTATCAATGACAGCTGTTAACTTGAGAACCAAGAAGCAGAGGTCCATTGCATGGATTGATGAAGCTGGTGAGTGCTTCTTTCCACCACTCTTTATTGATCAGGAGTGCTCTAAGGAGTTGCATGAGGCACAACCTGTAAGAGCTGAGCGGGCCCTGCGTCAGTCTCAGTCGTCGAGGCTTTCACCAGCTGACATGTTGCGCAAGAAGATCGTGCCTGTTGAGAAGGACAGCCAACAGTTTATCTCGATTCTGAACCTGTTCCTCTCTGGCATGGGCCCTTTTGCTGCACCTGATATTGTACTGAAGATTTACCGCCACTATCCAGATGGCAGTGACAGTGCGGCGCAGTCTCGGCTCGTGGAGTTTGAGAGGAGGATGGGCATTGACATGGCAGGAAAGGAGGGAGGAAAAGGTGTCGATGTGACATCTGGTTGGTTTGGATGTGGCAAGATTGAGATGGCTAAGGTTCTGATTTATGGGTTTAGCAAGGCATTGAAGTCTAATGAAGGCACTAGCAAGGCATTGAAGCCTAATGAAGGCACTAGTGGTACAGACTTGTACATCATGCCCGAAGACCGATCCTTCGCCTGGTATTTGAAACAACCAAAATGTGTATTATTATTTCTGACATAATTGACAACAATATACCGAGCTTTGGTGTGATTTTCTTTTTCCTCGGTTATTTTTTCTTTATTATATAGTGTGAATTTTTGTGATGTTGACGAAAAGGGCGTGCAGTACATGCTGTTATGCCGTGTGATACCAAGTTTTCCAAAGGAAAGTAATGGCTTGAAGCCGAAGTACTATTTTGTGCCTTCAGTTGATGCAGACACTTGCATCTATCCGGAGTATGTTGTGAGTTTCAAACTCTCTCCAGTAGTTCGAGGTAAGAGAAATTATAGTTGTGATTTAATTTAATATTGGTAATTTTTTCTTTAGGTGCTAATCTGATTTTGCATATGTTCTTCATCTTTCAGAGTATATGGTGGGACTGAATTTCATGCGAATTTCTGAGCAAAGGGTTACTACATTTGTACGGGATTTGCCTATTCGTCGCCATGTAAGCATCAAATTTTTACTTTGCCAAAGGGTTACTATATAGTTTTGTACCTGCACATACTAATCAACATGGTACTGTGCCAGTTGTTACGTACTTCATGGCCATGATAATCAAGACAAGAAACAACAAAGAGAAAAAAAGAAAAAGAAAAAGAAAAAATGTTGGTTAAACTGTTGCCTTAAGCAGTAGTTGGTTAATGTTAGATAGCCTTTTCAACTTCACAAAAATAATAAAGATGATCAATTTAGAAAATGCCCTTTTCATGTTCTCGTGCTGAACAAGTCATGTTTCCAACTAGTTTTAATCTCTTTGTGCAGATTATGAACAATGAAGCAGGGCCAACATCACCATGGATGTCTTTTACAGGACTGTTTGCTGAAATTCAAGATGAGATTTGCCCAATTGCGAGGGAGCTTCTTGCCTTGCATTATGATGAATTGAAGGTGATATTTCGTAGAATGAATTTTAAAATTTTACACCACTTTGGTTCTCTTGTTGTTTGTGTAGTCATGAACCCTTTTTAAATTTTATTTGCTTTCAGAAGAAGATTATAACAAGGGGAGAGATAGTTAAGAAGATCAGAACTATTGTGGGCGACGAGTTGCTCAGGTCCACTTTGATCAAACTGCAGCATACTGTATGTATATGCAAATTTTATGGATGCCTCTCTCTTTTTTTTTTCTACCTTTTTGGCAGAATCCAATTTTGAATTACTGTTAAGTGTGCGAGACTGGAATTATTAATTGAAGTTTTGGAATGCTCAGACTTTCGCAATCACCCAGTCAAATCTCAACTAATTGAATACTAGAACATGTTGTGAGAACAAACAAAAAGCAAAGGAGTTGGGGTGGGCCTGTGTGCAGTTAAAACTTGGTACTGGTACAGCTATACATTGGATTAGTTGGTACCAGTATTGCTCTTGACTCTGGCAGTTGTAACTTGACATTTTTTTTTTCTTACATTTTTGACACTTAATGACCTAATCTGATCCAGCCATCAGCATGGAATGGCAACCCAGATGCAAATGAAAATCAAATGGGCGCTATGGCGGCTGCGTCAGAGCTGGTGTCTGGTCCTCCCGTCAGTGCTCTTTGTGACTCACCAGTCGACACCTCTCTCTCTGTAGCGATAGGTACCAGTCGCGAGTCCCAGTCCAAAGGTGCCTCTCATGCACCTCCGAAGCGTGCTGTTCATGATTCAACCCTTCCTGCAACTTCTCATCATGGTTAGTTAATTACTCTTTTATTTTTCCAACTCTCTGTGAGACGCATTGACTAAATTGTAGTTTGTGCTTTTGGCGAGCACTGTTTATATCTAGCCATTCCATGTGTTTTTTTTATTATGAACTAATGAAGGATTGCCATATTTTGTCTGATGTACCTTGTTTCCTAAATTTATTCTTGAGCAATTGTATGCACTAATTAATTTTTGGTTGCAATTTGATTTATACCTTCTTTACTTTGCAAGTGCTCTAGTTACATTCTATAATGCTGTTTTGCATTTATAAGTATTTGCCACTGATGGATTAGTTTGAATATGTAAGCTTGCTACTACTAATAATTCTGTAATTGGCGCTTTAAACCTTTGTGTTTATATTTTACTAAAATTTTGTTTAGTGTGTAAACTCACCAAAGTTTATACTCATTCAATGATAGGTACTGATGGTGATTCAGGAGTTAATATGTGCTACCTGAGTATTGAGCAAGGAATGAAGCTCAATAATGCCGCCATTGATTCAATTCTTCGAGCTGCTAAGCTCGAACCATGACCATAAGAGGTACAGAGTAAGACAAGAAATAGACATCTAATTATCTGACTGTATATCCATATACATCTACGGAATTTACCAGTATTATACATTTTGTTCTGAATTCCTAATGTGAATGTTGTTTAATGCATCCTTCAAATTCTTTCGTGCTGCATTTTATTCTTATCATTATATTTTTCATTAGGTCTGTTGGATTGGCATGTGGTGAAGATTCAAACTTGTATCCGTCGACTCTGAATGGTTTCTCTTCGGGGTGTTATTAACTAAATAGTATCTAGTAAATGTTAATGTCGTCCTTTTGTTGTGTAAGCTAGCAAATTTAGCATTGCTGAATATTTGATAATATTAATAATGATCTGAACATGTTGTAGCTTTTGGAATTTGAGACATGATGGTAAAATCTGTTGTGGTTTTAGGTAACTTTGCGAATTGAATATTTGTTTGCCTAAGTTGATCCTATGATTTGCATTACTGCTCAATGAGTAAGTATGATCCTGTTCTGAAAATTGTTCTTTCTGGTAATTTTTCCACAGTTGAGGCAGTCAAACAGTGCTACAGATATCAGAGATTTTGGAAATAGCCAAAGAACTTTAAGAATGGTTGTCCCATAAATAAAGATATGAATTTCTTCATCTTATGTGATTTTACAATCTCTCGCAAATCAATGTGGCAACATTCAATAACAGTTTAGCACAAAACAAGTAGAATAAATATAGTTGCATTGCAAATCTTTCTATACACAAAACCCAAACGGGAAGAGAGAAGACAAAAACATAATTCATAGAAAATAATGCTAGCATTATTCACAGCAACAAGCTTAAAGTTTAAAGTAAAATAAATTAAGTATCACCCTTCTCATTGTTCTTTAGCTTGACGAGCAGCTGAATATGCTGAAACAGTTGAGGTTGCAATTGTCACCGACTTCTTAGTGAGCAACAAGGTTTTTCTAGCAGCATACCAAACTAACAAAAAGAAACCAATCCAACCTGGAATGGGATTGTGAAAATTCAAATTCAAATTCAATGTTGCAATATAAACCAGGTACTGATAACATACCCCTCTTTTATTTTTCTATTGTTTATATTTACTTCTTGAGTAAAATCATGCACAAGCAATACTAAATAAAGAGTCAGAATGTCAGATGTCAAATGAAGCGATGAGCCGGTGACAACTTAGGGTTGATAACAATAGCAAAATAAGCACCCGTGTATACCAAGGTGCTACCCAAATTCAAATAAGTTTTAAATCAATTCAAGTTGATGCAAAATATCTCAAAAGAGAGAGATGCCCTGTGAAAAAGTAGATTCACCAGAAAAAAAAATATATTTCTCAGGATTTTGCTTAAACAGGCAAAATATTAATTCCTTTAAGAAAGAAAAAAAGAATATCAATTTTGGATAAAAGCATCAAGATTTCATACCAGTAGCTATGAAGATAGCAATAATTGCAGAAAATGTCACCGTGGAAATAACAAAGAAGGCAACAGCTAACACCCCAACATAAATCGCTGTCAAAAAAGCAAAGAAAAAAGCCAAGAAACCTCCAGCAGCAGCGAAGGACACAAAAAAGGATATGACGACAGCATTTGTAGTTGCAGCAAGTAGGAAGAACATGAAAACTGTCACAGCAGTTACTGACAAGAGAGTAAGTGATCCCACCTGTTAGGTTCGAAAGAACTTAGTATGTTTTGTATAGCTGTTATTATTGTTAGTTGAAATATTGTATTTTAAATATTTGATCCCATTGGTTACGAAAATCAGAATTATGAAGCACTAGTCAAGACCACAGCAAATTACATTGATTTTATTACAAGATGAGATCAGCTGCTTAAACAATAAACAGAACCTAATCATTTGCAATTGCCTCGATTTTTTTTTTTAATTATTCAGGTGACAATAAGACAAGCAAATTGATGTATTATATGTCCTCGAGAAGAATCCAAAGGCATAACACTTATGGATAAATATTCAACTACAATACAGAAATAGGCCATTTGATTCCAGGATATAGGTTGAAAACAACAAAAAGAAAGAGAAAAAAAAAAATCTAATTCGCCTGATGTAACTCACAGTGATGACAAGAAGAGCGCGAAGAGAGCTTCCCTGCTTGGTCCAGACGAGCAGATCACGCGCCGAATTCCTAGAAGCTTCTCGAAGCTTCGGTGCTGCGTCAGTAGCGGCGGTGCGCACACGCCGGAGAAATGGAGGCGGCGGAGACGGGCCATCGGAGGAGAGAACCCCGTCGACGAAGCCCCGTACGACGGTTGGGAGAGTGTGACCTTCTGACATGATGCTCTCGACTTCGATCGTACGGTTGAGATCCTCCGGTGAAGCGACGCCGTTGGATCCCTCAGTTTCATCACCCCGCTCTGCCATCTCTTTCTAGATAATCTCTCAGTTCCCTCTCTCTTTGAAAAGGAAGTCGTTGTTGCTTTCAGGTAATTAATTATTTATATTGATTCTGCTTGTGTGTTGTGATCTTCATTATTTGTTGACAAGACCATTTTAATTTCTACTGATCACCGTCATTTTTATTTATATCCAACATTAAATAGAAATTATTAAATATGCCCACGAAAATTAAGTTTTATTAAATCTATCCAAACCGCTAATTATTAGCCGATCCTTAATTTTCAATTATAATTGGTCGGTCCTTAACTTTTTTTTTAGAAAAAAATTATAATTTATTTATTTTTATTAAAATATTAGAATTTTTTTGTTTCTTTGAAATTAGATAGAATACTATATAATTTGATTTATTAAAAAGACTACAACAAATAATCCGGATCAATATTTTTCAAATCGGATTTTTCGCAGTTGTAAGAAAAATTAAAATATTTATTTCTGTGTTATTGAAAAAAAAATAAAAATGCTTTGAATTTTAGTTATTGATCTCGGTTCAAAAGTCACTTTTGTGGGCCGACTAATAATTAGCCGTGGGTAGATTTAATAAGACCTAATTTTTGTGGGCATATTTGATAATTTATATTTAATATTGGATATAAATAAAAATAATGGTGCTGGTCATCTAACATCCGTGCAGTTTAATTGCTGCACTTGAAATTCATATCATCCTTTTTGAGAGGATCTACATCTCTGGAACTATTAGAGTTTCTAATTTGATGTGGCAGTTTCTAATTTAGTTTCAGAAATATTTGGGAGTTTCTTATTTTAAAAAAAATACAGTAAACTTTCATATTAAAAAATTGTTTCTAAACTCCATGCAGACCAAATAATTGGCTCAAATTAATTTTCTTTTTTAATTTATTGGTGATGTGACTTAATAGAAATTGTAAAATTAATTTAAAAAATGTGAGAGTTAGAAACTTTAATTTCTAAAAAATAGTTAATAATTATTTAGAAACTCATTTGAGTTGTATGGATATAGATGTTTTGAGAGTTTGAATCTAATTGTTCTTTATATATTATTAGTACGAATTTAAAGGAACTATGTATGTGCATTACATATTTGAAGAGGGATCCACTTACAACATTTGAAAGTTATAACATGTTATAACAATCGGTTTTGCAATTTTCAAAGTCCAAACAGTCGATCCAAGCCATTCAACATGACCTCTATATTAAAATGTGCTTTGAGATTAAATTTTACATTTTTTTTTTGAATTTTTTTACTATTTATTACGTATTTTACAAAATTACTGTTTTTCAGTGGTCCAGAATTGTTTAAAAACAACAGTTTTATAAAATACTTAATAAATAGTAAAAAAAAATTAAAAATATATAAAATTTGATATCAAAGCACATTTTAATGTAGAGATCATGTTGAACGGTTTGGACTTTAAAAATTAGAAAATCGAATGTTGTAACATGTTGTAAGATCCAAAATATTGGAGGGGAATCCCTCCTCTACATATTTAGATCAAATTCGTTTGAATTTGAACTCAAAACGATGAGGCAATGCACAAGGTCCGGACTCGTGCTCTTTTCCACTCAATAAACTCTGAATTCAGATCCAACGAGGTGCCAGACTGTAGAATGAGATCTGAGTCGTCTGTTTTATTCTGACACGAATCTCAAAACATACTCTCTTATATTTCAATTAGGCTCCAAAATAATTTTGATTCTGATGGGAGTATTTTATGCGGTCCGGTACCGCAGAGAATACTTAAACACTTGATCCAGGGCTCCAGGCCTCAACAATATAAAGTAAAGAAATACATCAGCCTGTTCGGCCGCTCCACTGTTTCCGTGAAAAAAAAAACCAGTTCAACTGAATTTTTTTTCCTACATGAACAGTAATTTTTAGTTCAATTTCCGTTCCCATATCTATTTCCAATGGCTCGCCGAACATGTTCTAAAGATCGCAATCTTTTATTTCGTTTTATTCAACATATAGAATTATCGACGTCAGATTTTGAAATGATTTTGACTCAGTTAATTATTATTGAGGGATTGATGAGTTGCTATTTTTTTTTTTTTTTGCTTTTAATTGAAACCACTATGGTATTGCGGGTTCGGATCCTTTCAAAGTTACTCAAATTTGAGTTTGAATCCGGACCATCCAATCATAATTCTGATCAATCCACAGTCTAAGGTGGAATGTACGGGACTTTTAATATTCGTGTCAAAGCAGATCGGACGGTCCAGATCCAAACTCAAAATTTGAGTTACTTTAGGGATCTGTATTCTGGTATTGCAACTGATGCTTAAAAATAATATTGTTCTTCAGTTGATTCCTATTTTCAGTGAAAGGCAGTGTTGCTTCACATAATGCACATACTCAAAACTTCAAAAATTAATACGCTATAGTAACTTGGAATGCTACTTTTTGGGTAAGATGCGCATGCAATATTGCAAATGGTTTGCTATCATACAAAATATTATATCAAAAGCACTCAACAGAGAACAACCCCAACATGAAAATGTTGTGCGAGGAAACTATTATATTCCGAAATTATCAGCAAAAGACTGAAACAGTACATTCATACATGAAAAAAAGAAAGAATCTCACGTTTACTTTTTAGTAGACAATTAGTACCAAAAGAACAAAAAGTATAGAAAGAACAAAACAACAGCAACTCAGGTAAATTTTATATTATTTTCTGCTACGAAGCCAGGTGCTCTCTCTTGGAAAATCCCCAATTGGTCTCAAAACATATAGAAAGACACTAGCTGCGTCCCCACTTCTAGCCATTCTTTAGAAGACAACTTAGAAGCATTTCCGGTGAACAATTGATGGGCCCGACTCATCGTACTCGGCCTTCGCAATCCACATCTACAAAATTGTCCAAAAAGAAAACAACCAGTTTTAATCCATCTGCATGACATATTTAATTGATTTGTGGTAATTGAATTTCTTTGTAGGTATAGTTATCAATTAATGGTCCGGGAAACCCAACCCAATAGCAGCAAAGATCCTTTTCTTTTTTAATTTTTTTCAGGGCCTTTCTTTTGAGCCCCATTTTTTTGTGTTCAGGTTACTGACAGAGCCTACAACTCAAAAAAACTCCTTTTACTACCAGTCTCGTAGATTGACACATCACCGCTAGACCAAATTAAAAAAGAAATGGGACAGGTAAGAGGTAACACATAAACCAACACATATCTTCTTTCTAATTTACCTGCTGGAAGGTGCTGAGAGAAGCCAGGATAGAACCACCAATCCAGACACTGTACTTCCTCTCAGGTGGTGCAACAACCTTGATCTTCATGCTGCTTGGAGCAAGGGCGGTGATCTCCTTGCTCATCCTGTCAGCAATGCCACCGAACATGGTTGTGCCACCACTTAGCACGATGTTACCGTACAAGTCCTTCCTGATGTCGACATCGCACTTCATTATTGAGTTATAAGTAGTCTCGTGGATGCCGGCAGCTTCCATCCCAATGAAGGATGGCTGGAAGAGCACCTCTGGGCAACGGAACCTCTCAGCACCGATGGTGATCACCTGTCATTCAATATTTTTTTTGTTTTCTGAGTTCTATTCTTTAAGCAAGAAGTCAATGTTAGATGAAAAATGTGATTAATTGTTCTATTAAAATAGTAATCACACCTGCCCATCAGGCAGCTCGTAGTTCTTCTCAACAGAGGAGCCGGTGCGGGAGGTCTCAAGCTCCTGCTCATAGTCAAGAGCAATGTAGGCCAACTTCTCCTTGATGTCACGGACAATTTCACGCTCAGCTGTGGTGGTGAAGGAGTAGCCGCGCTCTGTCAGGATCTTCATGAGGTAGTCAGTGAGGTCACGGCCGGCAAGATCCAGACGAAGGATAGCATGGGGCAGTGCGTAACCTTCATAGATGGGCACAGTGTGGCTGACACCATCACCAGAGTCGAGCACAATACCTGATAGAGGAAACCACATGCATCAGCAGCCACCATATTTGCAAATTTTGTTCTCCGAAATTTTAGTAAGAATAAAATAGTGAACTGATCAGTTAAGTCCTTTCATGAATGTTCACAGACTAATTAACCTCTGAAAGGGCCATATGAAGAACAGAGTAAGCTGCTAACAACTTTAGCTTGATCTAAAAGGTATACACTAGAACTGGATACGTCAAAACTTGCCAATCCTGATTCCTGACATCTAAATGCAGGGTATACTGATTTGTAGTTGTAGCAAAATCAAGTCCCTTAATCGCAATGGGGAATACTTACATCTCAGCTTAAAACTATATAAATTATCAAGGGAACTGCACATCATGCTTGCTATATTTTAACACAGACTATAAGACATACCAGTGGTACGACCGCTAGCATAGAGAGACAGCACGGCCTGGATAGCTACATACATGGCAGGGGTATTGAACGTTTCGAACATTATCTGGGTCATCTTCTCACGGTTAGCTTTGGGGTTAAGAGGTGCCTCAGTCAAGAGGATGGGGTGTTCCTCAGGTGCAACACGAAGCTCATTGTAAAAGGTGTGATGCCAGATCTTCTCCATGTCATCCCAATTGCTGACTATGCCGTGCTCAATTGGGTACTTGAGGGTCAGGATACCTCTTTTCGACTGGGCCTCATCACCCACATACGCGTCCTTTTGGCCCATACCAACCATGACGCCAGTGTGACGGGGGCGGCCCACAATACTGGGGAACACGGCACGCGGGGCATCGTCACCCGCAAATCCAGCCTGCAAATAAAGTTGGACTATATTGTTAGAATTTTATTTGTTTATTTATTTTGGATGGAGAAGGGTCACAAGTCCAACATCCACTGTTTGTACTCATGGGTTCTCACCTTAGCAATTCAAAGTCATTCAAGGAACTCAGATTTGAGAATGCCTTGCTATGATATGTTTTAATTGTACATTTCCTTGTTGGAAAATGTTCAAGCATAACACCACAAAACAATAAGATCAGGTGTATAATTCCTTCCAAATATAAATAAAAAGATTTCCAAACTGGACCTTCCCCACTGTTCCTCGCTGTTTTCGGGTGTTTGCATGATATTCCCTTTTTGTCAATTTCCATGAAATATCGAGGTTTTGCAAAAGTAAAAAATTGAAGTTATCCCCAGAGAAAAACCAGCCCAGGTAATAGGAGCATAGTATATGTAAAATTACCTTAACCATGCCAGTACCATTGTCGCACACGAGGGGCTGGATATCCTCAGCGTCGGCCATTTTGAATCCTCTAATGGAAGAAATAAAGAGGTTACACTTTATGTAAAGAATGAAGTTTCAGGCTGAGGATAAGGAATTAGTCTTAGAAAATTAAGACTTACAAATTTAAAAATAAAAAAGATAAATGCTTTGCATCCAGTCACAAAGAGAGTTTCCAAGTAAATTTAATTGATGTGCTTTAGCTTTAGAATACAGATTAAGCAACTAACAGGCATATTGATACAAATGAACTGCTTTTTAAGAACCTTTTGTCAAAAAAAAAAAAATCCAGTACACAAAGGAACTTACAGAGAAAAGTGAAATTGAGCCAAAGTTAAATCTTTATTAGTATAGAAATAACAGAAAAGATGTTATGTGAAACAAAAGCCCGGAACCGTCACCAGATCTGTGTTCCGAATCTCTGGATTCTAGGATCATAAGTTCTACCAATTATAAACCATGGAGTTTTAATTTGTAAAAGAGATAATAAAAGACGGCAGTTCAAATGATCTGCATTCCAGATTAGTCCAAGTGAAAATCATGCGTTAACTATATCAAATAAAATGTGAAGGTTTTAGAAACTTTCAGCTAAGATTTGTTGATAGCTTTCTACACAGCAGAATCACACAAGTTCCCAAAAACAATAACAGGAACTTCTTACATCACAGCAATGCCACATTATATAAAGAAAGGGCAATGCAAATGTCTACACGCAGATCTAACCAGATCTATACATGTATAAAGAAAGAAATCGATCTAAAAGATCAAAATTATTGCAGAAACGCGATTAAGTGTTTTACCAAAGCAAAATCGGGAGCAAGCGGTGGAGGGGTTACGCCGGAGAGGGAGAGGAAGAGCGTCAACAGAGGGAGAGATTATAGAGAAGAGAAACAGAATAGAGAAATGATCTGTAAATGAAAACAAACTATGATAGGTTTGTATTTATAACGCACCTTTTGTTGTATTGAGATCGCAATAGTGAAGGGAGAGTGTGGTGAGATGAGTGGAGGCCCGTGTACAGCGCGCTGCCAATATTAGTAAAATGTGTTTTTTTTTTTCATTTTGATAACTTTAGTAAAAAATGTAAAATAAATGCAGAATGCTCCGTTTCTGAGTTTTCTCCACCGATGGGATAATCCGAAGCGATTTTTACGCAAGTTTACCAACTTGTCAAGCTGGTGATTTGTAATTGGTCAAAGTCAAACCATGTTCAATTTAGGATACCAATCGGGTGAACCGAATCCTCTGCCCGGCGGGCAGGATTTTCTTGTCCTAGTAGCTGACATGTAGGCAAAATTAAAAATTAATATTTAAATATTTAAATCCGTCTGAACTCACGTGTCAGCGGCACTGGCCTATCCCCGGAGTGGCAGGTGATGATCTCTTTCCCCAACAGAGCAGTCGTTAAGCAAATTCGTATTTCCTGCATTAACTCGCAATGGAATCTTTTGAGTTAATGCATCTGAATCATCTGATTTGTTTGATTTGGGCGAATTAGATCCGCACTAATATTAAAAGATCTTTGTGTTAAAAACAAACAGTTAGATTGGTTCCGTTTAAAATCAGACGATCGAAATGTATTAACTCAAAAAATTTAAATGCAAATGATGCGTGTTCGTTGTTAAGCTGGAATGTGAAATGTGAGTCGCATTTACTGAAGAAATTAAATTGTTGTATTCTCGATTCCAACTGACCGTTGGTCTTCTCAAAATATGTGCATAACAACTTACTTTTCCAAGAACATTTTTGAAATCCGTACACGAAAAAGTTTGAACTGTTGATCTCGAAATTCAGACTCTTTCAGACTCTTTACCGATCGAATATTAGTACAACTACACATATTTTCGGATATTTACCGAAGAAACAAGGACAAGTGTAAAATACCTACATTTGTAGTTATTGTTTAAGTATCTATTTGAATTTTTTTTTTAAATAATAACTCTCGTAAATTCTAAATATTCATTTCTTTAAATGCTCTTGTAAAAATTAAATTACATTTTTGCGAGGTTCATCACCACCATCTGTAACGAAATATTGTTCTTAATATGTTACAAAGAGTAGTTATTTTTTTTAATTAATTCTGTTGATAATTTAGTTCCGCTATGGCGCTATCGTAAATCTGTGTCATATTATTGCAAAAATTTAATTATCTAGTATTTCTAATAATGACTTGATAATTGATATTAGAATATGTTCTGACGAGGAATAAATTATGACAAAGGCGTATTATGATATAAAAAGAAATGTCAGCGGCTTATTATATAGGGAAAATTTGTTATGTGCCACTCAAAAACTTCAAATTTGTCAAAATGCCACTCAAAAAATGATATTTGTCAAAATGCCATTAAAACTCAATCCCTATTTTTTTTTTGGCCATTATCCCTATTTTGATTCAATTTATAAATTCTAATATTTCAAAATGACCAAACTGCTCCTGTCAGATTTTTTTTTTTTTCCGAATTTCAAATTTTTTTGGAAAGTCAAATTTTTCGAATTTCAAATTTTTCCAAACTTCAAAATTTCCAAATTTTCAAATTTTTTCGTGGCAGCCCCCAGCTCCGACTCTCCAAAAAAATTTGATTTTCGAAAATTTTATTTCAAAATTAGATTTTCCAAACAAAATTGAAATTCGAAAAAATTTGAAATTGGAAAAAATTTCAAATTTCAAATTTTTTCGAATTTCAAATTTTTTTGGAAAATAAAATTTTGAAAATAAAATTTTTTTGGGGAGTCCGAGCTTGGGGCTGCCACGAAAAAATTTGAAAATTTTGAAGTTTGGAAAAATTTGAAATTCGAAAAAAAATTGTTTTTTGATAAAAATTTGAAATTCGAAAAATTTGATTTTCCAAAAAAATTTGAATTTCGAAAAATTTGAAATTTGAAAAAATTTGAAATTCGAAAAAAAAAAAAAATCTGACAGGGGCAGTTTAGTCATTTTGAAATATTAGAATTTATAAATTGAGTCAAAATAGGGATAATGGCAAAAAAAAAATAGAGATTGAGTTTCAATGGCATTTTGACAAATATCAGTTTTTGAGTGGCATTTTGACAAATTTGAAGTTTTTGAGTGGCACATAACAAATTTTCCCTATTATATATGATGTGAAAAATGAAATTTGCCTGGATAAAATAGGAATGCAGTAGTGTGACGATCGGATTTTTTTTTATCCAACATCCCAGAAGATCGTTTTAAAATAAATAGTACCTGGACCACTATTTTGTCAAAAATGACACTTTCACGGGCTCAATCCGTGCATCCATCAGTACCAGGTGCGCGGACTGAACAGGTGCACCAAATGGTGTGCGAACTGAGGAGGCGTGCACGGACTTGGGGGGCAGACGCGCACCAACAATTTTAGCGTAACTTCAATTTGAATTTTAGATCCAAAACGTCCAATCTGTTCTAGCACGATTATTAAAGAGATTTGCACTGATTTTAAAGCCCCTGCAATAAAATATCTCTACACATGGCGGCTGTTAAAATACGCGTGCCATAAAATTGTGACACATGCCCCTGCCATAGCCGAATTTATTTTTACTAAAATGCGGGTCTTTGATAATTGTGCTTTAAAATTCGTGCAGATCTCTTTAATAATCATGCTAGAAAAGATTGGACGGTTCCGATCTAAATTTCAAATTAAAGTTACGGGTGCACGGCTCCTTTTGTAGTACCAAAATCGGATGTGCGGCCTCAATCCATGAACCCGCGGGTCCGTCCATTCAATCTGCACATCCAGGTTTGCGCACTCAGTTCGTGCACGGATTGGATGCACGCCCTCAGTCCGCATATCTGGGTCCGAGGAATGCGTGGTCTGAGTCTGTGGAAGTATCATTTTTAATAAAATTGAGGTCCGAGTCGTATTTATTTTTAAACCAATTTCTAGGACGCTACATAAGAAAAATCCGTGTGACGATGCGATGTCAAAGGGCGGATTTTAGTGTATTTAAATGGTGCTGAGTTATTTTTGTCTAAATTTTTTAATTATCAATAAGATCCCGTACAGAAGTTATGCCCTTCGGCTTGGCATATGGAACCTATCAATTGCCCCTTTGTGATGGGGTCCTATCGGTATAGGTGGGCCCCTTCCCTCCGCCTCAGGCATCAAGGAAGTTTTTCCCCACGAGATAGGAGTAGGTCCGATGGGACCTACTTTTAGGTTCAATTAGCTCTAACACCGTACGATTATCATTGAAATTTGTGCAGACAAAAACTGAAAAATACCTGCACGGATTTTAATATTTTCGCACGAATCTTGATGCAGATTTGATGGTCATTTCACCCATCAAAAAAGGTAGGTCCGATGGGCATCGGACCTACTCTCAATTCTTTCCCCACGGTTGACAAATAGAGGAGTTCTCTATTCTCAAACAAATAGAGCACTTAAGATCGTACAAAGGCACCGGCCCCAATGGGATTGTGTTATTCGAGGATACGCACCCAGGAAAAGGTGGTGGGAAAGGTAGGTAAAAAGTGCGGATTTTTTTATTAATCAAAATTAATTAAATAAATATCGAAAAGGAGGAACAATGTTGAATTTTTTCGAAATCTCATAAGGACGGTGACACTGTCCACGTCTCTGCGGACGGTGACAAAATTAACGTCCTCGTTAATTATAATCATCCCTTAACCCAAACGGTGGTCCGAAGAAAAAAAAATTAGAGGACGGGGACTCTGTCAACGTCCTTGGGGACGTTTATACTCTCACCGTCCAGGGGTGAGTCCGAAAAAAAAAAAGAAAAAAAAGAAATTGCGGACGGTAATAGTGTCACCGTCCAGGGGTATTATATCCCTCTGTCGCGAAAAAAGGAGAAGGAAAAAAAAATCAGAGAGCGAGCGAGAGAGAGAGCGACAGAGAGCGGAAGCACGACCGTAGACGGTGAGGAAATTCCCGTCCATTGTCGCAGTTTACCCACCCCAATCCAGCACCGACGTCTCCCACCTGTCCAGCATCGGTCTCCCACCTGCCCAGCACCGACACCTCCTTGATTTCGCAAATTTCGGTAATTTTTTTTTTAAACTGAAAAAATTAGTATCAAATCAGTTAATTAAATCCAATTTTATATTTAATTTGTTGTGAAATGATTAATTTTAGTAATTTGATGTTTATATTTTAGTAAAATTGATAAATTTGTAGTTAGGGTTTAGAAAAATATGGTATAATCAATTTTGTTTGATTAATAAAAAAATTAGTGTAAAAATGAGTTAATTAATAATAATTTTACATTTAATTTGTTTTGAAATGATTAATTTTATTAGTTTGGTAATTGTATTCTAGTAAAATTGATAAATTTGTTGTTAGGGTTTTGAATAATATGGTGTAAACAATTGTTTGATTAATCAAAAAATTAGTGCAAAAATGAGTTAATTAATAATAATTATACATTTAATTTATTGTGAAATGATTAATTTTATTAGTTTGGTAATTGTATTCTAGTAAAATTGATAAATTTGTGGTTAGGGTTTCGAAGAATATGGTATAATCAATTTTGTTTGATTAATCAAATCATTATTTTGATTATTGCCAAATCAATTTTCTTAGTTCATTCATTTCGAATTATTGGTAACGTAAAAAATTTAGTGCAAGTAGTTTAATGATTTAGAATGTATTACAAAATTTTATTCATGCAGAATGTCAAGTAGCCGTGGTCCGTGTGGCCCTGCAGATGCTGCAGCTGCAAATAATGAGGATTTTTTAGATCCGTTATTATCAGCAAACAATTTTAGCGATTTATTATGGATGCCGCACGAGCAACATAAGATCTCACGGATAAATGATGATGTAAGTTACGGAATTAATCAAGTAATATATATTTTTATAAATTAGAGTATTTTATTTCAATCAATTTGTATAACATTGACAGGATTACAGAGATAGAGGGGTTCAAGTTCGACACCTCTGAAATGGGATTGCGTACCACAACCTTTGTGAGCCATTCTTGCTAAGACTCGGCTTGTATCAGGTGTCTCGAATGAGTAACATAAATATCGACCCTGCACTTCTCGCTAGTCTCGTGGAGCGATGGAGACCAGAGACTCACAGCTTTCATCTTCCCGTGGGAGAGATGACGATAACTCTTCAGGATGTTTCTTGTCTCTGGGCGTTGCCGATCACGGGGTCGCTGGTAACGGGCCCTTCTGACGGTGATTGGTCTAACTTAGTAGATGAACTTCTCGGAGCTGGGACCGCAAGTGCGATACTTAAAAAAAAGAAGAGATCTGGGCCGAACGACTCTCAAGAGGTTCGCAGTACTTCTGGTTATGCCATAAATTTGAAGTTATTGCGTGATCGGTTTGCTTGCGATGCGGATGGGCCTACGAGATGAGCGAGTACGCCAAGGTACACCGAGCTTATGTACTCGACTTGTTCGGGTCTATACTTGTTACTGATTCTTCGGGAGATTCGGTTCCGGTAATGTATTTACAATTTTTACAAAATCTTGATGCACCGAATCAATACAACTGGGGTGAGGCTGTTCTGGCATATCTCTATAGGAGCCTTTGTCTTTGCGGCACGGCGTAAAACAAAGATTATGACGGGCCCGACCGTGCTTCTACAAAGATTGGTGCCGGGTCTCACTACCGACCGGCCGTCCTCGTGCCAGACATAATTGGACTCCAAATTGGCGTGATCCGGATGAACACCGTTGTCCTGCATTCAGAGAAAAATAGTGTTATCTCCATGATTACCATGTAGGTCACCATCGGAGTGGTGTTAGTTATTTTCGCAACGAACTGCAAAAGCTAGATGATTACATGGTAATTTGGGAACCTTACAGAGGGATGTTAGCTGAGGTCCCGAATGCGCTCCCGTTGCGAGTCTATGAAGAAAGCGGCGCATGGCTAGCCCGTGTGCCACTTGTACACTTTTGGATAATTGAGCATCATTATCCAGATCGTGTGATGAGGCAGTTCGGATTTTCACAGGTCATCCCACCGCCACTCCCGCTTGCGGAGGATGAGGTACGCCGATTACACAAAATTATTCACACATCCGTGTCGGGACGAGGAAATTGGTACAATGTGCACATAAATTATGTTGATCAGGCATCTAATCCAGCAGACCACTTGGTTGTTCCAACCGGGTATTGGAGCGAAATTGAGATACTGCCATATCGACATTGGTTCCAGAATCACTGCATTTTCAACATCTTCCTGGAAAAACAGTGCATAGAGGGTCTTGATAATCCCATCCCAGAATACAGAGATGAGATTGGCGAAATAGGGTACATCCCGAGTGCTCCGAAATCCACGCGTGATGTAAGTTTTATTAAATTAAAAATTTATTATATATGTTGTATTTTTATTTCATATAGGTGGCGACATCTTTTTTTTATTTTGTAGGCATTACGAGGGATCAAGATCGTCGGGGCGGCTATGCAACTGGCCAAAACGAAGACTTACAAAAAAATTGGAAATTTTTCCTCAAAGCAAGCTGTGGCCTTCTCAGAGACAACGGTATGGAGCCTAAATTACAAAGCATGTTTAGGGCGGCTAATCTTCCGGACAACATCGATGACATCTCAGATGGCGACTTTTCGGATGATCGAGAACCCATTCCTGAGTTTCCTCACGATGAAAATCCCAACTATCATGAGAGATGGTTTGAAACAAATGAAGGGTTAAATGAATGTATTGGAGGATTCCCATCCGGACCTAGTCAAGTTAATCTGGTAAGTATAATAAAATTAAAATTCTTTAACTTGTTGACAATCATATTTATCAAGATGGTGAAATATTTATTGTAGGGAGCGGAGAATCAAGGTACGGCCACACAGGGCGAGACGGGACCTAGTCAGGTCTATCAGGGCGAAACACAGGAACAATCCTTACAGTTCTTAGTAGCACTTCTTGGCAACAACCCATCGCTGCTATCCGCGCAAGACAACGCAGGACCTAGTCAAGTTTATCAGGTAACCGCTTTCACAATTGTAAGAAATTTCAAATAAGTTCTTATTATATTGATTACAATACTAAAATATGCATTGCAGGGATCAAATGATTTTGTCAATTGGGACGATACATTCTGTACACCGACAATGGCAGCGGTTGAGAGTCAGACAATGCCAGTGTCTGACATCCAGACGATGGCAGCGTTTGAGAGCCAGACTTACAATGAGGTACCTGCCCAGGAGGCGCAATACTTGGATGAAAAAAACCCAGACTTGGCATACAAACGCCACTCACACCTTTTGTCTTTGCACTCGAATACCAAGGCTGTCCTACTGCTCTGCGAGGTTATTAGTTGAATATTCTTGCCGACGTGGTAATCAGCTACTGCAAATTGTATAGCATCTTTTGAAGAGTACTCTTTACCTACACAAAGTGGATTATGAACATGTTGGG
Source organism: Carex cristatella (assembly GCA_024447775.1). Classification (NCBI taxonomy): domain Eukaryota; kingdom Viridiplantae; phylum Streptophyta; class Magnoliopsida; order Poales; family Cyperaceae; genus Carex; species Carex cristatella. Next base: position 7,064,085 of record JAJHPF010000012.1, read on the forward strand.
CCATACCGAAGAAGTCGACATCTGCCTCTCGGAATCCTGAGGTGTCATTGAAGCTTGCCACGGAGTGACTCACACCACTGTCGGATATGGGATGAGATTCGGTCTGGACAGGTGGTGTATTCTGCAGGATATCCCCTTCGAAATCATCTTCATTGTTCCAGTCGTCGTCATTCTCACAGGAGTCAGCGTCATCACTTTGCGGCACATCATCAATATTATCACAAGGATCGCGTACCTCCGGTGGATCAACCCAAGGATTGCACTCATTATTGCGTTCAGGATAACAACCACTGATCTCTGACGGATCTGTCCATGGACTGTACTGACTATTGTATTCTGTCTGAACAGTTTGTGATAAATTGTTCACATCGGGATAAGGATCCGGATAAAGGTCTCGTCTCGGTGTTTGTTGTGTTTGATGGGGTTGGAAGTGACTGGGACCCACATAGTTATCACTGTATTGGGTCTGCATAGGTTCTGATTGTGTCAGATGGAGATAAAGGTCTCGTCTCGGTGTTTGTTGTGTCTCATAGGGTTTGAGGTGGCTGTGACCCGCATAGTTAGCACCATATTGGGTCTGTCGAGGTTCTCGTTGTGTTTCCGATACCAATTCAATGTATAAATCGACAAAAGAATATTGAGTCTGAGCAAGCATACTTTGGTTATAAATACCTCTCCAAGTCCGATCGCACACGATTTCTATGCTCTCGTAATAACGTTCGGTTGTTGTACCAACGTTAACCCGTGCATGTGCTTTTAGGTTGTACTCACTTTCGGAATATCCAAATTGTCGATAAATTTCACTTTTCACATCATACTAAGATTGTTCACCAGTTACGCTCAATGCGAATTGAGAGCTAGTACTATACTGTACTCCACTTTTACTGTATTGTATTTCACCGCCAAAATGGATCCTCAATATTAACATGATTCTTTTTTTTATCAATAACCTACAAAATAATGAATAAATGAATAATTACAAAATAAATGAATGAATAAATTAATAATTTTTTTTTATCAATAGCCTATAATTTATTGTTCCAAATTACAATTCTTACAAAATAAATGAATAAATCACGTGTAATGAATAAATCACATATAATGAATAAATAACGTATAATTTTTTTAACGTATAATTTTTTAAATTTTTTTTCATAAAATTACAATTCTTACATAATAAATAATCTAGAGAATATAAATTATGGCAAATAATAAATATAAAAAATCTTAACAAGTAGATAATTTTATAAGATCTATATAATTATTACAATATTTATCAAATGAATCAATAGAAGCAAAATATTTAAATATAAATTAAATATATATTAAATTGAGATACCTTAGTTTTAGAATCTAATGAATTTTTTTCCTGAAGTCTGATCTCCTCTGCGCTTCGAAGAAGTACATTTATGTTTCTGCTTCATGAAATTTTGTTTCTGCTTCGTAAAATTTGGTTGAGATGGAGTACATTTATGTTTCTGTCTCTCTCGCTCGCTCTCTGATTTTTTTTTCCTTCTCCTTTTTTCGGGACAGAGAGGATATAATATCCCTGGACGGTGACACTATTACCGTCCGCAATTTTTTTTTTTTTCGGACTAACTCCTGGACGGTGAGAGTATAAACGTCCCCAGGGACGTTGACAGAGTCCCCGTCCTCTATTTTTTTATTTTTATTTTTTTTTCTTCGGACCACCGTTTGGGTTAAGGGTTGATTATAATTAACGAGGACGTTAATTTTGTCACTGTCCGCAGGGACGTGGACAGTGTCACCGTCCTTATGAGATGTCGAAAAAATTCGACATCGTTCCTCCTTTTCGATATTTATTTAATTTAATTTCGATTAATAAAAAAACCCGTAAAAAGTGCCGATTTTTTTATTAATCGAAATAAAATAAAAAAAATATCGAAAAAGGGATTAGATGCTGAGTTTTTTCGAAAACTAATAAGGACGTTAAATTTTTTAGCGTCCCTACGGACGTTAATTAAATTAACGTCCGTGCTAATTACAATCCCAACTAATCTAAACTCTAGAAAAAAAAAAATTTCAAGGACGTTGAATTTTTCAACGTCCGTGAACAGTAACGTCCGTGAACAGTAAAATCCGTGAACAGTAAAAACATCCGTGAATAGTAAAAAAATTTAGGAAAAAAAAATTATGTTTGATTTTGGTTAAATAAAAAAAACTTATAAAAATTATATTTCAACTATAAAAACAATAATTTATTTTTCAACTAAAAAACAATAATTTAGTTTAGTAATATTTTTAAAAATAAAATTTATATTTAAAATTTAACATTATAGATGCGATTTATATTTTAGATATTATGTCTATCAATATAATGAGATTTGATTTATGTTTAGCTAAATCAAATGACTTGAGAAATATGTCTATGTTATTGGATACATAGATAGTCTACCAATTAAATTCCAATTTAATGCAATTAATTATTGATTAATAATGTACCAACATAAAACCTATATTTATATTTAATTTAATTTATAGAGAACTCCATTATTAATTTATTAAGAACTCCATTACATCAAATGACTAAATTATGTTTTTAAGAAAAACCTAAATTTTTTTTTTTTGAGAACTACACTAACTATTGATTAATAATGGAGTTCTCAAGTCATTTGATTTAGCTAAACATAAATCAAATCTCATTATATTGATAGACATAATATCTAAAATATAAATCGTATCTATAATGTTAAATTTCAAATATAAATTTTATTTTTAAAAATATTACTAAACTAAATTATTGTTTTTTAGTTGAAAAATAAATTATTGTTTTTATAGTTGAAATATAATTTTTATAAGTTTTTTTTATTTAACCAAAATCAAACATAATTTTTTTTTCCTAAATTTTTTTACTATTCACGGATGTTTTTACTGTTCACGGATTTTACTGTTCACGGACGTTACTGTTCACGGACGTTGAAAAATTCAACGTCCTTGAAATTTTTTTTTTTCTAGAGTTTAGATTAGTTGGGATTGTAATTAGCACGGACGTTAATTTAATTAACGTCCGTAGGACGCTAAAAAATTTAACGTCCTTATTAGTTTTCGAAAAAACTCAGCATCTAACTCCTTTTTCGATATTTTTTTTATTTTATTTCGATTAATAAAAAAATCGGGTAAAAAGTGGGGCGAATTTGAGAGACTATTTTGGAAAAGGAAGAGAATATATTTGTTTGTGATATATTATAAAATTTCCATTCTTTCGAATTTCGATCACTGATTTTAATAGCGACAATAAACCCTCGCAACCTCAGCCACCAGCGCAGCATCCGAGCCCGAGTCCTTCGTTCAATCAGGTGCGAAAAAAAAGAAGAAATGGAGAAGGAAAGTAAACTCTGGGGAGGGAGGTTTGAAGGAGGAGTTTACGAGTCAGTGGAGCGGTTCACTGAGTCGGTTTCTTTTGAGGCCCAGGAGCTGTGGATGCATGACATTAGGGGTAGCCTTGCCCATGCCAGTATGCTCGCTGCCCTGGTATTTTTCAACTTTTAGCGCATTAAAACAGTATAAATAATCTCAGGTGCTCCTCTAGATTGAAGAAATTAGTAGCACTGTACCAAGGGATTGCATTAGTATGAACTGAATTCATTTTTTTTTTCTGGTTGGGTTATGGGATCGGATGTTAATTTTTTTTGGATTCTGTTAGTTTTTATTATTATATGGAAAGTATATGTTCATTGACAGTGTTTTTTAACTTTAAAAGAAGTATTGGTAGGCAAACTTTTAATTTGGGATAAAATATTTAAAATATAAAATTTCTGTAATTATAATGACTGGTTGTTATGATAGCTGCAGCATTCCTAATGAATATTTAAAATTGGATGGTTTGATTCTATCTTTATCTAAAAGAAATGTGTATCTTTATCCTTGAATGTTGCTCCCTGATTTCTGTGACATAGTATCTCGCGTTAGTTGCATTTTACTTTTAACATTTGATTCCAAATTTTTGATCAAAGTTACTTTCATTTAACAGGGTTTGATTACAGAAAGGGATAGAGACCAGATCATTGAAGGCCTCAGTAAAATAAAGAAAATGATTGAATCTGGGGAGTTTGTCTGGAGAAAAGATAGAGAGGATGTGCACATGAATATTGAGGCGGCATTAACTGACATGATAGGAGAGCCTGCTAAAAAATTGCACACTGCTAGAAGCCGAAATGACCAAGTTGTGACTGACCTCAGGCTCTGGTGTCGCGATGCCATTGATCGAATCCTGACTCGAATCAAACAACTACAGGTGATATGGTTTCAGAATTAATTTGTTTGAAAGTTGAGTTGCGTATAAAAAAAATGTAAATATAAAAAATAATATTGCTTTTTAGATATATTTATACATAATTATGGTGAGTTGGTGAGTAGAACAAGGACTAAATAATTGGTCACACCTTTTATTACACATCAATTGATAAATTTAAAATCACGATGAGACATGTCTTTCTTGGCAGATTTATAATAGGTTTACTTTATGTTGGTATGGATGTTCGTCGATTTGACTTTGCAAGAAATTTGATGGCTTCGAATGTGCATTACAGTGTTGCTTTCCTTAAGGCTTATTCCCACTAGGTATCAGTTGGTGGGCAATGGGTATAACAAATAGCCTCCCAGGATACCGAAGCCTGTCTGACGGTATTTGCACAAACAAAATCAGACCCTGGACAGCACTGGTGATTTAGCAGAACTATTAGATACTTGCTGCACAAATTTCTGCAGCAACTTGTAGCAAGTGGATCTGGTAGAAAATAACAAGAAACAAGAGAGACTTGTATAGTCTGATTTAAGAAACTACGAAATTCTGAAAGAATTGTGTGTATTACGGGCCATGAGGCTGCATGCTTGTAGCCTTTTTATACCACCATTAATAGGCTGGTAATCATCCTTGCAATCCAAGGAACAAATGAGCCAATGCCACTTACCTGCTTATCTTTGCCATACTAACAGCCAATTTTGGTCATTAACAGCTTAGTTCTCATCTCCATTTGAAATGCAAACCGAGGATAGCCAAGCTAAGTCAAATGTGACTTTAATATTTATACAAAACTTTGCAATCATTCTTGTGCTATGTTTGTGACAACCACACAAGTCTCAAATGTTCATCACTAATATTGATTTCAAAAACAAAAATACACCCATTTAATTTGAAAATCTTCAACAATTTATTTATCCTGAATTTTGTTCTGACAAGGTTTCAATGATTTTTAATAGGTACAATTGGTGTTATTGGCTCTGAGAAATGATGGCTTAATTATTCCGGGCTATACGCATTTGCAAAGAGCTCAGCCCATTCTCTTGCAACATCTTCTCCTATCCTATGTTGAACAGGTTAACAATTTCTCATATTTTCCCTTGTATTTCCTGTTTTTTCTTTCAAAAAGTTTGCAAAAGAACACTTGAACTGAGAAATTGCAAACTCATGTTTGTAGCTACAACGGGATGCTGGGAGGTTAATCGATTGCAAGGAGAGGTTAAATTTTTGTCCTTTGGGTGCTTGTGCTTTGGCTGGGACTGGCCTTCCTATTGACCGTCTTATGACGTCCCAAGAGTTAGCCTTCACGGCTCCTCTCAGAAACAGGTACACACATTTCTCTATAATTGTACCTATTTTGAATTTAGTCAATTTCATATGAAGCCACTATAATGATCTTATTTCAAGGGCATTATGGTAGGTTTACCAATTTTTTTAGAAATGTTAACTTTATCTTCTGAGTAAAATTCCAGCTTAAAATAATGTTCTTAGAATTGAAGTTTAATTTGGAAATCTATTTGCATTGTAGTATTGATGCAGTTTCCGATCGTGATTTTGTCCTGGAACTTCTATCAGCCAACTCTATCACAGCTGTCCATCTGTCCCGTCTTGGCGAAGAGTGGGTTTTGTGGGCATCAGAGGAATTTAGTTTTATAACACCGAGTGACTCGGTTTCAACTGGTAGTAGTATAATGCCCCAGAAGAAAAACCCAGACCCAATGGAGCTTGTTAGAGGCAAATCAGCAAGGGTTATAGGTGACCTTGTTAGCCTTTTGGTTCTCTGCAAAGGGCTTCCTAGTGCCTATAATCGTGATCTTCAGGTAATTCTCTGTCGTAAGAGTGGTTAAAGAGCAATGTGGTAATTCTGGTGACTCCTAAATTTTATGTTTTGTCTAGTAGGAAGGGAAATAATGTTGACCCCATTGGATGGAGACGAGAAGTGCATAAAACTTTTTCAGCAGTAGTGTTTTCATACAATACCGTCAAGCTCTTATGTCTAAGTTTGGACCATTATTTATGGAGCTGATGTTAACACTAAATGACCTGAATCGGAAGCTTATGGGCCAGTTTTTGTGCTCAAAGAAAGAAATCAAGTGCCCCGAGTATGGTTTTGTTTGGTTTACTGTTCCTTTATTTGTATAATTTTTTTTATTTTCTCAACAGGAAGATAAGGAGCCATTATTCGACAGTGTTAAGGCGATAATAGGAATGCTTGAGGTGACAAGTGTGTTTGCTGCTAATATTACTTTTAACCATGAGAGAATTCGCTCTTCTCTACCCGCTGGTTATCTGGATGCAACTACACTTGCTGATTATCTTGTAAAGAAAGTAAATCTCTTGCCTTTTTCTTATGATTCATTTTGTAGTTTAGTGCATAGCTGTAATTAATTACGACCTTTGCTAATTGTGCCCACTAGGCATATTCACAATCACAAGTAACAATCACAAGTAACTACTCTTGTGAAGTCAACTAAATTTGTTCATACTGACATTAATTTAGTTTAAATGACACAAGGTTATCCATGGAGTTGCCAATTTAAGCTGTTGAATCTTTCCACTAAGCTAATATAGTTTTGCATATTATTTTCGAGTAATTTAAAACTAAAAGTATTTGGATGATGGTTGCAAAGGTGAGGAATGCTCGGTGTTTGTAAATTTAATATCATGCCGCTCTCCTGTGCAATTTTTTTTAACCGACTAAGAATTGCTGATATTTGAAAGGCAATTCAACAGTGTCTTTTCTACTTTCATCTGCATGTTTTATTTGATTTTCTTTTGCTCTGAACATTTATCTTACAATTTTCACTTTGCCAGGGAATGCCGTTTAGGACTTCTCACGAGGTCGTAGGCCGGACTGTTGCCTTATGCGTAGCAAAGAAATGCCAGCTCTCGGATTTGTCGCTTGATGATTTATGTGGCATTAATTCAATTTTTGAGAGGGATGTTTATGATTTCTTAGGAGTAGAAAATGCCGTAAATAAGTTCACTTCTTATGGCTCTACTGGTTCAGCTGAGGTGCAGAAGCAGCTCCAATTTTGGTTCTCCAAGTTGGAAATCACCAACTCTTGAACAAATCAATCATAAACCGGTTTCCAAAGAATATATCTTATCTCTATTTTCTTTTGTGTAAAATTTGGCTTTTGGAAAGGGAATGAGCTCTCTGGATCCTGTTTAGGTAGCTCTGGTTTTACCACAAGGGGAGGTTTGTTTTCATCTGAATTAAAACTTAACAACTGAATTAAAACTGAACCAAACAAACTAAAATAAATTTCGATTTGATTTGTTCGGTTGAATTGAAATAAGAAAATTAATAAAAATAATAAACATTTTTTTGTTAATTTTTTGAATATTCTTATAGGCTCAAAGATTATTTATTTCAATACACAAAATTGAATTCTGGTTAGTGAATTTCATACTCAAAGAGAGAAAACATTCATAATTAGTTTTTTTATAGGTTCAAAAAAAATTATACTCCTCTTTCTGGTCGGTTTGTCTGATCAATTTTATAAATATTAAACTGAATTAAACCAAACAATCAATTCATTTAAAAATAAATGAACCAAGCCAATTTATTTAACCGAAAAATCCTAATCTTTTAGTCTGAACTCTCTCTATTCGATTTAAAGCCAATTAAACTGAACCGATAAACACTCTAATTATAATCGTACCCTTCATGTACTGTAATTTCTAACTGATACCCTCACATTACTTGCTATGGATTTCAATGAAATCGGTGAAATAATTCCACTTTTGTTAAAAAAAAAAAAATCGCAAACCCTTCATGTTTGACGCGCACTGTAAAATTCGTGGACACGGGCCGTAAAGGATGAATTTTTTTTTTTTGCAACTGGTAAAAGATAATTATTAATACAATTTTAATGATAAATTACGTACAAATTGGCGTGTGTATTGAGACATCAATATTCGCGTGAGCACTTGAGAGCGATTTTAGACAATTGCCCTTGAATAATTATTAGTAATTCTAATTCACAATAAAGATAGAAATAAGGCCTCGTTTTTTACTTTGTTGATTACAAAATATTGCTTCGTTATCCATTTTAGAGAAAGTCATTAGCTCACTCATGCATGAATCCTGACGCTCGTAAATGTCCATTTGTTGATTGCATGTATTATTAGCTGTCCAATGATTCCAAAAATTGATTCACCGAAATTTTTATTAATAGAAAAATAAATAGAAAAATATCATTAGAAAGTTTTCTGGAAAATTCGATATCTAATTACCGCTAATTAACTAAACAGTACGAGAAAAAAAAAATAGAATGCTGTATCTGAACGTTAAAAATAGAATGCTGTATCTGAACGTTATGGTCTATAACGACCATACTTTTTTTTTTTGCTAATGAGAACATTAGGCCATCATGTTTTTCTTAGATATCAAATTTTCCAAAAATCCTACATCATAATCGATATTTATTTATTTATTTATTTTTTCAATTAATAAAAATTTCCGTTTATCATGTATCTTTTTTTTTTTTAATTTCTTATTTACACTTTTTTTTTTCATGAACTGCTATTAACTTTAAATAGAAAATTCCGTGTAGCGGGCTATCTACTATCACAACTTGACCCGTTACAGAAGATTTCCAGTTTCAATATATAATTCAGAAAATCATAACGTAAACCCCCTTGGCCTTCGCTGTATAAATTCACAGGAGCACTAGGGCCCAGATGTCTCTCCATCAAGCTCAGAAATGGCGGCCTCTCTCTCCATCTCCAATGTCACCACCACCTTGCCTTTTCCTAATTCCAGTAAGAATCTTATTATTCCATTCCTTTTTTTCCATCTTGTTTGATTTTGTTTGTTAATTTGTTGATTTATATTTGAATTTTTGCGTGGATTAAGGATCTTTGAAAAGGCGAACTGTTGCTGTTCGGCGAAGCAATAATTCTGTGGCAGCTTCTCTGTCAACCTCTCTTGCAAATGAGAGAGTACGGACAGAGGTCAAAAGCGACGAAAAGCCAATTATAGTTATCGATAACTATGATAGCTTTACGTACAATCTGTGCCAGGTACATTTATTAGTGGAGATCTAATTATAGCTCGCTGATTGGTTTATACTGTTGATATGCTCAAGTTTTTGGATGATTGATTTGATAATTCTATGCATGTCAGCATATGACATATGCTTATGCAGCTATGCTAATAAATTTACATCTGAAGAAAGTTGTTCTGGTAAAATAAACTAAAACACAGGAAAAAAGTAGATTAAGAAATAAATTTACTAATTAAACATTCACATTGCCCGAAGTATGAGAGGTTGCGGGTTAAAAATCCAGTGCCCACACTGGGGATGATGCTCAGCAAAAAAATTTAACGAGCACCGTGAAATCCATAATTAAATTTAGCTCGAGTTTTTCATCTCTCTTTGCATGCACCTTAAATACCCTCTACTCGCTCGTCCGTAGCTACGTCACAGGTGATTGCGGTTAGAGTTTTGATAGTAGGAAAATGATACCTAAGTCTCTGCTGCTGCCGAAAGGAACCTTTGATTGTTTAATTGTGACTGAAGACCTTTGACTGAATCAGTTTAGAGCTTTGTTTCACAAGGATAGAACAAAGAAAAGAAATGCGATGTCTGGACTCTGGAGGTGCACCAGATATGACCACTTGGCCATGTTAGAAACACAGCCCCTTCTATATTTGAGAGCGCGGGAGGAGACTAAATCTATTTCAAAATGTCCACGATTCGGAATTATATTTTAATTGTAAAAGGACAAAAGTACCCTTTGTAATTTTTTGGTGACCGGTTGCGACCTCAGCTAATGACCAATTCGAGGTATTGGATTTTGGTCTGTCTGATCAGAAAGATCAAAAGGCCCAAAACTTTGGAACTCATGAATATAGCTCATTTTAGTGTGGTAATTTCTACGTTTTACTGATATGGTATCTTTTTGTGTATACCCATACAGAATTAGTAACTGCTCTACCTTAATTGAGTTATTTTAGTTAAATGCAAGCAAGTCAATTATTTAATTATCTGGCTGAGAAGTACAAGTTCACACACGAGCTTTTTCCCTTACTGCACCCAGCATCAGGTACTGGGAAGTACCTCAGCATTAATTAAATCTGAGTATTGTTTTTATTCATGATATCTTTTGGCATGTCCAAAGTACATGGGAGAGTTAGGAGCAAATTTTGAGGTTTACCGAAACGACGAATTGACTGTGGAAGATATAAGAAGGTATGACTTTTACATAATGATATGACCTAATTTTCACATGTAAATTTTTTCCCCCAAAATTGATTTGCTGTATGGAAAATCTAACCTCGATTTTTTTCCCCATCAATTTTAGAATGGAGCCCATGGGGATACTGATCTCACCCGGGCCTGGTAAATGTTCTTCCAGCGATGTTGATCATTGAATATAATTATATATGGTAGGTTTGTAGTTATTAGTAATCTTTTAAATTCAGGTGCACCTATAGATTCAGGCATTTCACTCCAGACGGTTTTGGAACTTGGGCCCACGATACCCATATTTGGGGTTTGCATGGGTTTGCAGTGTATAGGAGAAGCCTTTGGAGGTAATTGTTTTTGTTTATTAGAATATACTATAACATGAGTATCGTTAGGCTTGTATTGTTTCCCCAAGGAAAAGTTTATATTTATGTATGGCATCGCCTTCTTTGTGAATTACAGGAAAAATTGTGCGTGCTCCTACTGGAGTGGTACATGGTAAAGGTTCACTTGTTCATTATGATGAGAAGATAGAACCTAGCTTGTTTCAAGGGTTAACAAAGTGAGCCAATAGCTTTTTGATATTATTCTTAAGCTCCCTTTGAGTTAATTCAAATTTCTGATTTTTTAAGTGTAGCCACCAGCCAATGGGTGTCTGAAGTTTGGAAAATGGGTAAAAAATGGGTAATGCTGTCAACACCATGAGGGTCCCAGTATTTAACCGCATCAGATCCCACAGATACGTCCCAGTCCTTCCTCCAAACCTTTTGAATGTTTTTTAAATAAAAGAATTGCAGAAACAGAACTGAAATGAGAGACCACATGCATTTATTTTTTGTTTTTACAGTAGCCCTTGGAGCCACGTGTATTTACTTTTATATTTTTGTCATATGCGACCTAACCTAATTTATTGTTTGTCCTGTGCTAATGAAACTAATAGGAAATAATATATTCATTTAGTTTATAGTATTGCCGTTATATCTCGTTACCCAAAATAATCATAAAAAGAGTAAAAGGAATGTTGCTATTGGAGGGGCCTGGTGCCGAAGGAACTTGGATGTTCGCAGTATTGATGTACTTACCAATTTTAAAAGTACAGATAGCGGTGGCTACTTCCAATTTGGAATATATTATAAAAATATAATAATAATTTTGGTATCTAAATTGACTTTTTGTTCAACTCACATTTAATTGACTGGATAAGCAGATTTTCCTTTGGACCGGTCTACTGACATTAATATCAAGTTGAAGTATTATTTTTGCTATAAATTTTTATATACGTTGAAGATCATCTGAACTCTGAAGTATTTGAAAGTGGTTATTCCTTGGTTATTGCTAAGTGCTGACCTTGGATTGTAGTACTGACTGATTCATGCCATGTTCTGGTGCAATTATGTAAGGTATCTTATGGAAATTGTAGACTATTAGTTAAGCCCCAATGATCCACAAAATCTCTGAATAATCCCAATCCAACCAATGAAAAAAAAAAATATATATCTACAGATTATCCATGAAATAATTAAAATCAATTGGTATTGAAACCATAAATAATATTTGGTTGCCAACTGCACTAAAATTGACATACTATTTTGGTTTTATGTAGTCCTTTCAAAGCTGGGAGATATCACAGCCTTGTAATAGAATATGAGACTTTTCCTCATGAAGCTCTGGAGATAACAGCGCGGAGTGAAGACGGACTGGTAATGGCAGCACGACACCGGAAATACAAACATATCCTGGTACGCATGTAGAACTTTTGTTTATGATCTATTAGAACATTGCCGGGTCGCTCTTAATTTTTATTTATTTTGAAACGTAATAGTGATGTTTATTAACTCAATTGGTTCAGGGAGTTCAGTTCCACCCAGAGAGCATTATCACAGAAGAAGGCAAGAAGATTGTTCTTAATTTCATGAATTTTGTGAAACAGTTCCAGTTGAAGCCTCCGGAAAATGAAAATTAAGTTTTGCCTTCGGAGTCAGAGGTAGTTGAACAGCTTAAGTCTTTGGTGTCCAGAAAAGTTACCTTTGTGAAAATATGTTTTCTTTTCTTATCTGGGTGTTGGTGGTTTTTTAGAGATCTGGGTTTCTTTCTCTTTTTTGTTTAAAAAAAAGATAGAATTAATTGAAAGTGTTACCTTTTTAATTAGAACTTGCTTGAATTTAGAGAAACCATTTGAACTAATCCTTTTCTTTTTGTACTATTGAGCTATTGCTGTACCGGGCTGATCCACAACTAAATCCATGTCTTGTGAGATTGGTACTGACTGCTGAGCCATCATATGCTCAACCTTAACAATCAGGTATTTTTATAATGTCAGTCGAGGAAGAACAGCTATCAAAATGCATCTATTCACTCTTAAATTTCGCTTGATATTGTTTTTAGTCCCTGCTCTCAAGTCTTAAGTACTATTGGTAAGGGAAAATTAAATTGCTTGAGAGTAGGTCCCAAGTTCAAAATGCTCTCAAGTCTTTGGTTCGACGGACTCAATCACCGTTCAATATAATTTAAGATTCGTATGCAGTGCTTTAAGTTTTGTGTGCGTCTGCTTTGATTTTTGTGCGCACATGTTTAAGATGGATCGGACGGTCATGAAACTCGTTGAACCTAAAAATTGGTCCGATAGGCATTGGACCCACACCGTTCTCCTATTAGGCCTTTTTGGGTTAAGTTAAGTAGGCTCATAATTCACAATATTGTTCAAAGTCTTTTTTAGGGTGAGTTCGGATTGAGTGGCTTCCAAAATGCTTTGAATATGTTTCCAAAATTTAATAGTAACTAAAATAAAAAAATAAAAATAGAGAGCCATTTTTTTTTTTCTGATAAGTTGTATGTTTGACATTTTATTGAAAGATTTTTTAATAGATATTTAAGTTTAAAGATGTTGCCTTATCTTTATCTAAAAGAAAGCAACAAATAGTAAATATTTTGTTGAAAATATTAATTATGAACAATGCTATATGATGTACAGCATTTCAAATTAAATGAAATCAATTGCAACAAATTCTCGACATATATTTGTATTTTTCTGTAGTAGTTTCCATGCAATTAATTATATTAATTTTATAGATTATAGTGTTTAAAATATATTCGACTGTGTGTTATTATAAACAATATTATTATAAAAGTAAAATAAATATTATTTACTTTGGAGTAAAGTCTGAGGAGTTATGCTAATTCAAGTATAAGCTTGAAATTGTTAGGTAGCAATGGATTTTCAATATGATTTTTAATTGTAAAAAGGAACGGGTACGTAGTGCATACGATTTTAAAAATAAAATGTCACTATTCTATACCTGTTCCAAACTACGGCTTCGTAATTCCTAGGTATCGGTGGATTTTAATATTATTAAAATGAGAGAGTATATTCGAGAGTTGTTTGACATCTAGAGAATTTTATATGAGATCCCATGCATCGGTTGATACACCGAGACACGCAGTTAGGTAATTCACTAATAATTCCTTCCTTTCTTCCAACATGAAGACAAACTATGCCAACTTTTCAAACATTATAATTTTTTATAGAGTGACAATTATAATTTTTTTTATAAAGTGACGCTATTACATAACGGCATTGCCGACATGTACTATTGAATTCATATCTCTCAATTTTAAAAATTCTAATAATTGATTTAAATCGTTTAATATATCTCTTGTGAAAATATATTTACATAATATATTTTACATTTAAAAAAAATATTATTTTTTTAGATAGATAGATAATCACTTGATTTGAAAATTATAACTTATTCTTAAAAGTTAATCTCCAAGTGTATTTTCATATATAGATCATATATAACGGTTCTGATCGACTGTTTAAACTTTAATAAATAGAGATATAAATTTATATCATGGATCGGTCCATAATATGCATATTACTATTGTCACACCCCAAACCAGATTAACTGGATTAATGTGTGATCAACCTCGCCTCATGTCTAATAATCATATAAACATGCAAGGCTGAGAGTAATCATCAATATGCAGCGGAAACGAAATATAAATATATAAATCAAAAGTCAACCATCAGTCACATATCAGTAAATACATATACATATAATATCACAGTCCGTGTCACATCCAAAACATAATCTAGACAAAAGATAATACATGATCCAACGAACCCGTATACAAAAGCGACAAATACGGATTCGCAGATCAAATCAGGTGATGATCCTAACCGTCAAGCGGAGTGGCCTTCGGGAACAGCTCCTGACAACTCCTTCTGCGGATCGCCAGACTCTGTACCTAAAACTCATGAAACAACTTGTGGGTGAGCGACGGATCGCCCAGTATGTGATCCAGAACTATTTCCTCAGGGGTCCTCTACAGTCAAAGCACTTTTATTTATAAATCTAAATACAATTATGCTTGTAAGTAAATATGCACATCTATGAACCTATCTCAATATCTAATAAAAACGAAAACACTTTTAATCATGATGCGAATATCCTAATATGCCAACATGCGAAAGTTTTCCCAAACAAAAATTCAAGAAGAATATACTATTGATAGTCAAATCGGGAAAATCAGTATCAGAATACTGAGTGTAGAATTTATATAATAATAGTACGAATAAAAGTCACCCCGTGTTGTGCTAATCAGATCAAAGATCCTCAAGATATGTCTAAGGACTGCGATCAGAGAGTCCAATGATACACGGTGCCTAGTGACATCGAGCATTGCCATAAGATCGTAGCACGCTAGCCGATGGACATATCTCAATTCGGTGTTTGTTCTTTTCTCTAAAACGATCCATAACCAAACATATAAAATAGGAGAAATCATACAAAGCATGTCGTAAAAATAGTTAATCTCATCCCTCATGAGCAGGTGAGAACTCTACCGTCTGGCCAGATCAATAGGATTTGGGGCTCGAGTCTGGCCCCGTACATCAAGGCTCGAGTCCGACCTTATGTACCCACACACACAATTCCACAAGGCTCGAATCCGGCCTTTGGAATTCCGTTCTAGGCAATGTAGCTCCTAATGTAGGTGGAAGTTACTCCAGGATCGTTCGTGCCTCAGGGCTCGAGTCCGGCCCGCACGTAATGGTAAAATGATCGAAAATAATGTATATAATCAAAGCTCATGCATATAATATAAGTCCTAGAAGACCATCCAGAAAGTCAAGTGACACCCTGGCTCAATGGCTGCGAGGCCGACTCGTGTCCCATTCCACAAGCCGGAGCGCAGTCATTCGGCCTCTACTCAGCTCTCACCAAATGCATGCGTATAATTATGCAATAATATATATCACCTTCTACGAGAAGAAGGCAATCTAATAACCTAATATTCTAATAATAATATATATAATATTATTTAACTTACTCTACTCCTGATAAAAACAGTAAATTCTTTATTTTTCGGGACTTATGCAATTCTACCTACAGTGCAGAAAGGATAAACATGCTCTACAGTTTTAATGCATCTACTTAAAATAAAGTGCGGATGTCAGGTCAGGTGGAATGACTTGGTAAGAGTACGCCCACGAAAGAAAATAATTCAGATATCCCACACCTGTAGGGCTGAAGACGCGACGGCTAACCCTCAGTGAAAGCAGCGGGATCATCGTATGCTTCGATCGGCGCGTCAGTCGGCTCAGTCCATGGATCAGTCTCGTATGGAATCCGCGGATCTGAAATTACGTAATTTAAACTAATTAAAATTTACGCTAGATTATACTAACCCTTGCCCGAATAATATGTTTTTGTTGAATTCTCGATTATTTTGGTTTATAAAAATTATCGATTTAGTCAGTCCGACTGAACCGATTTATTCAGAAATTGATCATTCACTTGATCTAATTTTAATCTAACTTAATTAAAAATAAATGGTATTTTTAATATTTGAATTTGAAGATAAATTGTTTGTTAAAATTTATCTCGTTACAAAACTCGTACGATAATTACGTCGTTCACTGCGATAGTTTAATAGAAACTTCAATCGCTTTAATTTCAGGTTATACCTAATTATTTAAAATAAATCATAGTAAAAAGGATCTGACTGATCTGATTCGAGTTTTGAATTATTTACCATAGTAATTAATTATACTAAATATTTATTCGATAAAAACATGTGTTAGTTAATTACTTATTTATTTTAACATGTACAAAAACTAGATATACGCTTTATTAATTAATTATGCTTAGTTTTATCGAATCAATTTTATTCAATTATTAATCCTAATTAACTACATGAGTTGTGATTTAATTTTGTTTGGTGTGAACGCAAGCTATAATTGATTTGGCGAAATACTTTGGAAATTTATTCGCTACTCTTCAAATTCGAAACTAATCATGGTATATAATTTAATTAACGTCATTACTCAAAAAACTATACGTATTTTAATTATATATATATATATATAGTGGAAATAACAATCAAAATAAAATAAAGTCAAAGTATGTTTTCGTTTAGTTATGCTAACTATTACCGGTTTGAAAAAGTAATATTTTTCCATGAATAAAAATATGTTGTTAATATTTATATTTAGGTTTTCAATTTAAAGTACGCAGATAATTTTATTTTATTTAGCTACGGGTTGGGAGGTGTTTTAATTATTTCTAACTAAGTCGCGAAATTCGTATTTTATTACTATTCTAATTCTACCATTAATTCGTCGTTTCGAATTCTAAGTACAAAATAATATTTTTCGTTTAAGATCCAAGAATGCTTAAAAAGGTTTTAATTTAAAAACTTGTCATTGACTTTGAATTTAATCGATGTGTTAGGTATTTTATTTAAAGTTTGTTTCGGGATCATATAGTGTCCAATGTCGGGCGAACATATGCTCAATTTATGTTATGAGCTATCTATCGTGGCAACAATGCCCTGGACTTTTCTAATCATTTTCCGAGCTAATTTAGGTTTACATAAGCATCCGATTTTTATTCGATTCCTTATAAAAACCTAAATTTTAAAAGCGGTGTTTTTATCCGATAATTACGCATTTTGGAAAAATCCCAAATTCCATAATTTTATCCATCCTTATTTCCGATTTTGTCAAGCCCAAAGATAAAGGCCCAATAGGCCCATTTGTTTTAATTGCTCAACCCAACAGTAAAGAGGCCGAAGCCTCTTTATTTTAAACCAATTTTTGCATTTTAGTCCCTTAAATTTTCGAATTCACACCATGGTTGGAATTTTACAAAACCACCCAAACACCATTTTTAATTACATTCAGGTCTCTGTCAATTGAAAGGCCGGTACAACATAGAACCATACACAACCCGGTACCAGTAGCCTCACTGGGCTAGTACCTACTAGTATTGGCATCGCACAACCACAAACACACATAGCACAATCATACACACAAGCACAGATCAGAGCCAAGCACACAACACCGCAAATCAGCACACATACAACATAGAAGCCGGGGACAGAACAAGGCCGGTAAGGCAAACAAAAATCAGTAAAGCCGGTACCAGCAAAGAACAACAAGGGTCGGTACAAGCAAGAAATCAACAAAAGCACAGCATATCATAGCAAAACAGAAAGGCTCAACAGCCATCGTACCAGAACAAGCAACACACCACACAACGATATCGACTGGTACCAGCAACAGAATCACACAGCAGGCATCACAGAGGAAAAGGAAAAACAGGGGGTTGAAATCTTACCCGATAGGAAGAGGGTCATAAGCGAGATACTCAAAAAGCGACCGTTACCAAGCAAGGAGGCACCTCCAGGCACCAGAAACAGCACCAGGCAACAAAGGGAAAAAATCGCAAGCAAGAGGAACCAACCAAAACCTTGGTGTTTTGGGAAATCAGCAAGCACAGAGGAACCCGAAAAGAGAGAAAGAGATTTGTTTTCTCAACACATGAGCGAAGGAAAAAGAGAACCCCAGCCAACCAAAAACGAGAGAGAGAGACAGCATATATACCCGGAAAGGAGAAGAAAAATCACGCAAGGGTCAGGTAGAGTTCTAATAATGCCCCCGGGGGCGTGCCCTGCCCGTGCCCGTGCCAGTCCTGACCGTGCCCGTGCCTGTGCCACGGGCACTCCCGGCACACGGGCACGGGCGTTAAACGTGCTTGGGACCCGTTTTTTTCCCCTTGCCCGTGAGTGCCCGGCCCTCCGTGCCCGTGAGCCCGTGCCCGTGCCCCGCTCGTGCCCGTGCCATTTTTTTTTTTTTTTTCCGAAAATTCAAATTCCCCCCCCCAAAGGACCCCACCTCTCCATTTTTTTTTTCATTTTTTTTTAAATTCAAATTTTAATCCTTCCAAACAAAATTCTATAAATATACACCCATTTTTTTATTTTTAATAGGTAAAAAAAAAAAGGTTAGATTAGTTTTTTTGAAATGTGAAGTAATTACAATAGCAAACAAAAATGTTCAATCTTACTTACTTATTATGTTCTCAAATTGTTTTTTAAGATCTTAAAATATATCATTTTTTTCAATCTTACTTAAAAATAATTTGAATTGAAAGTTATAAGACTGCTGTTTTATTGTATGTATATATTATATATATATATATATATATATATATATATATATAAATGGGCCGGAAGCATCGTTTTTTTTTAAAAAACTTTAAACGGCCATAACTTTTGCTAGGAAAGTCGGATTGATGCGTATGACGTCAATTCGGAAAGGGGAGGAGGAGATGGTGGCGACCGGCACCTAGGGATGTAACTCCGGTTATTCGAAAAATCAGAATCGCCAAAAAACGTCGTTTAGTGCCTCAAAAATTAAGTTTAAGATTTTAGTGTCTCAACTGAATTTTTTTATGTTGAAAAATACTTTTCAGCACCGAGAAATGCATCAGCAGCAAGTGCAATTGCCACAGGAGAAGTCTTATACAAGCATTATGTGTTGGTATGAATTTGGATTTATAATCATTTAGAATTTGGATTTATATAAAAAAAAATAGAAAAAAAACCGAAAAAAAAACTAAAAAAAAGCCCTGCCTGTCCTGCCCCCGCGCCCGTGACGAGCACGGGCATTAAATGGGCAGGGCATAATTTTTCAAAAAATTGCCCGTGATGGCCCGGCCTATTGTGCTCGTGACGCCCGTGCCTGTAATCGCCCGTGCCCGTGCACTACCCGTGCCCGTCCTGCCCTGCCCGGCCCGGCCCTTCTGTAGAACACTAGAGTCAGGGAGTATGATATCTACTCTCTGATGGTCGTATGGCGCGAGACTTTGCGCACAAGGCGAAGTGACAGGAGCAGGTAAGGCGCCGACTACTTAGTCGGGTGTGAGGGGGAGACGCGTGAGGGAACCCTAGGGTTCTCTCCAATTCACGTAAAGAGAGGCAGCAAGGGACGAGAGAGGGGAACCCAGCGACAGAAGAGAGAAAAAGAGAGAGATGGGAGAGATTTTAAAACTCAAGGGTCCGCTTTAAGATTCGTGTAAGATAGAGATGAATGGTTCAGGTTTGTCTCAAAATTAAAAGAGAAAGGAGAGTGCAGATCTCAATTCAAATTTGGATGAAATTTGGAAATTTGTTTCCTTCTCCAGGAAGGAATAAAGAGGGAGCAAGGGGTCCCTTTGAGATTCGTGCAGAACAAAAGTGAACGGTTGAGACAATTCCAAAATCAAAATATAATTTGATCATATCTAGATGCATTAAAATACATTTAAACAAACAGTTTTGTTGGTATTTGTGCTTATAAATTTATGTTCGATTTCGAATATTCGTTGTTTTAATTTATACTCTATTTTTAATCATTATCCAATTTTTATTAATTTCTTAGTATAGTTTTTATTACGTTTTCTTTTTTCTTTTTATAAATTTACTTAGTTCTAACATGTTAAAAAAAAATTGTATTTCAAATTTTATGAAAATCCTATTTATAAATTTATTTGATAATTCGCAAATTTCTTTTTATAAACTTACTTAGTTCTAACATGTTAAAAAAAATTGTATTTCAAATTTTATGAAAATCCTATTTATAAATTTATTTGATAATTCGCAAGTTTCATGTTAGATTAACAACATCTTATATAACTTACATTATCTCATTTAATGAATTAAAAGTTTTAATTACTCATAATTTATTATTAGTTAGTTTTAGTTTAATTAAGGTTTTAAAGTTTACAACCTTAACATTTTATAAAATTTTCCCATTTTTAATATGTCATAACTTGATACTTTTAATTTTGGAACACCTTACTTGTAGGAGTTAATTTTAAAAATTTGTAAATCTTGAATTTATGTTTTCTATTACTCATATTATTTATTATATTATGGTCACTTTATAAGTTTTAATTTGTTGCAGATTTTAATTGTCTATAATTAAATTGTTAACTAAACTTTAATTAAGATTAAACAATAATTATCCATTTTAAAAATTCAGGTCATAACAACTATAACCTCACTCATTTTTATTTTTGCTCCATACATAATATATATATGAGGAGGGATCCACTTACAACATGTTACAACATTCGGTTTTGCAATTTTCAAAGTTCAAATATTCGATCCAAACTGTTCAACACGATCTCTGCATTAAAATGTGCTTTGAGACCAAATTTTACATTTTTTTTTGAATTTTCTTACTATTTATTAAATATTTTACAAAGCTGTTGTTTTTAGACAATTCTGGACCACTGAAAAACAACAGTTTTGTAAAATACTTAATAAATAGTAAAAATTCAAAAAAAAAAAAAATTTGATCTCAAAGCATATTTTAATGCAGAAATCATGTTGAACGGTTTGAATCGACTGTTTGGATTTTGAAAATTATAAAATTGAATCTCATAACATGTTACAAGATACAAAATGTTCCAAGTGAAACGCTCCTCCTCCTCCTCTCTCTCTCTCTCTATATATATAAATATATTATGTTGAGTTTCGCTAAAACCTCTCACCAGCTTTAGCCCTATCATATTCATCGCTAACATATGTGCATTTATTTGTTTTCTCCCTAATTGGAAAATAAAAAAATGATGAATCCCATGTTACAAAAAACTCATTACAACTGCATCAATGAATCAAATTAAAATTAGGCCGGTCTAATATTTCCTAACAAAAGAAAATGATTAATGAATCTTGATTTTCTTTGTAAAGTCGACGAATTTTTAATTTTATCTCTGTATGTCACTTTTAATTGTCTTTTATCTAAAAAATAGCTCCTAATGACGAAAATATTATCCACATGGATTTTTTTTTTCTTGTTGTCAAGAAAATCTGTTTTGATTAAATGCGGATATTAATAATTTATTTTCTTTTATGTTCAATACCGTATTTTTTTTATATTTAAAAAGACAACGTAATGACCTAATTGAAATCAATCAAAAAATGAATAGTTTAAGGAGAAAAATCAACAGGCGATAATTTGCGAAATGAGACAAAATCAAAAGTCCTAACATATTAATTCTCTATATCTACTTTTTAAAATTACTTGTCAAATCGTTTTGAATTTGGAAATGCATGGAATATATATTTATTGACTAATATGATTTCGGTACCGAGTTAAATTTAAAAAAAATATATTCAAAATTTTGACTTAAGTAGCTCAATAAATATGTTATATTATTAACTTCTAGAATACCAATTTTTACTATTTTTTGGATTTTTTTATTATTTATGAATGATGGCAAAAACTGGCCTAAAATATTGGCAATTTTTTTTTATTTCTAAGTTATTTTTTGTCATCTTTCATATCATAAAAAAAATTTAAAAAATCATAAAAATTGGTATTCTACAAGTTCAATATATAACCAATTTACCGAACTACTTAGTTAGAAGTTTCGAAAATAAAATTTTAAAATTTGACTCTACCGAAATCATATCAGTCAATCTCTCTCTATATATATTTGAAAGTTGGTGGCCAATAGCCTTCCAACGATTGCATTAATCATAAAGAAAAGTATTTACATTAACCATGGGTACCTGGATTAACCGAAAATTAAAGAGCTAATTACTCTAATTACAAAATAACACTGCATGGAATAAATTTAGC
Source organism: Carex cristatella (assembly GCA_024447775.1). NCBI lineage: Eukaryota > Viridiplantae > Streptophyta > Magnoliopsida > Poales > Cyperaceae > Carex > Carex cristatella. The sequence continues at coordinate 7,086,463 of JAJHPF010000012.1, forward strand.
AACACAAAAAATGATCAAACTTTTATAATCTAATCACCATTCCGGGTTAATCAAAATAATTAAGGCAAGAGTAGAACAAGGGTGCTCCTAAGTTCACCAAGTCTCTTTGTGAACTCAACTCTAAAATCTATTGTATTGATTTCAAACGACGAATCTAAACTGTTGAAATCCTTCTACCTTATGAATGATGCATCTACATGCAAAAATTTTAAAATTTGAAATAAAATTTGTATAGAGTCAAGTAGTCAAAAGAATTCAAAAAATAAATGCATTAAAATTAATTTATAAACCTTCTAGTTTTGGGGAGAGGGGGGTGTCCTATGCTCATCGGACCAAACTCGGTTCGATGAGTGGTTTCTACCATCCGATCCACTTCACGATATGTGCGCACGGATATTAAAGCAAACATCACATATATTAAAGTGATGCGCACATATTTTGAAGTAGATCAGACGGTAGAAACCACCCATCGAACCGAGTTTGGTTCGATGGGCATCGGACACCCCCCTCTAGAGGCGGAGCTACATACAATGAATGGGGTCAATTGACCCCATTTATTTATAATTTTTTTTTATTTATACTCTATTTTTAATATAATTTAAACTAAAATATTATGAATAGGGTGAAATTGACCTCATTCGTAGTAGAAATTTTTTATATACTTGACCCCTATTCATGTTTGACCCTCATAACCTGAAAGTCTGGCTTCGCCTTTGCTCCTCTAATTTTGACCACTTGACTTTATACTAAATTAATTCGAAGCTTGATGAACTTAAGAGCACCCTAGTTCTACTTAGAGAAGGAAATTTGTCACGGCGTGACTAGTCACGTCACGTGTGTTGATTACGTGACGTGACTCGTGTGACACGTGACGTGACCACATTTCAGTGAAAATAAACGTAACGTCACGGTATGAAACATAGGGTATCCAACTTTTTTTTTTTTTATATGTATAGAGTATTCAGATTTTTATTTTAGTGTAAGTTCAGTGATATTGGTACTTATGTAGTACTGATTTTTATTTTCTTTAGTTTAGTTTTGTAATTAAAATTTTTAAAGTAATATTAGATGCAACATTTCCTAAAAAAATAATATTTACAACATTATTTACTTATTTTAGAATTTTTTATATTTTTTTTTTCTAAATTTTCAACAATTTAAATTAAAATATAAAAAAATTGACATGACTAATTTATATCACGACACGTCACGTATGGTCATGGCGTGACTATGCGTGACGTGACCATCCTTCATCATTTTGGTCACGTCACGTGAAATAAAAAAGTTGATCACATCACGTGATCAAATCACGGCGTGTTGTCACGTCAAGTCACGTAGCACTTCCTTCTCTAGTTCTACTCTTAAGGCGATGCTACTTTATTTTTAGCAATGTTCACTTCTTGAACAATATTTATTCTATTGACCAATCAATGTTCCCTTTCTTTATCAATAGTTTTTGCTCTAGCTTCAACATGTTCCTATATATTCTCGCAGTTAAGTCAAATAATTGACAAACCTAGGTCTTATTTTGTTGCCTACTATTCTACTAATTTATTATTTATATAGATATATTTTATAATAAAGCATGGAACTGCCTTGTTATAGACGTTGCGCAGTTATCCCATGAGAACAGAAAGACCTGCATCAAACTTGAATCCAACGGCTACTTTTTATCTCCAGTCTAAAGAAATATACAGACGCGTCGGCAGAACTATTTGACGCTTCCATCTCGACGTAAACGCCGATGCACGTTTTGAAATGGAGACAATTAGTGTCTAATAACTGGAGAAGGGTCGATACCCGCACCGACGCGTTTGGAACCAATAAGTCGCCAGCTTGGTCAGTGGATCCTTTCTCCCCGTTCGTTAATAACTGATTATAATACTTTGCATTTAAACCCCTTCAATTTGTAATTTCGCACAACTACTCTTGGAAACTGATTACTGTTGTTGTATATGTATATGGAGGAAATTTTTTATCTATGGAAATTATAAAATTCGGACGTACAGAAATAAAAAGAGTGTATCGTTTCTATAAAAAATAGTAGTATCGGAATCATTGTTCACAATCTATGGTTTTTTTTAAAGGTTTAAATAGCGTTTATCGCGGCATAGCGGAATGGCTAAAGAAACAACGCTATGCTCAAACAGTGCCGCTATAGCGCGAAATAGCGCACTGTAGAGCCAATAACGTCATAGCTTTTATGGTCCAAAAACACTATAGCGCCGCTATTTAGACCTTTTTTTTAACTACCGAGAGAATTTGCAAAAAAAAAAATTATGGATCGTGAACAGTGATTCCGATCCATAAAGGAGTTGATTTTCTAAGGCACAAAAACATTAAACTTTTTATGCCACATATACGGGGATTTTGTGCCACAGAAAATTAATTTTTTTATGGATCCGAATCACTGTTCACGATCCATAATATTTTTTTTTTTTTCAAATTCTCTCTGTAGTTCAAACAAAAAAAAAAAAAAAAACTCATGAATCGTGAACAATGATTCCGATCTTACTATTTTTGATAGAAATGATGCATCTTTCTATTTTTGTACGCTTGAATTTTATAATTTCTATAAATAAAAAATTTCCGTATATGTAAATAAATTGATGTAATATGAATATGAGCACGTACTTTTAGCTTGTTTTTTTGAGAAAGAAACCGAAGTCACGCACTCATTTTCATTATACTGGTAAAAAAGTGTTACAAAAGCACAAAGGAGAAAACAACAATAAAAAAAAGAAAAATATTGAAATAACAAACTATCCGAAAAGAGAAAAACAAAGACGCTTATGATATGAACACTTTTTAAGTTTTTACATTAATATCTTCTTACATTAAGTTTTAGTCAAAGTATGAATTTAAATACAAAGTAGTTACACACACAAATACACACATATATATGAATTGATATACTACAAAAATTATTTATTTAATGTCAGTTCATAATCATCATAAAAATAAATTTAAAAAAAGGCAGCCAGTATATTTTTAATATCACAATAACGGCACTTTTTAATTGTTCTCAAAGGTCACCTTCTAATCTTATATTAACACCAGTGTTGTAAATAATGGTATGCGCTTGTTGGTCGGACAGAGTACCATCAAACGATTAATCAGAAATAATTGTCCAATTAGTTCAGTTTAATGGTCGTCAATGACTAATTATTGCCGGTTAATCGGTCTAAACGACCGTTTTTTATTAGAGAACAGTTTGGGTCTGATGGGTTCCATAACCGTCCGATCTACTTTAAGATCCATGCACACGGATGTTAAAGCAACATGCACAGATCTTAAAACAGATCGGACGGTTATAAAATCCATTGAACCCAAACTGCTCTCCATTGATTAACACAAAGGACTAAAAATATTTCGTAGGTAAGTCATGTATATGAAATATGACACGTACTAGAGGGTCAAAACGCCGAACATGTCAAGTCAAGATTAAATACCCTAAAAACGTAATACCGGTTTACTTCCGCGGCTTAACATTCAAACTTTCAACGGTCAACATTCAAATCTCCCAAGTCTTCCCCTCTGAACAACTCTTCTCCATCGCACGCCTACAAACGCTTTGCTCTCCCACCGCCCCATTCAATTCAATTCAACACACCATTCCCCCTCCTCTCTCTCTCTCTCTCTGTTTAAAACACCAATACCACAATCTAGCTAGCTATATAAATCGATCAATTTACCTCTCTCATCACCACATCCCCTCCTCAAACTCCAAGAAAATTATTAAGCATTAGTTAAACTAAACATTTAAACACTTGCAAGCTAGCTAGCTACACCTATAGATGGCATCTCATCTATCTAGAGGCAAGAGACCTGGTCCGATTCCGGCAATCAAGAGAATCCAACTCGAGGACCCTGGTGTAGAACCGTTGGTACCCGATCATTTCCGGTGTCCAATTTCGCTTGATTTAATGCACGACCCGGTGACGGCATCAACAGGCATCACCTATGATAGAAAGAGCATCGAGACATGGCTCGAGCGTGGGAATCTCAACTGTCCGGTAACCGGTCAGCCAATCGACATCCATGAACTCATACCAAACCACTCGACAAGAAAACTGATCCAACAATGGTGCGTTGAGAACCGTTCTCTAGGAGTAGAGAGAATCTCGACTCCTCGTATCCCAATTTCCCCATTAGAAGCCTCAGAGATACTGTCACAGGTTTCTTTGGCTAGCCGAAGAGGCGACAGCTACAGGTGCGGCAATTTGGCAATGAAGCTGAAGGAAATTGGAAAAGAGAGTGAGCGGGACAGGAGATGTTTAGCAACTGCCGGTGCAGCGCGTACGCTATCGGCAGCATTTAGCCAATTGGCCGGTGAATCTAATAATTCTGAGAGCACAAAGGCATTGTTAGATTTGGAGAAGATTTTATCTTCACTGGTTGTTTTCTTCTCTCAAGACATTGAAGCCAAAAGGTGGCTAGTATCTACTGGTTCCTTAAAATCAATGGTGTTGATTTTAAAATATGGTGATTTATCAGGGAGGCTCAGTACAATTCTAGTGTTGAGAGAAGTTGCATCTACTATGGATGGTGCAAGCCTAGAATCTATGTCAAAAACAAACGGGTTAGCCGAGGCACTAACAATGCTTGTAGAGAAGCCTATCTCTCCTCTGGCAACAAAAACTTCCCTTGTCACAATCTTTTACCTCGTTTCGTCAAATGAACGGGCCGCATCACGGTTTGTCGGTTTGGGTCTGGTTTCACTGTTACTTGACACCTTAGTCGACTGTGACAGAAGTGTGTGTGAGAAGGCGTTAGCAGTGCTAGAGGGGTTATTTCAATGCGAGAAAGGAAGAGAGAAGGGATGCGAGCATGCTCTTACAGTGCCGGTGCTTGTGAAAAAGATGCTGAGAATATCGGACATGGCGACTGAGTTCTCGGTGTCGGCTCTTTGGAGGATTTGCAAAGGATGCAAGAAGAATATGAATTGCATCATAGAGGCAGTTCAAGTAGGTGCATTCCAGAAATTGCTGCTTTTGTTGCAAGTCGGTTGCAATGGAGTTACAAAGGAGAGAGCAAGCGAGTTGCTCAAGCTGTTAAATGGGTCAAGAGGAAGCGCTGAGTGCATTGAAACGGTAGATTTTAAGGGGTTGAAGAGATCTTTTGATTAGTGCATGGGGAGAAAACTATACATAAAATTTTGAAAATTTCTTTTTATCAATGTGTTCAACTAAATTTGTACAAATTAGTAAATTAAAGGGTAGTTGTAGTATTAATTTAACTAATTACTAAGTATATCCATTCTATACTTCAATTTTTTTTTTCCAAATAAATAAAGAAATAAAGAAATAAATAAATTATATCATAGATGTGTTCTTTATTAATTTTTTTGGACTAATTATTTAAAATTCGTTCAGCATTGTATTAAATAATAAAAAAAATTTAAAGGTAAATTTTTAATCACTTTGTTGAATTCAAATTGACTCAAATTTGATGGAATCCATATCCTCTGCATTAAAATACTGTTTGAGTTAATTTGCTAACCGTTCGATCATAATTTGATTCAATCCGGCCCAGGCCTATAACGCACATATATGGCTCTTTAATATTAGTGCGGATTTAGATCGGATTGTCCACATCTTAACAAAATTTTTGAGTTAATGCATGAGGATACGGATTCAATTTGATGCTCATCATATCTAAAAGATTAAGAAGGCATTTACAATCTTAATTCTTTTTGTTAGTACGATTAATATTTAAAAAAAAAAAATATTATATAGATGTTTCATAACATCAAATTATGGTAAAAGCGCGCAAGTATCGATCCGATATACTTTTTTCGTTCTTGTTAAATAGATTCATTAGATACCTCAAGATTCTTTTTCGTTTTCTTTTCCTATGCTCGTAGTTTCTACCATCTATCGAAATTTTCATTTTTACTTCTCAGAACATTAATTGTTTGTAATTTACTTGATTGGAGAGGAGTTACATCCATGCATGAAGATCATAAGATCCACATGCATTTTAACAACAAGATCTACGTACATTATACGGACTAGACCTATATGTTTGACTTCAAAAACATTTTATTTTTTTATTAGTTGGACGCATTACGTAATTATACATTTGGCTCAATTTTTTTTTTTTGAAATCTATGTAGAGGCTGCGAAGTTGTGAGTGAGCTCAAATGCTCGACCTTTGACTAGTCACAATTATAGAATATTATTTTTCTAGCCAACTGTGCTACAGTTTCATAATTAGTTAAAGTTATTTTTAGTTAGTTTTACTCCATGAAGCACCCTAACCCAGCTATATATATATATATATATATATATATAGCTGGGTTAGGGTGCTTCATGGAGTAAAACAAGTTTTTCTCCATAGTACTATATTTCCATTTTGAAAATCCAAACAACTGGTCTGAACAGTTCAAAATGATCTCCATATTAAAATGTGCTTGGACACCAAATTTTATGTTTTTTAGAATTTTTTACTATTTATTAGGCCACTTTGAAAATCGCTGATCCGTTGGTCCAAATTTTTTTACTGCACAGTGGATCAGCGATTTTCAAAGTGGCATAATAAATAGTAAATAAATTCCAAAAAATGTAAAATTTGGTCTCCAAACACATTTCAATATGAATTTCAATATGAAGAGCATGTTGGAAGGTTCGAATCGGCTTTTTGAACTTTGAAAATAAAGATATAGCGTGGAGTACAAACGTGTTTTACTCCATAAAACACCCTAGTCAACCCCCTCCTCTCTCTCTCTCTCTCTCTATATATATAGATAGAGAGATATATCATTTTGTAATTAGAAAAACGAAAAGACATCGTTATGCTTGAAGTTGTGAGTCGATCGATTTTTCGATTTTACTACAAACAAAATAGGTTAGATATCTCTTGAGCCCTTAATTAGGAGATAAGATATTTGTAACAAATCGACCAATTCAAATAAAATTAATAAAGAAGATATCTTATTTTAGTTTTTATTTATCCAGTTTATCTATTTGTTTTGCACAATTATGTGATTAACTAGGAAAAAAAAAATTCAGGTAACCTAACATAGTTGAATTCGCATCCTCTGAGATATCTCATATATATTTTGTGTGAGTTTTTGGAAAATTTTAACCGTTCAAATACGTTATGTACGAATCTCAAAGCTCAAATAATATTGCCCCCTTGCGCTATCTCGAATAGGCATCGGACACGTTAGTCACGCAAAATATGAGATATCTTAGAGGATACGAACTCAACATAGTGGACAATAGATTTCATCTCGTCATTAATTTTTTTGGAATTGGAGTTTTACAACAAGTTAAATAATTTAACATCGAGACTTAGGGTCTATTGGTGTATAATCTGAGCTGCAAAAGTATGGACTCTTTGGCGGGAGAGGAATGGAAGACTATTCTCTAATAAAAAAAAATTAGTGCGTGGCCTTATCAATTATACGGTTATGGAGATTTTCTTGTGGACAAGCTCAGTGTGAATGAGTGTGTACATTTATGTAATTTTTGTATATATTAATTAATAATACCAGAGTCTTGTATAAAACTTTTCTGTCAATGCATTTATTATTTATTGGCATTATTTATGCCAACCATAAAAAATAAAGTTAAATAGTTTTGGCTGGAGACTAAAAATGAAGACCGAAGAGTGTGACTTTTCTTTTTAAAATAAAAATATATCAGAAAAATGCTCATATATAAGATCAAACTTTTCAACCTTATATATTTATAAAAAAAAAAAAAAAAACTGGAAATCAACCTTCCAAATAAAAGATTATTACATAGCCACTAGTATATAAATAATAATTTTTAGTTCACAAAAAATTATACACTACTTGCCATAATTATTGCATCAACTTGCGTGAGATGTTACTAAACTCCAACGTACGAAATAATCTGCATTTATATAAAAGAAAATGACATCTTAATCTTTTGTGAAATAATTTAGAGACTCAGTAAAATTTCTCCTTTTGAATTGAATCAGTAAAATATAAGACCATTTGCTTGTGTTTTTTTTTCCATATATATAACTGTCTGGCGCCTGAGTTTTCAAAGAAAAAATTTATATATATATCGGGATATATCGACAATCCAAATTTCTGGTTGTAATTGATTGAGACTACAATACCGGGTCTTGTTATTTCAAAGAGGAAGAAATGAATGAAAATAACAGGTACAAGGTCAGGTCAGTGTAACTGTGTAAATTGTGTAAAAGTATGTAAGTTTGATTAATCTCCTCTCTTACGTTCAAAGGCCAAAATGAAGTAATAAATTTGAACAAAGACGTCGTAAGATCTCCAGTCAGGCGGTGACGACCTGAAAAATTTAGACTTGGTCGCATGCAAAGACTACTGCGATCGATCTTATCCTCTCCATTTTATAACTACTGGATATCTCCTTTCCACATAGCCTCTAGCCAAGTCAACGACGCATGAAAAACTTGGTCAACCAAAATCTATTTTACACCTTTTTGGGTTCGTGAAAAGAAGAAGAGAATTTTACATGTCATGGGCAGTTGGGCACGTGGAGAATGATGTATAATTTTGGTAAAGGAACTTGCTTTACAAGTCAGAAAGGAGATGGGAAGTGGCCGAACAGATAGATACCTTCATCTGGTTAGATAAAAGGCGAATCAGAAAAAGTTACGGGCTGATGCAAATACGCCAAAATTTAAAGCACGAATCTGTTATTTTTTTTATATAATATTGTATAACTTTGTTGCTCGTTACGAATTGATCATTTAAGTTTAATTTATTTATTTTTAGTTACTTAATTTTATTATTTATTCTAATGAAGTTATTTTATATTTTTTTTGTTTAAAATGCAAACGGAATATGCTCATTCTGTTAGTGTTTTTGGACAAAATTAGTATATTTCATTAATATTTTGGATCAAATGAGAATATCCCGTTAAGATTTTGAATGAAAAAAATATATATAGTGACTTAATTGGAATAAATAACAAAGTTAATTAACTATAAAGAGATTAATTAAACTTGAGTGACCAATTCGTAACAAATTAATAACAAAATTTTGTAACCTCAAAGTGAAATTTAGCCTATAATATTTATGCAAGTTATGGGCTTATAGTTATTTCATTTTTAAGGAAGCGGAACAAACGGTATATTAATGTAAAATATGGACAGATAAAATTATAGCGGAGCCGAACTGAAAATGAATTCAAATTTCATACTCCATATATAGGAGGGATCGAGATGTGTCAAAATTCAAATTAGAACAAGCACTTCTTTGCTAATATTGATGGTAAATTTCATACTCCATAATATAGGAGGGATCGAGATGTGTCAAAATATGGACAGATAAAATTAGAACTAAATTTCATACTCCATAATTTGTAAAATTCAAATTTTGAAATTACAAAATTGACCTATAAAAAAAATAATATCAAGATGTGTCAAAAAAAAAGTGTAATTGGATCCCTCCTCTATATGAAATTAGACCGGAAAAAAATATATTCAAATTCAGTACTTCTTTTAATATTGAAATTTCTGCCGTACCGTTCAAATTAATAAAACAACCTTCACTATCTGACACAGACAGCACAAGCAACATGTTTCGGCACAAATTCCATATTTATGATAATTTAGTTTTTACTTTTTACTTGTCAATTTAATTGCCAACCATTTCTTATATATGGTTTAATCACAGTCCAGCATTATTTTGGCAATAGTTTTTATTAGACGATTAGATCCCATAAAACTATATTTATTTCGGGATTTGGATATCTTTTTCAAGTATTGGACAGTGAAATCTACAACTTTATAGTTCATATTAACTCTCTAACTTTCAATCGGAATTTGACAGTGGGGTTCATATTAATTCTCATATATAGGTAGGGGTGTTCAAACAGTTCGGTTTGTTCGGTTTTCAACTAAACCGAAATTTTTCGGTTTAAATGGTTTGATTTTTCGGTTTAAATGGATTGATTCGGTTTAGACTTTACAAAACCGACTAAACCGAACCGACCGAATTATATTGGTTTAAGCATGATTTATATTTTGTTTGGTTCAATTATTGCTTCATTTCTTTCATTTTAGTTTAAATATTTTAGAGCATCTACATATTTTGTATGAAATTGAACAATTTGTGTATGAACATGTGTAATTTTCGTTAATAATGACACCAATAGGTTTATTTCGGTTTGAACCGAATAAACCGAAATATATTTCGGTTTGTTCGGTTCGGTTCTTAATCGGTTTATAAATTTAATCGGTTCGGTTCGGTTCTATTTTTGAAAACCGAAAAAAAGTTTGGTTTGATTATTTTAGTTCGGTTTTGACCGAACTGACTGTTTGAACACCCCTACATACAGGCCTAACTCAATCCGGTGTCTCTTTGACTGTAGGGGTCTCCTTTAAGATTTGTGCAAAGTTAAAACAACGGTTAATTTCTCTAGTCCGGAACCGGGAGGATCCGAGTTCTGGGCTGGGGGAGGTGGGGGGTGCCTTCTATTTTTTCTTTCTTTTTGGATTTTAGAAAGGACGTTTTTGTTATTTATTTCTAAATATCCTGGAAAAATTATTTTATTTTTGCCATTCTCATTCTTTTTCTAGATGTTGAACATCAATATTCTCGTTATTTATTGGACTTATGCGTTTAAACAGTAGAAACAAACGCAATTAATTTTTCGAAGTATAGAAAGCAAACTCAATGCATGAAATCCAAATTTAATCGTAAACACATGCATTGATAATTCATTTTTTTTAAAAACATTTTTAAGCTGTCTAAGTAAATCAAAATTACTAAATGCATAAATTTTGAAAGATAAAATATAGTCGATTAATTATATGTTCACCATGCAGTCTGGCATAAAATGCCAAGCAATAATTGCTGAATAATTAATGTGTGAGGGCACAGTACATTGACTGAATAATTAATGTGTGCGGTCCTGGAGATGGACATTAACAGGACAGCAGCTTGGGTCTGGTTATCGGATTCAAAGTGGTTTTAAAGGGTTCACTCACTGTTGAATTTGCTTTAGAATTTGCGTCTGAAATTTCGTGTCTGCTTTAAAATCCGTGTGCATAAATTTTAAAGTAGATCCGAAGATGACCGAACTCGTTGGAACCATTTTAGATCTGATGGCCATCGGACCCAAGCTGTTTCCCATTAACAGGCGTTTGCATTTTTCAGATGTCATATATAGGACTCACATATGCTCTCTTTAGTTTAGTTTATCAGTCAAGTCAACAACTAGAGCAGGAATGGGTGTAATAACGAATGTATGTACTGTTTGGATATACTGGTAATTCATGCCTACGGGCTTTAACCAAAAAAAAAAAAAAAAAAAACAGGGATTTGCAACACTTTCCTTATTCCCTAGTTAGTATACACTGAAAAACATAAATATTTTGTTTGAGTAAGACTTAAGGTGCTATGAATAGCATAAGATCGACTTTTCGTGCTAGGGTCTCAAAAACTTATCATATAGGCTTCATATTTCGATCTAAGTATCTCAATAAATTAGTTATATAATGAACTTGTAAAATATCAATTTTTATTATTTTTTATAATTTATGAAAGTGCCATATTTCATAAATCATAAAAAATAGTAAATCTTTTTCAAAAATAGTAAAAATTGGTATACAAGTTCGTTATATAACTAATTTAATGAAGTACTTAGGTCGAAATTTGAAGTCTATATAATAAGTTTTTAAGACTGTATCACGGAAAGCCTTATGCTATTCATAGCATATAAGCCTTACTCATTTTGTTTTTCACCCTAACGATTTAAATATTTTTTAACAATTCAAATTTAGAGTTGAGATATACTGTTTTTTTCTTCTTCTCTTTAAAATTTGAATTGTTAAAAATATTTGAACAGTTGGATAAAAAAAAAAAAAAAAAAAACAAATCCATATATATATACAGAGAGAGAGAGAGAGAGCAAAGCTAGAGTGTGATGTGCTCACTAAGAGGATTTGGTGAGCAGAACTTTAAAAGTATATCAGATCGGCTTTGAACAACGAATTCAAACCGTTGAAATTCATATACTTCATGAGTGATGCATGTACATGCAAAATTTTGAAAGTTTCAAATTAATTTGGTACAAGGTCAAGCAATCAAAGAAATTATGACAAAATGAATATATAAAACAACTTATAAAACGTTCATTTCTTTGACCTCTTGACTTTGTAGCAAATGAATTCAAAACTTTCAAAATTTTGCATCTACATATATTACTCATAAAATACATGAATTTCAATAGTTTAGATTCATCGTTTGAAGCTGATCCGATATACTTTTGAAGTTGTGCTTACCAAATTTTTTTGGTGAGCACATCACACTCTAGCTTTGGTGTCTCTCTATATATATTTTAAAGAAAAGCAACAGATTCTCCCGTGCAATTTTATTAGGGCCGGCCTGTTTGTTAGGCAGATACTGGAATTAGATAATTTTACAATAGGGAATAGAGTCATAAACAAATATTTCACTTTATTCCAGTTGCAGATCAGTTGACAGAATAGTTTATAGTTTAATTATTGTGGAAATAAAAAAATTGACAAAAAGTAAACATATTTGCAACTGACTATGGATGTTATCTTAATTTTAAATTTTGACAGCATATATAAATTAATGTTTTATTTGATAAATATAATTTGAATGCCGCAATTCAATTAAAAACTATAAAACAACAATTAATAATTAAATAGAAACCGAACAAAAATTCAGTTACAATGGCAAATTGAAGAAGCAAAGAGTAATAAAAAGCGGTTGCAACTTGAAGTAAATTATTTTTGAAATCACACAATTAGAAAATTGTGCTAATATTGGTGACAAGTACCAATCTACTCTCAGATGGTCCCATTTTTTTCTTTAGGATTGTTAGAAGTCAAGCCTTCATCTTTATGGCATATTTCCGTACATAATTAATTATTTTGATAAAAGCGATGAGGAGTATTAGGGCTATAAATGAGCTGGCTCGGGCCGAGCTGGGTCTTAGCTCGGCTCGTTAATTCTGGACCGGCTCGCTAACAGCTCGCAAGCTAAAATCTCAATTCAAACTCGTGACGAGCCAGCTCGCGAGACAGCTCATGAGCCACGAACTGGCTCACTGGATTTGGTTGGACCTTGTTTTAAGAAGAAAATAAATTTTACAAACCTTTTTGGACCAAGTTGGACCGAGCTGAGTCAAGCCGGACCAAGCTTGATAGTATAAAATACACACAAATTTATACAAATTCACAAATTGATGCCTAGCCGAGCTAGCTCGCAAGTTGGCGAGCGAGCTAGACCTTAGCTCAGCTCGTTAATTTTGGCCCGAGCTGTTAGCAAGCCAGCTCGTTAACAGCTTGGTCCACTATCGAACGAGCTGTTACCGATCGAGCCAGATGTGAGTCACGAGCGAGCCACGAGCTACGAGCTTTTTTGACAGCCCTAAGGAGTACATCTTCTATCTTTAAATATTTATAGAGAATTTTTTTAATTTAAATTTGGAACCTGCAATTAGTCATTAAAAAGGCTGGTTCTTATGGTTCAAATTATTTGATTTTCTTTTTGAAAATTGTTCTAATAAAATAGATACATAGTTTAGGAGGACCAAATTTTACCAATAAATTAATATTAGAGGTAATTAACTTTTAATTAAAAAAGGAGCAATATTGATGAAAATTGGGAGGAACATTTTTTCTGAATTGTTGGGGGAGTGTTTTGTGCTGGCGAAATGTCAATTCTAGCAATGGAACCCAGCAAAATAAATATCTATTTGAAAAGAAAACAAAGGGTAAAATCTCTTCCTCTGAAGCCTTCCCTCCTCCTAATACTCATATACTTGGTTGTGAAATAAATCCCTTACTCCACATAAAACGAAGGATAAAATAAAAAAAAAGTAAGATGGAGTAATTAAGAGGTGAGTTAATCCGAAATAAGTTATTCTATCTCTTTAGACAGACTAACGTACTCTCCCCTTTCGGTCTAGACAAAAGTTCATTTCCTAAAATTTTAATCCTCCAGACAGATTAATTTAAATAAGTTATAATTTAAGCTGCCAAACAAGATAAAAATATGAGAAGTAAAATGAAGTAAGCAACTTAATCCTCAACCAAACATAAACAACTATAATTGCATGCTGATTTATTACTAGTGCACCAGCCGGTTATTCTGGATCCGACTTCACTGCTCTTCAAATAGGAGAGCAGGATCCTGTCATTCCAAATCTAACCGTAAATTTTTTCCATGAACGAATCTCAACACATATGAACGGTTAAATTTGGAGTAACATGGTCTTGCTCTCCTATTTAAAGAGCAGCAAAGTTAGATACGGTTGTTCCTCCTTGTCTTGAACCAGATTAAACAGGAAATTAATTTGATTTGTCTTGATCATAATTGAATTTATTTAAAATATTTAATAGCTGCGCAACATACAATAATTAACACGACAACATATTAAAAATGATTAAATTTAATTAATTGCATGGTTTGTCATTATTCAGCTATAAGGAATACATATACATGCATTATACATTGCATGCAGAAAGAATAATATTAAGTTTACAATCACCAATAAATAAAAAAGCAGGAACAATTATATTAAAGTTCCAATTAAAATATGAAATTAACAAAATTAATCATATATGATCTATATATATATATCCTATTCAATCAGATGTTTTCATCTTTTGCACCTTCATGCTGCAATATCTATCCATGTTTGCAGAATGTGCCAGATACGCTGTTGCTGCATTGATTAGGTTGTGATGTTTTCGGGCTACCACTTTTCGGTAGGGCCTGTAGAACAGTGCCCCATACCGGGGCGAGCTTCTGCTCGCTCAGGGGCCGTGCAGCGGCTGCGTGCATCGTCAAGCTGCCTGAGAGCATTAGAACTATCAGTGTAACTTGTACTAGAATCTCTTTCTTCACCATTTTCTCTTTCTTCAGTGTAATTTAATGTACTTGAATATGTACTATATCCGGGGAACATATTTATATAAGCAATTTTTGGAAAATGCCAATCAGTTTACTCAGTAGACTTGGCTAACACTGTCTTTACACGGAAAATTCCACAAGTCAATATATTTGGAGAATATCTCTTTTTTTATTAAAAACAACAGTTATATTTGTCATTGTAAGAAACTTAGTAGGCAACTGAGTAATTAGTTGATACGACGCATTCAAAGTCAGATCATATATATTTTTTCGGTAATGAACAAATTAATTAACGTGTTTTGCCAGTATAGAGATTGCATATATGAATATTACTGGTCAGAAGCAAAGCGCGTTTGTTAATGTATTATGTTTTTGATGTAGTGATAATATTGCATTACGGGTCATAGGGTTTTCATGAACTTTAGTTGCGTGAGTCATATGATCACATGCACCTGATCAAAGAAATTAAGGCAGTGTCAAGCTCTGGTCTCTGGTCTACGGTACATAATTAATAGCTAGGTTAATTTCTTTTAATTCTTTCAGACATAATAAAGCTATAGCACAAATGATCACAATCTACAATACATATAGCTTATTTTTATTTATTTATTTATCTTCTTCAATTATATATAATACCCAGTTTTCAGGTAGTACATATCTTTGTTTGCAGAGGTGGACCCAGAATTTTTGTCGGAGGGGGGCAAAAAACTATCGACTCGAGTTCAAATAGCTAATCGGATTTAAAACCAATAACTAAATAACTACTCGATAAAAAATAATGCTTTAATTTATACCTTCCAATTCTCTCATTTGTAATTTCTGATGTTTTAATCTATAATTCTAATTACGAAACTTTGTAAATACTTTTTTTATCAATATATTTCTTAGTGGAATTTTCACTAACCATAAAAAAAATTCTAATTACGAATCATAATTCAAGAAATTTATTTTAATTTTAATTCTAAATTTAACTCAAATTATAAATCAAACATTTAGAGGGGTACAAAAATATATTCAGAAAGAGATAAAGTCGATCAAAACGTCTCGATTTCTACTAAAATACAAAATCCAGAGAAAGCAGCTATTCGTGGAACTACATAGGTCCGCCCCCTGTTTGTTTGACCAAGTATTGATACCCTTTTGTCGTATTGTTTTGTGAAAATTTTGTGGGCAGCATCATGCTTTACGTTTTTTAATTTGTTATTCGCAAGGAGAATTTTTAATAGTAATTTCCGAAAGTGTTTTGACAAAGTCAAAATTTAGGATTATACTTGACGTTTTTTAATTTGTTATTCTCAAGGAGAATTTTTAATAGTAATTTCTGAAAGTGTTTTGACAAAGTCAAAATTTAGGATTATACTTGGTCAAAGTTCTCTGTTTCAAGGTGCAATTTTGCATGTACATATATGTATGCTATAACATGTTATTTATTGATATATAACTTCTTCTATTTGTGTACTGAAACATGAAATTATTCCGTTACAGTAGAATAAAAGTTTCTCCACAAATTGCAATATTCATGTTTTTGAGAGTACAACTTATTAAACAAATATTATATCAATGAGAAATGTCTTCATCACCGCATTTATCAAGTGTAATTAATGATCATCAAGTGCTTTTCCATTCTAACAACTGCAAGTCTGCAAATGAGCGACCATTTAAACTTATATTTGACCATATACATATATATATATATAGAGAGAGAGAGCGGAATTAATTTTTTTTTTTTTGATAGAGTCTGAAATTTAAAATGCACAGTAAAATTTGAATTCAAGTCTTTACAATTAATAATAAAATAGAACTCTATAACCATTGAACTACATGGTAACCATTTGTTATTTTAATTATATGGGGCCAGGATGGACTATATAATAAATATTGGGTAAATTTTTGCTGAAGATTATTAAACTTTGTTATTTATTACGAATTAGTCATTCAAGTTTGATTTGTTCATTTTTAGTTACTCAACTTTATCATTTATTCCAATCAAGTCAATATATACTTTTTCGTTCAAAATGCTAATGAAATATGTTCATCCGTCAGTATTTTGAACGGAATATGCTCATTTTGTTAGTATTTTTAATTCTTAAATGAATTATATATGCAGTACGCGAAGATACCTAGCTACTTCATTCTTTCATGCAAGATCAACCTAGCTACTCTTGGTGAGCACGTCACACCCTAGACTTACTCATATATATATATGTATGTATATATATATATGTATGTATGTATACATATATATATATGTATGTATGTATACATATATATATGTATGTATAGATCTATATATATATATATATGTACACACACATATACACACACACACATATGTATATATGAAATCTTTTAATACACGGAACTATAAGCTTGGAGCGCAAATTAGACAAGTTTGTGTTGTATAGATATTGAGTAGACTCATGTAAGTTCATTGAAATTTCCTAATTAAGTAATTAACTAGTGTGTCTTTATAGTAAAGAGATGATTTAAGAGGATAAATTATATATGCAAAGTTTTTGATCTAGAATATAATTTTAAGCTTCCATTTACACACTCTAAAAACGAAGTAGTTATATGCCCCATTTAAGAATATTATTTAATATTCGATTTTGTAACTTTTCGTTTTAAAATACTGAATTTTAAGAAATAAGTGCCGGGTTTCGGCTTGTAGGAAATACTACTGTAGAAACGGGTGTTAATCATATATAAATGAAAGAAATTATTAAAACAGCGTGTGTAAAGTAAGAAGCCACGGATTCAAAAATGAACTCCAACGTTCATAAATAGTAAATTAATTAAAATAAAAATTATGTATAAATGTGCTAACATTCATCCGAGATTTTTATTTATAGAAAAATAAATAAAAAAATATTGACAATGAGAAAGGTTTTGTGGGGAATTGAAAAGTAAGAAAAATGTGATGGTCTGTAACATCCTCTAGACGTTATATACAACAACGTCCTGATTAGCGAAACAACATTAAAAAAGAAAGTCTGATCGTTATAGACCAGAACATCCAAGTACAACATTCTAGTTTTTTTTTCTTGCACTGTTTCATTAATTAGCAGTAATCTAATTTCGCTAATCATGACGTTGTGGTCTGGATGTATAGACTATCACGTTTTTCCTACTTTTGAAATTCCCCGCAAAACCTTCTCCATTGTCGATATTTTATTTATTTATTTTCCTATTAATAAAAATTTCGGAACATCCATACACGATTATTAAGCAACCATGTACCATTGGAAACAATAGTACGCGGTTGTGGTTAATATAACCGTGTATAAATGACCTCCAATAATGATACACGGTTTCTTTATACCAACTGTGTATGAATGCTCTGCAGGATTTTTCGTAAAAAATAATTTTTCAAAAAATATATGCTTATAATCATACACAATTTTTTTTCTTCTACCAAATGCGTATGAATGTTTTGTAGCATTATTTTGAAAAAAAATTCCTACTTGTAATCATACACGGTTTTCTTTCTACAAACCGTGTATGAATGTTCTGCATGATTTCGAAAAAAATTGTGCATGTAATCATACACAGTTTTATTATAAGATCTTTATGTAATGAAACACAAAAAATTTCACGTCATCAATCTGCAACTTAATGTTATAATGTATCTTTGTCTATCTTTTCTAAGATATTTTTTTTTATCATTTTTAAAGCATCTCTTTACCGTACATGTATTTTTCTAAAACATCTCTTCTAAACAAACAATGTTAGAGTGAGGGGTAAAACAAGAGATGTTATATCTTAACCAAGAAGTAGGAGTGACAACGAGCTAGCTGGCTCGGGCCGAGTTAGGCCCAACTCGTAACTGACTTGTAGTAGGACCTTGAGCAAGCCGAGCAAGCTAGGATTAGTGGACCGAGCTAAAATCTTAGCTCATAAATGGATCGAGCCATTAACAAGCTGGATGGAGTTGGTTCTTATTGGCTCGTTGGGCCTAACTGGATAGCATAAAATTCACACATATTTTGTAACGAGCGAGTTGGCTCGCTGGTGAGCTAGGCCAAGCTCGAACTCGCTACTTTTGGACCGAGCGAGTCACAGGCTGATATCGAGTGCCGGAGAGGTCCATGAGCTACGAGCTTTTTTGCCAACTCAGACGAGAAGAAAATTCAAACGAGCAGAACTTTTCGCTCGTGTCCAATTTTAGTGGTCAACCCCAACTCAGGAAGCTCACAAGGAGATCTGAGGCAAAAATGGGCTTAGCCCAAGAATTATGTTTTCCTGAAGTTAGTAAAATGATTGTAATGAATGAGTATATACTTTATTTGTGTAATATTATTGTAAATATTGTTTATATTGGTAAATAAATGTAGAGTTTTTTTGTGTGTGTTGTGTTTAACTTCATAGTTTTTTTTAATTTTTTTTTTTTGGTATTAATCCAGATCTAGAGTAATTGTCTTATTAAAAATAAGAATCATACATGAATTTTAATTAAAATCGTGTTTGGAAGGCATTTTCATACATGATTTTGATATAAAAAACTGTGTATTAATATTTTGCGAAAAAAATCACTAGAAGAAACATAAATACAGTTCTATAATAAATTCATAAATTGTATCATATTAAACAATTTACTGATATTTTCATACTATGATTATGAAACCGTTTACAAACAAAGAAGCTGTTGTAGGGAAGAGATATTGTAACTATATTGTAGTAAATATGCGGGTAACATGGCGTCTAAGAAGATTTTGGAAAATTCAAATTCGTTTCAGTAGACCAAGTCTTCACTGATTTTGACCCGGAAATAGGAACTTTTAAAAGTCAATAAATTATTCAGTCAATGGTCAAGGTTTTTGTTTTTGTGTTTTCCTTATTTCGTATATTTTTGCAAACTAATGACTTAGAACAAGGGCAGACCCACATTGTCACGGGTCCTGACTTTGTTCTTTTCAAATTTTTTGTGCCCCTCAGACCGTTTAATTTGTAATTCGGAATAAATTTAGCATTAAAATTAAAATAAATTACATGAAATATGATTGATAATTAGAATTTTAAATTAGAGCATCAGAAATTACAAGTTAGAATATTGAAAAATATAAGTTAAAACATTATTTTTTTTTTATCAAGTATCAAATTAGTTAATGGGTTTAAACCCGATTTGATAATTTTTGCCCCTCCCCTCAGGACAAAAATTCTAAATCCGCCCTTGTATAGGGATGGATCCAACCTAGTCCAGTGGAGGTCAACTCTCCCGGTCTCCTTAGATTTTGAAATTTTATACAAATTTATAGGTTAGGGCCAACTTTGTCCCCTCTTGACTTTTGTAAATAATGTTAAATTTAGAGTTAAAATTATGATAAATTTTTTGAATTCTAATTAGTAATTAAAATTAAAAATCAGATTATTGAAAATTAAAAATTATAACATTGTTTTTTTTATCTAGTATCCGATTAGCTAATGAGTTTAAATCTAATGAGTTTAAATCTGATTAACTATTCAAATCTAATTTGTTATTTTCTTACCCGTCTCCGACGAAAATCCAAATAACCCTGCATGTCAAACGATTTTTAATGGACTATAGTAGTAGGACGGTGCGTTAAGTCACATTTCCAAGATAACAACGACAAATAACTAAGCTCGGTTCTATGGTGTACACAGTGGGAAAAAAAAATCTGCTGTTATTCCAATCTTAACTGTTAGTCTTTGTTGAGATTCGTACACAAAAAACTTACTTCATTGAGATTCGTGCGTGGAAAAGTTTGAACGGTTGGGATCAAAATAACAGACAGATCCATTTTCGTACACAGTGACATGAATTGGCGTTTTCTATGGGCTTTAGTAAATAGAAGCACGAGGGAGATTAATTAATTAGGCCATGATAACTTTTAATAAAAGTTTTACTTTTTATAAATGTTTGTAGGAATACAAAGTATAGAATAATATTTCATGAGTGAGTCTATCAAAATATGCATATCATGGATTGATTCGTAATACAGATAAATATTTTTGTTTTTAAAATCTTAATGGTCAATCCGAACTGTTTAATATGATCTCATATGAATATCTACTTGTAGATTAAATTTTATATTTTTTTAGAATCTTTTTACTATTTTTTAAAATAAGGAGAAAATCACTTAATTTGTAAATTATGGACCATTCAAAATCAGTGATTTTCGACCTATCTTAAAAAATATTAGAAAAATTTTAAAAATATAAATTTGATTTGCAAGAACATATTCATATGAAAATCATTTTGAACAATTTGAATCGACCATTAAAATTTTGAAAATAAAAATATCAATCCGTATTACGAACTAAATCGTGATATGCATAATAACATAGACTCAATCATATTTCATTACCTTAGCAATGTCAATCATACAAGGAAACGACTAAAGGCTTCTTCTTTTCTCTAAGTTCCCTGAATTGAAGAGAGAAGTACATTAGGCCCAATACATGTTGATCAGCCCAATATATGTCATTTCGTTCGCTTTGGGTTTGCTTCACATATTTCCATCAGACATGATATGTTAATTTTGCGACTTATTGAAAGTTAATTCTCACAGCGTAAGATATTGCATGCGTTGTTGGTCGGAAGCAAAGCGTGTTTCTTGTTAAGATAAAGCGTATGTTATTTTGCATCACGGGTCTTTAGATTTTCATGGACTTGGACTTGGACTTGGACTTGATCAACGGACTTAAGTGGGCTTGGATCTCCGGTCTACGGATACAGAACGAATGGATTCTCTTTGGGAATCCTTTTTAACGCAAAATAATTAAAGCAAAAGAAACAAAAATGCTCTGTGGGATTATTAAGAACTAATTAAGTATATATACTCTGGGGTCTGGGGGTTTCTGGTAACATTGTAACAAGAGTAGAACTAGGGTGTTCTTAAGCTCACAAAAATCTCTTTGTGAGCTTAATTTAAAAATATATTGAATTGACTTTAAAAGTGATGCGTTTGCATGTCAAATTTATAATTTTTCGACTAATTTAGTATAAAATCAAGCGGTAAAAAAAATAGTTTATAAGTTAAGTTTAATGTGTTCATTTTTAATTATTTTTTGAATGCTTGATTTTAATATATTTTATATTAAATTAGCTGTGAAGAGCTGTCATTTTGTTATTTTGTATTTCTTCTGATAGATTTTTATAATCTACTATCAGATACAAGTAGGTACGTACATATTGTATTTTCAAGATGATTAAAAATCATTAATTCCGACGTTTTGTTATTTCTAAAAAAATATAGTTTATTATCAAGTATATATAATAACTTATTTTTGTATAAATTATAAATACCTGTAGAAACTATAAAATTTAAATTGATCAAATATTCGAACAATCAGCCGCATAACGGTTAATGGCGGGTTGATGATATTTTTTTTCTGCCGATCAAGCGCATACTATTTTTTTTACAACAATGATATCATCTTCTATACTTTATTTCGGTCAATCGCGTCTTTGAAATTGTAACCTATTTTTCACTGACCAATAAATTTTGCTGAAAATCATTAATTTATTTTTATAAAGTTGGAGGTTAAGCTATCCAACTACTTAATATCCACAAATAATTTTTTACATTTGAATTTCCAACCTGCAACTTTCCACAATAAGTATATTGTCTTTGTCACTAGACCAAATGCTGATTCTTCATTAATTTATCACTGATATAATTAGTATGCATGGTGTATAGTTATTTGGTTATTTTATTTTGCGTGATAAAATTTAGTTTTTCAATATTTTTTAAAACTGAAAAGGAGAGAAGAATCTAAAGAAATAATTATAATATCTAAAATTTAAAATAGTGTTGTTGGGCTAAAAAATATAAGTTAAATGCTAATGAAAAGCAGCTATAATGATCACATATATATTAAAAGCTCAGAACAGTATGAAGGCATTTTTTTTTCTTTTTGAAAAATTACTTTAGTCGTAAGAACTTCCTCACCGATTTGTCTACTAACATAGAAGTAGGTAAATTTACCTCTGAATTTTGAAAAATAATCATCAAACTCGTAGATAAAGTTTGGATATGAGTTTTGCTTACCTCTGAATTTGAATTTTACTTACCATTGACTGAGTCTCAATTCTTTATGTTTAGATTCGGATCGTTCGATCAGAATCCGGGTGGATTGTATGGTCCCTTTTAAATTTCATGAGTATTCTAATTAGACGGTCTGGATTTAAACAAAAATATTATATTACCTTAGATGATACGAATTCGTCTAATAGTGAGACTACAATAAACATATTTGTTTTTCAAAGGATTGGATCAAATACTTTTATAAAAATATAAACCAAATTTTATTATCAATATATTAAATTATTTTCTGAGGTTCAACTGTTCAAAATGATATGAATTTCAAAAAATAATAATTATGCTGTGTTTCAAAGTAAAATTTAATACTTTAATGTCTTAGATTATTTTTTATCTTAATTTTATTTTGCAAAATGTTTTGAATGTTGATTTGATTCGACGGATTCCTATGGATTTTTGATTCTGCTTAATAATCTTATTTTAATAAAAGTGAAAAAAATTAACATCACTTTTTATTTACTTTTGATAAAAATATTGGATACCAATCGCAGACAATTTTTTTTAAAAACCATAATTAGAAACAACAATTTTAGAAAACTAACATGATTGGTTGGATTTTTACAAAAAAAACTATAAGAACCGAGTTGCCAACTCGGTTTGAAAACTTTTTTTTAACATGGACTGAATTAACAACTCAGTCTAAAACTATTTTTCAGATTTCACACGTTCTCGTCATAGAAAATCCAAACCAGCATACAGACCAAGTTCCCAACGGGTGTGTATCCTCTGAGATATCTCAATTTTTGCATGACTGACGTGTCCGGTGCCTATTCGGGGAACCATAGGGGCCAATATTATTTGAGCTTTAAGATTCGTGCAGAATGTATTTGAACGATTGAGATATTCCAAAAAGTCACGCAAAGTTTGAGATATCTCAGAGGATGCGAATTCGGTAATATAGAGAAGTGTTTTAATCCGGTGCGTCCGATCTCGATGCTTCGGTTGTACCAATTCATATACTCCGTTGGATATGCATGGGAGTTTGTGTATCTGGGTTGAGGGATATGCCTGGGAGTTTACGGATTCACAAGTTCTGTGTGGTGCATCTGCTGTGTAGATATGATTAGTTGGGTTTGCTGTTGCGTGTTCCACCTTCTCCTCGGCTCAGCATTGGGCTCAGCATTATACTGTGGTTACAGCAATGACCACTAGAGAAGGAAATTTGTTACGGCGTGGCTAGTCACGTTACGAGACATCACGTCACGTTAACGTCACGTAACGTCACGTGTGTCGATTACGTGACGTAACTCGCGTGACGCGTGATGTGATCATTTGCGTGACGTGACTACATTCTAGTGAAAATATACGTCACGTCACGCGAACCAGTCACGTCACGTCACGTTACGGTATGAAACATAGAGTATCCAACTTTTTTTTATATATATAGAGTATTCAAATTTTTATTTTAGTGTAAGTTCAGTGATATTGATACTCATGTAGTATTGATTTTTATTTTTTTAGTTTAGTCTAATGAATGTTTGTAATTTGAATTTTTAAAGTAATATCAGATGTAATATTTTCTAAAAAAATAATCTTTACAATATTATTTACTTATTTTATAATTTTTTTATCTTTTTTTTTTTTTCTAAATTTTCAACAATTTAAATTAAATTATAAAAAAAATTTGACACGACTAATTTACGTCACGACACATCACATCACGTGTGATCACGTCACGTATAGTCACGGCGTGACTACGCGTGACGTGACCATCCGCCACCATTTTGGTCACGTCACGTTACGTCACGTGAAAAAAAAAGATTGATCACGTCACGTCACGTCACGTGACCAAATCACGGCGTGTCACATATTTCCTTCTCTAATGACCACACAATTTTTCGTGCGAAAATTGAAAAATAACCTCAGATTGAGTTAAATTTCAAACTGAATTGAGAACTTAGTTCTTATAATTTTTATGAAAATTCAAGCAATTATATTGATTCTCTAAAATTAATTTTTTAATTATGATTTATAAAAAAAATTCTTGCAGACAAGGTAATACACGTCGATTGATAATAAAGATAGACTAAAAGAAATTATACCAAGACCTCCTTTCTTTTTGTCGTTGACTTATTCTTCGAATCAAGTACAGTAATAATATATTGTATATCTTGATTTGACTTATTCTTATTTTTATTTATTTTTTAATGCGTTGCATACACTCGGTATCTATTTTTATTTTATTTTGTGTAACAGGATTGTAAACGAAATGGACAGTGGTAAAATTGTATCTAATATTTCTCTTTAATTATTTAGTTGCGAATACCGATTAGATATTAAATAGATATAGATGGAATCAAATATTTATTAAAAAAATATAAAAGTATTATTTAAAAATACGAATGATATAATATTTATTTAATTATAATAGTGAATAATATTTTTTTCATAACATATGTTAAACTATATAATATATATTTACTATTAATTTGGATATATTCAAATAAAACCACATCTGCATCTATATCCACATGAATATTCGAATATTCACATATAACTTTTAAATACGGATCGAATACGTATCGAATATTATTCAGACTGTTTTGATCTCTAACTGTGTATGTGTGGATGATCATTAGTTACTTTCATCATATAATAGTAAAAATAAAATAAGCAATAATGTACTTTTAATATTAAATTAGTTCTAAAAATATATCTTAACTACCGCTTAGCTACATTTTTTTTCCTATTTAATAATTCAATAATTTATATTTTTTAAGGGATCGTCCGATAACAATACAAAAGTACAATTTTGACTACCCACGCTGACTCTCATTTTATAACTAGTAGTGTTTTAAGAATTGTAATTATAAATGAGTGAGTTTATGGGATCATACAATTTAGTTGGTAATATAGATTATTATTTTTATTTTTATTTTTAAAATTCTAACAGTTGATTCAAACTATTTAAAATATTTTCATATGAATTTATACTTGTAGACTAAATTTTATTTTTGTTAGAATTATTTTACTATTATTTAAAATAGATAGAAAATCATTGTCAAAGATGGTTTAGAATTTTTCAGATCAAGTCATTTTCTACCTATTTTAAAAAAATAGTAAACAAATTCTAAAAAATATAAAATTTGGTTTGCAAGTAGATATTCATATGGGAATCATGTGGAACGGTTCAGATCGACCATTAAGATTTTGAAAACGGAAATATTGACTCGTATTACGGTTCAACCGTGATATGTATAGTATCATAGACTCACTCATTATAAAATGTTACGAAAAAAAGTTAGTTAAGCATTTATCAGAGCAATATTTTTTGTTTTGTTAAAATTAACTTGTTGATCAATCTACATCATAATTTTCATAAGAATTATATGTTAAAAAGAAATAAGCTTTGTGTTGAAACTAACGACTTCAACATTTTCCTATATAACATATCTGTTAAATGAAATTTAATTAACGCGAGATTAAAAAATTAAATTCTCCGTGATTTTTTCAACTACGATGGCTTATGACTAAATTCTGAACAACTTTTGTGAGTCAAATAGTTAGGCATCATTTTGTCCTTTTTTTTTGAAATTCTTAGTAGAGGTTACTAAGTAATTAGTAATAAGTAATTACATCCACCTACCCCCATGCAAACATGAACGCTGAGTTAGGCATCATTTTGTCAAAGTTCTCTGTTTCATGGTGTATTGGCAGAGCTCTAACAGTAACATGATGGATCCTTTTATTATAGAGCTAGTGAGAATGTCAAATGTTAATTTCTCAAATAAGGGTTATAATTAAGTCTAAAATCACCTTAAGAATTACTGTTGTCCCTGCAAATGATCATTTTTTTTAGAAATAGCAAATCTACTACTTTCTAATAAAAGATCAATGGATCAATGAAACAGTCATTGCTGAGAAAAAAATATAATCTCACACTGGGAACAAAATAAACATCAATTTATCAGAAATGTTCAGGACCCCATAGATATGACAAGACAATTCAATTATAGACAAATTAATATATTAATAAATTCAAAATTGAATAATCACAATATCTTCATATATATACAACTATATACAAATTAAAAACCTCCACCCAGCTCCGAATTCGCATCCTCTGAGATATCTCAAACTTTGTGTGACTTTTTCGAATATCTGAATCGTTCAAATATATTTTGCACGAATCTCAAAGCTAAAATAATACTGGGCCCCTATGGTTCCCCGAATAGGAACCGGACACGTTGGTCACGCAAAAATTGAGATATCTCAGAGGATATGCACCCCCCAGCTCCAGCTCCAGCCCCAGCGCACAGCTTCATATTGTTCTTTAAATTATATATTTTTCATCTTCTTTAATTCGGCTTGCACAGTTGGCCATGCTGGTAATGACTGCATTGGTTAGGAATGGACGATGTCGGGTTGCCTCCTTTCGGCAAAGCTTCGATAAGTAGGTCCTGCACAAGGGCCCTCTTCTGTTCGCTGAGAGGTCGAGCCGAGTACATAGCCCAGCAACATGAGATTACTAAAAGAATTAGAGTAAATTGAAACAGAGATACTTTCATGACCATCTTGCTTTCCTGTAGCTCTAATTTTAATTCTCTGAAGAATCAAGATTTGATTTGATGGTAGGAATTGAATTGGCGACATATATATAAGGGGACGAGAGTTTTGGCAAATTCCATTGCGTTTACTTTCTAGTGGACCTAGTCTAGGTTTTACAAGGAAATTTTCTTAGGTCAATTTCCATGGAAATGTTTTCTTGTTTTATTTAAAGAAGCTTTATGTGTAATATACATACTAAAGAATTGAATTGAATTGAATTGAATTGAATGGAATTATGTTTACGAATGATTAATACATGCAGACAGACGAATAAATGTTCATTTTCTATAAGAAATAATTAGCCATTTTGAAATCACAAGGAAGCCTGATCTTATGAAATCAATTCATTTAAGAGAATTGAATTTTAGTACACCCTTGTATTTTATTGTTTGAACAAGACAGTTATTTTGTTCCCTTTCATTTGAACAAGTCAAAGTCCCCAGTTATATATATATATCAGCTAAGTTAGGTGGGGCCACTATATATTTTGTGGGACCCACGATCTATGATGGTGGACTTGAAGAAAAGTAAACGTTTTGTATGGATTATTTTGAATTTGAATCTTCACAAAAAGAAAAGCTACGTGCATCGGCTTAAATCACATGGCGCTCACAAAAAGAAAATGTATCTTCAACATATTAATATTGCTTTTATCAATGTTTATTCATTTATACAACAACGATCTAAAGATGAAATATAAACATAAGAAAAATAGGCAATTATATCTTGTCTATCTATGATATAATAAAATCATGCATGTATCAATTTAATTTCGCCTATATATATTCTACATGTTTAACTAATAGAATTAAATGAGTATATAATAGGAACCTCCATTAAGTTCCTAACAAAACAATAATCATTATATATGCTAATTAAACATAGACTATGTCTCTTTCATCATCAGTGTGGAGGGCAAACTCCACCAGATTGGACATTACTACAATTACTGTGAACAGATGTCGACGGACTTCCTTTCGGGAGAACCTCGAGCAGCAGGTCGCGTGCCTGGGCCCACTTCTGCTCATTCAGAGGCCGCGCCGTGCAGATAAGAAAGCTGCATGTGATCACTAGAACTAACATAGCAACTTGCACAAATGTCACTTTCTTCACCATTTCTCTATGTTCTTATACTGAATATTTATTTAACTGATAAACACCCACTTTCTCTTCTCAAGCTTAATATAAACTTTTGTAATTCTATAGTGAATCACTCTAGTATCGATGGATGCACATATATATAGGAGAAATTTGGAGAAATTTCCAATCTGTTCCCTTGAATTTTATTAATTGCACAGAAATTTCGACAAGTCAAAGCTCATTTTAATTATGTGTTGAGGATACCTTCTTAATTTTCTGTCACTGTAAGAGGACTAGTATAATGAACAACTCAGCTCAAGAATTGAATTGAATTCAAAGTCGGAGCACATTTCTCCGTTGAGCTTGAAATGTATAAACGTGGTTTACCTGTATAAGAGGTTACTTGGATTTACATCGAAATTTCTATAGGTCAATTTCCAGTCTTGATGATTTGCTATGAATGTTTTCTTGCTTTCATTAATTAAGGAGGCTTTATGGGTAACTCTGATATTTAATGCAATGCAATGCATTAACTCTGCGCATTTCTCAACAAAAAAGAAGAAGCTTTATGGAATAATAAAGGCCAAAATGAAATATTCTAATTCAAACTTACGTTTTTGCCAATTTAGTAAGTTATATTTTTGTATTAAATGAATATCATGTGAAAATGTAAGCAAAGGAAACTCAGGGCCAGGGGAATGCTCGATGCAACTCTCCTCTAGATAAGTAGTAAATTAATTCCCATATTACGACGATATGCATTAGTACAAAAGGATCAAGATTTTATTAATTAATCTTTTTTCATTGTCGAAATATTTATATAAACACATAAAAAACGAAGGAACAAGTATAAATAAACAAAGTTCAAACCTACCTCTATGAAATATATATGAATCATACAGCAATGAAAATCTTGACGTATCAACTCTGTTTCAGTTTTTGACCCTCATCCTTCACAGCAATGAAAAGCAGAGCATACTCTGTATGTCTAACAAAATGCTTTCTGTCTGTGGGGCAACGTTACGACGGGTCTTAGGGTTTTCATTAAGTTTGTGTTACATGAGTAGCGTGATAAACATCAAAGTAAAAGCCAAGTGTGTACTCTGTTCTCCAGTTGATCCATATAGAGTTCTTTTTTTTTGGATGTGGGGGGGGGGGGGTTACTTTTATTAATGTTTTTCAAATAAACTTGTTCATTGTATAATCGTCAGTTGAAGAAGGCCATAAAGAATATCTTCCTACATTTTATCTAATTGTCATTTTTCCCAGAAGAAACCATTTATGCAGTGTAGTATAACTTTTCTGATGTGCCATATATTTCTAAGTTTTCTGTATAACATATACTAGTTTCATACATTGCTATAACTTTTTATGACATAGTACTGTACTCATTAATTATAATTTTTTGGAAATTTGCTAAGCTGTTAATTGTAATGATTTCCTTTTTTTTTTTTAGTGTTTGAACAAGAAAGAGAATCTGTACTTTGATTATTTGGTTCCCTTTTATTTGAACAAGTCAAAGTCCTCTGTTTCAGTCTAAATTAAGCTGGATCGAGTATTCTTCTGGTTCCCAACACAGACAAGAAATTAAATAATAATTAGTTTGATCATCTCATAAATGTAACATGTTCGGAATATAATTCAATCTAAATATTAGCTATGTTTTTTGGTGACATTACAAATATGATCAAGAAAAAAATATTTGTTGTGTGTCATGTTTAGCTAAGTTTTGTACGTATAGTTTTTTTTTTTTTAGTTTTAATTTTCAATACAAGAAAAGCTACGTGCACCGGCTTAAAGAACATGGCGCTCAGTCACAAACAGAAAATGCATCTGCAATATATTATTGTTTTTATATTATCAATGCTATTCATTTTACATCAACGTTATAAGCATGAAATAAAAACATCAGAAAACAGGCACTTGTATCCTTTCTATGTATGTTATAATAATAAAATCTAATATCAATTTAATTTCTCCCTATTGTACAAGTATTAACTAATTATTATAGAACAAATCTTTATTAAGTTCCTATGAATATAATAATTATTATATATATATATGCTAATTAAGCACAGACTATATATGTCTCTCCATATTTCCTTTTCATCTTCCGTGTGGCGCGCAAAATCCTTCTTGTTGCTTGTTACTGCATCCATTGGCACTTCCAGAAGAAGGAATACTATCTTTCTGGAGGACCTCCAAAAGAAGGTTACGTGCCTGGGCCCACTTCTGCTCATTCAGAGGCCGTGCTGTGCAGATAAGAAAGCTGCATGAGATCACTAGAACTAACATAGCAACTTGCACAAATGTCACTTTTTTCACCATTTTGATTTATGAAGTATGATCTTGCACTGATTCTTTAGCTAGTTCCCTCTGTCTCTTCTCAAGTTTAATGTGCACTTTGTAATGATATTGTGATTCACTCTAGCATCGAAGGATGCACATATATATAATAGAATTTTAGAGAAATTTCCAGTCTGTTCTCTTGAATTTAATTAATTGCACGGAAATTTCCACAAGTCAAACTCATTTTATGTGTTAGCCAGGCAAGACCCATATTTTTCCTAAAAAATAAATGTATGTGTTAAGGATACCTAGCTTCTTAATTCGACTAGTATATGAACAACTCTAGCTGAAGAATGAATTTGAATTCAAAGTCAGAGCACATTTTTCTGTTGAACTTGAATCATGTATAAACGTGCTTTACCTGAACTATAAGCGGTTACTATGCAAAGCGTCTTGCCTCTAATAAAATGGTTTTCTTTCCAAGACACTCCATTTTATACGCTCTTGGTATTTTCATGGACTTGTGCTTCCCGAGTCAGACGCTAACATTTTATCTACAACAAAGTTTTCTTTTTAGGGTGAGATGGCGAATTGCCATCTGACAGTATTCAACATTGCCCTAACTATTTTACAAGGTATTTAGTAGCTAATTAATTGAAGTAACTGCCTGCCTAGACAGTCTCTCATATGTACAAATCTGGAGCCCAAGTCTACAACAAAGTTGCGTTGTTATTGGCAAATTAATTAAAGCGAAAGAAAAGTAATATATGACGAGTTATACATGATACAGAAAATTTATAATATATATATAACATCTCATCTTTGTTTTTTTTCACAAAAGTGGGTAAATCTCAGCAGTTTCATTGCGAAACTAATATAGCTACGCAACTAATTATATAGCTAGTTTGGTTACAAAAGCAGTACGTACTATAATATAGTACTGATCAGTTGAAGCAGGGCTACATCACTCTGATAAACAAAAGACTAGTCTAAACCTCACATATAGCTACTAAGCATGTAGAAAGGAAAAAGTAAATGCACGAACATATTAGTACAGAATCAGTGTTCTAAATAGCTAGCTATAGTTTTTTCAGACTATAAAAACTAAGATATGAGATAAAAGTGCGTTAATTCACCTATGACCACTAAACCAAAGTGATCCTGAGTGACGGATCTGAATCAGACATTCCCGATCCAAAACTAAAAAATTAGATTACTTTAGAGGATCCAGACTCGAGAAGACTTACCTACCCATTTCCTTTTGACTTCAAGTCAGATCCTCCTGCAGTGGCCATCTCGTCCGACATACTGGTATCTTTACGAGGAGACCAACTGGCACATCTTCGACTCAACCGAGAGTCAAATTTGATTTGATTTGATTTTTGTTGATTTGTTATTGAATAAATAAAATTTAAAATAGACAAAGCATATTTCTCTAAAAAAAAATTGATCCCAAATACATGTATATTTAATATTTATTGTATTATACACTATTTATATCTACTCTATATAGTAATCACTATATTTTAGTACTACCAATGATGCAAGTATTTCACGTAGAGATGGATCCAAAGAGAGTTAGGGATAAGCAAATGTCTACTTTTGAATTTAATTTTGTTTTAAAGTCCACTACGTACTATAGTATGCCAATGCCTACTCCGAATAAGATTGAGGCCTACCACTATTCGACAACTTCGCTAATTTGTTTGGTCCGCGATTAGATTCAAAGAGGAAAAATAGAGGATCATGTAGAGGGAGAAAAAAAAATACTCAATCAGAGGAGAAAAAAGTGTCTCGCATAAAATTGCACTAGAGAGGTCGCATCGTGCCCGGAATGCTCAGACGTCAACATCAGCAGCGACCTGTTCTCCTCTCCTCTACTCAGCTCTCTTCATCTTCATCTCCATAGGCCTGTGGCTGTTTGCCGGTGGTAAGAACTAACTAATTAACTATATTTCTTTTATTTCTATATTGATCTATTAAATGTTAATAATACATAAATTTTGGGATGAAATTGAAAGTATGTAAAATTACGAGTTGAATTATTTTTATCATATTTATTGTTTGTTATCTAATACCTACTTAGTTAATGTGTTTGAATCCAATTAATTATTTGAATATGGTTAGTATAAAATTATGAATCCTCCCCTGATTTTAGATACTTAAATCCGACTTGTCGGACAATGCATATTTCTGTTTGCCTTCTCAAATATAGCATATTTAACAAATAAAAGATTCTTCAACGATGAAAAATATATATATATATATATATTTTTTTTTTTTCTAAAATCGTCTTTCACGCACAACTGAAAATAACAAACTAGCTAGACATGGGTAATGTTGTAATACCAAAACCGTGTTTAAAGTGTCATAAACTTTTTTTTTTTGTTGTCTTCCACGGGTTTCCACTACGAGGAAAATATATGGTTTACAAAGTCTTTAAGTCACTTAAATGCATGCTATATACGGAATTGAAAGTACAAACTAACCTCTGATTCAAGGGTCAACTGTTGATAGACTTTGACTTGCTTGTACGGTTTAGATATATATATATATATATATATATATATATATATATATATATATATATATATATATATATATATATATATATATATATATATATATATATATATATACTCTTTACAAGTCAAAAGTATTGTAGACTGAATTATGTGCGCCGGAGCATTTTTATTAAATATAGCACATTTATTGTTTTTTTAATAAAAGATAATTGGATCGATGAAACAGTCATTGCCGAAAAAAAGATAATCTCATAAAGTTCCTAAAGTGCCTAAAACTGGTTCAATTATATAATTGAATCATTACAATATATCCATTTTTTTTTTCGATTTAACTGGACATAATATTGAAGAAACAAATTGTTGATCACTTTAATGAAGATAATGTATTACTGAGAAACAACCAATTAGAGGTATATATAATAACTCAGCATCTAGAAAATTTGATTATTATTATTGTGTTAATAACATAAAATGTTGTGCTAAATCTGAGGACACATAATTATGTATGAGTAAAATTTGAAAATTCCACTCCGTTTACTGTTTAGGGGAACTAGCTAGCTAGTCTTGGTCTAATGGTCTTAGAAGGAAATTTCTATAGGTCAATTTCCGTAGAGTCAATTCGTTTGAATGTTTGATATTAGTGTTAGGAATGTTTTCTTTAAAGAAGCTTTAATTACGGGTGATACGTACACTGAAGAATTGAATTGATTTGAATGTTACCTCGGATCAAATTAATACATTGAATTTGTTCAGGGATGTATGATTAATATTTGTAGCAGACGAATGAATTCACAATGTGTTTTACCTACTTTATTAAGTATGTTTCCTAGACATATGGTATATTGAAATGCAAAAAAAATATGGTCGGTTTTATTATCACGAATACTTGTGTTAAACGGTAGTACTGGAATTTTAGTGATTAATAGACAGAGTGTGTTTAAGTAGATAATGCCAATTATATGATATCAATACGGATGTGTATCACATGGAGGTCACTCTTTTCTAAAAGGGAAATCAGCTTTGACAAATTCAAATTTTATTTTATCAAGAACTAATTAGAGTTTCATAAAGATTACAAGAAAGGATATATGAACTGCACCACAAAAAGATAAATATTCTTAAGAATAAAAATATGCAACTCCAATATTGGTGGCTTTCTTTGTAGCCGAAGACGCATGTGCCATTTGAGTTCCTTGTGAAGTGCCATTAATATGTCGCACGAGATGGCTGCGGCATGTCAGGTTCATCTGACATGATGCCAAAAGACGATGGCTAGGTAAGTCTTCTTAGGGTCTCTGAGAAGGGGCACGACATCATGTACCCCGTGGGTGTAGAGGCCAATCGACGAAGAGAACCACAGAGATCTGGAGTGTTCTTTCTTCTCCATTAAAATCCGTACCCAAACTAAGCAGACAACGGAGAGCTGTTGTTCCTTTTCTCCTCAAAACGTCTTAAGTATGATTCATATTAATATTGTGTGGGGAGTCGATTATTAAAATTGACAAGCAAATAAAGATATTGTACGATATGATGAACTGAGATTTAATCGCGCAATCAAACGGGCTAAAGTTATGCCTAGCATAGACAGGCATGCCAGTAGAGGTGTGAATGAAACCCTTTTAACCGTACCCAACCCATATCATATTCGATAAGGTGAGTATAGAGGCGATCGAGTTTATCTAGATATTTTAAATTTTCTGTATCATATATAATTCATGAAAAGTTTTTCCCTTTAATTTTACAATGACAAAGCAATTTTGTTGTAGATTTGTAGCTCGTTTTTCAGGTTGTAGCATTTGACTAGGGCAACACAAGTCCATGAAAATACTAAGAGAGTATGGAGTGCCTTGAAAACAAAACTATTTTATTAGAGAGAACACGCTTTGCACTGATGAATATTGAATAGTAACGCTTATACTGGTAAAGCACGTTAATATGCATTTACTAACAATCAACCTGACTTTGAATTCAATTCAATCCTTGAGCTGAGTAGCTCATTAACACATAAAATGAGTAGACTTGTGGAAATTTCAGTGCAATTAAATTTAAGGGAACAGATTGGAAATTTCTCCAAAATTCTCCTATATATATGCACCTCCATCTAAACTTGAGTGATATATTCACTATTGAATTACAAAGTGCATATTAAAGTTGAGAAGAGACAGAGGAGGCTAAGTAAGGATTCAGTATAAGATCATAGAGAAATGGTGAAGAAAGTGACATTTGTGCAAGTTGCTATGTTAGTTCTAGTGATCTCATGCAGCTTTCTTATCTGCACGGCGCGGCCTCTGAACGAGCAGAAGTGGGCCCAGGCACGCGGCCTTCTTCTGGAGGTCCTCCAGAAAGGAAGTATTCCGCCGCCTTGTCCTGACACTCACAACCCTAAAGCAGGTTGCAGATCTCGCTCGACACCCTGAAGTTGATCACAAGGATATATCTATATTATTGGAGGTTCTTATTGTATTCTAAGATTTATTCTATTAGTTAAAACTTGTAGAATAGGCAAAAATTAATTGGTATATGATTTTATTATAGCATACATAGGCAGGATGTAGTGCCTATTTTCTTATGTTATATTTTATCGTTATAACGTTGTTGTAAAATGAATAATATTAATAAAAGCATGTTGTATGTTGTACGCACTTCTCTTTTTGTGACCGCCGATGCACATAACATTTCTTCTTTGTGAAAATTTAAATTCAAAATAATCTATCTATAGAAAAAGGAAACAGATTGAAACTTTCTCAAAATTGTCCTATAGATGTACATCCATCCATACTCGAGAGATTCACTTTAGAATTACAATTTACATACATAGTGCAAATTAAACTTGAGAAGAGATAGAGGGAGCTAACTAAGCATTCAATATAACATCATAGAGAATAGCAAAGCAAAGTTATTCTTGTGCAGGTTGCTCTGTTATTTCTGGTGATCTCATGCAGCTTGATTATGTGCACAGTATGCCTACTGAAACGAGCAGAAGTGGGCCCAAGCATGATTTTGCCCAATAATTTCAGTCGCAACCAACATAACGGGTTTTGCCCGATATAAAGAGATACAATCTGTTTTAACTTAACACACGTAATGATCATTTTGTTAGAAACTTAATGGAGGTTATATTATATAATTCAGATTTATTATGTTAGTTAAGACTTGTATAATAGGCAAAATTAATTTGAAATATGATTTGATTGGTATATAGAGCCTTGATCTAAACCGCTCAACATTAGGGCTGGCAAAAATGCTCATAACTCGTGGTCCGCTTGGTGTCAGTCCGTGACACAATCAGTAAGAGTATTCCTTAATAATTAGTCATATAAATGTTATTTTATTTTAGCCATAATTGACAAGATGTGCTACGAAAATTTAAAGATATAGTAGCTAGGAAAGAAAATATACAAATTTATGAATTTGCCAAGCTAGTAACGAGCCAACTCGGCTGGCTTGGACAAGCCACGAGTCAGTCTTGAGCAGCAATTTTAGCTCGGGACCTAACATCCAAACTCGCTCGCTCAGCTTGACCCACAAACAAGCTGATTACGAGGGAAGCCTAGCTTGTTCTTTAGTAGCTCGTTGCCACCCCTACTCAACATGATCCCCATATATATAAAAAATATACATGCAGACTAAATTTTATATTTTGTCAGTATTTTGTTTACTATTTTTAGATAGGTAGAATATGACTATTTTTGAATAGTCCAGAATCTTTAGAACAAGTGATTTTGTACTTATTAAAAAAATAATAAATTTTAATCTATGCAAGTACATATGATAATAATGTTCAAGAACACTTTATATCGACCGTTTTGGATTTTATAAGAAGTTAATTATTGATCTAAAATACGGACCAATATTATGTAGAATTTCATCGTCACGACTTGTCGTAAGCCCATACACATAGCCTTTTCTTTTGGTGAACATTTAAATTAAAAATAATGAATACAAAATGTTTGCCTTTACTTTTAGCCACCATCATATATCGTGTGTCCCACATAATATATAACGACCCCACCGAAACAGGGGACTTTGACCTAGCCTATACTTAATTTTGTGTATTAGTCAAATGAAAGCGAACAACGTAATCAAAGTACGTACTCCGTGTTCTGTGAAAAAAAAAATCAAAGGAAACATTACAACTTACAACTTCGAAAATTAAGCGAAAATAATATAATTAACCAAGAGTTCAATACGATATCATAGTACTGTATTAAAGTAGTACAGTAATACCAAAATATAATCAGAAAATAAATGGTTCCTTCATGAAAAATGACAATTAGATAAAATGTAGGAATACTGTGGCCTACTGGTCTGGTCAAAAGTTTGTTTTGGAAAAGCATTTTTAAAGAAAAATTTCTGCATGGATAGACTGAAGAACAGAGTACTGTCGTGGTTTTTGGTTTGAGGTTGTATCATGCTACTCACGCAATACAAATTCAATAAAACCCTTAGACCCGTTATAATAGAAACCAGTTTGTCAATTAGACATGGAATAAGATTTGGTCAAAATGGCTTTCGACAGTGGGACTAGACACCGTCCAAAGCCTTTAAAAATCGTATGATTAAAGTGCGAAAAGTCAATCCGAACCGCTCAACATGATTTCCATATTAAAATATACTTAGAGACCAAATTTTATATTTTTTGGAAATTTTTTACTGTTTATTTAAATACGTACAACATCATTGTTTTCAACGTTCCAAAAATAGTAACATTTTAATATGAAAATCATGTTGAGCGATTCAGATCGACTGTTTGAATTTTAATCGTACGATTTTTAGAGGCTTTGGACGGTGCCTAGTCCAAAGCCATTTAGACCAAACCTTATCCCATTAGACATACATAGATCGACGCTCTGTTTTTGGTTGCTGTAAATTAAGGAGTTGATACATCAGCTCAATTTATATTTATTTATTTATTTATCAGGGGAGCATATGCACATTGTGCTTAATTAGTGTAACTTCTTTATGTATGATTCATGTATATTTCATAGAGGTGGTAGCTAGATTTGTACTTCCCTGAACAAAATGCGCATTTATTCGTCTGCTACAAATATTAATCATACATCCCTGATCAAATTCAATATATTAATTTGATCCGAGGTTGGTCACATTCAAATCAATTCAATTCTTCAGTGTATGTACTACCCGTACTTAAAGCTTCTTTAAAGAAAACATTCCTAAATCCTAACATTAATATCAAATATTCAAACGAATTGACCCTTCAGAAATTGACCTATAGAAATTTCCTTCTAAGACCAAGACTAGGTCCACTAAACAGTAAACGGACTGGAATTTTCCAATTTTACTCATACATATATGTGTCCTCATATTTTCAAGCAATCTAAAAAATTTGTAAAAAAAAATTCTTA
Source organism: Carex cristatella (assembly GCA_024447775.1). NCBI lineage: Eukaryota > Viridiplantae > Streptophyta > Magnoliopsida > Poales > Cyperaceae > Carex > Carex cristatella. Next base: position 7,125,188 of record JAJHPF010000012.1, read on the forward strand.
ATAAAATAAAATTTGGTCTCCAAGCATATTTTATTATGAAGATCATATTAAGTGGTTCGGGTCGATAATTCGGACTTTGAAAACAGAGATAAAAGATGTGAAGCATATTGGAGCACAAAATCATGGTGCATTTGAACCCTCATCTTTATGTTATTAACACAATAATAGTCAAATTTTCTATCTGCTGAGTTATTATACATCTAATTGGTTGTTTCTCAAATAATACATTATCTTCATTAAAGTGATCAACATTTTGTTTCTTCAATATTATATCCAGTTAAATCGAGAAAAAAATATTGGTTGAGATAAGATCTTTTTAAATTATCAAGTTGTACTTTCCATAAGCTAGACTTAATTAATTTAAAAAATTTATTATACAAAATGTAATAATTAAAATATATTTAGAATATGAGGAGGATCCACTTACACCTTAGCAATCCATTTGCTACATTTAATAAAAATGCTCCGGTGCACAAAAAATTAATACAAAAGTAAACTAGTCGTTAACTTGTAAAAAACATAACTTTGACCTAGCAATACCTAAATCCGTACAAGCAAGTCAATATCCAGCTGTCCGTGTAATCAACAATTGACCGTTGAACTTGAATCAGAGGTTTATTATATTTTTTTCAATTCCGTTTATACCATGCATTTCAAGTAAATCGGATTTAATTTGGATTTGATGGGCAGCATTTTCTTCTGATCTGCTTCAAGATATGCACCGTTGCTTCAATATTTATTTGTGTCTGTTTCAATATTCGTGCGAATCAAATTTACATGTATTTTGAACCAGATCAAACAGAAGTGTTGCTCGTCAAATTCAAATTTGAGTCCGATGAACTACTTTTCCTATCTTAAAAAGACTTTGTAAAACAATTTCATCGCGAAAGGGGAGGTAGCACAATTGGCTAGGAAAAAGTCCTAGGATTGTTGTACCCAAAGGTCGAAAGTTCGATTCCTCCTCACGACTTCGCAGCTTCTGCGAAGATTTCAAAAAAAAAAAAAAAAAAACAATTTCATCGCAGTCGAAATAACCTAGGGAAGAGAAAAAGTTTATGACAATTGAAACAAGGTTTTGGTCTTACAACATTATTACCCATATCTAGTTTGTTATTTTCAGTTGTTTGTGCAAGACGATTTTTGAGAAAATAATATTTTTCATCATTGAAGAAACTTTATATATATTATTTGTTAGACGTATGATATATTGAAATGCAAAAAAAATATGGTCGGTTTCATTATCACGAATACTTATATCAAACGGTAGTGCTAGAATTTTAGTGATTAATAGACAGAGTGTGTGTATAAGTAGATAATGCCAAAGTATATAAACGGTATCTGCATTTATTAAGTATATAAAACGTTGATGGCTGTAACTTAACTTTCAATTTAATGCAAATGGGCTTTTGCCTCTTTTAAAAAAATAATAATAATATCAATACGGATGTGTATCACATGGGGGTCACTCTTTTCTAATAGGGAAATAAGCACTGACAAATTCAAATTTGATTTAAACAAGAACTAATTAGAGTTTCATAAGAAAGGATATATGAACTGCACCACAAAAAGATAAACATTCTTAAGAATAAAAATATGCAACTCCAATATTGGTGGCTTTCTTTGTAGCCGAAGACGCATGTGCCATTTGAGTTCCTTGTGAAGTGCCATTAATATGTCGCACGAGATGGCTGCGGCATGTCAGGTTCATCTGACATGATGCCAAAAGACGATGGCTAGGTAAGTCTTCTTAGGGTCTCTGAGAAGGGGCACGACATCATGTACCCCGTGGGTGTAGAGGCCAATCGACGAAGAGAACCACAGAGATCTGGAGTGTTCTTTCTTCTCCATTAAAATCCGTACCCAAACTAAGCAGACAACGGAGAGCTGTTGTTCCTTTTCTCCTCAAAACGTCTTAAGTATGATTCATATTAATATTGTGTGGGGAGTCGATTATTAAAATTGACAAGCAAATAAAGATATTGTACGATATGATGAACTGAGAATTAATCGCGCAATCAAACGGGCTAAAGTTATGCCTAGCATAGACAGGCATGCCAGTAGAGGTGTGAATGAAACCCTTTTAACCGTACCCGACCCGTATCATATTCGATAAAGTGAGTACGGAGGTGATCGAGTTTATCTAGATATTTTAAATTTTCTGTACCATATATAATTCATGAAAAGTTTTTCCCTTTAATTTTACAATGACAAAGCAATTTTGTTGTAGATTTGTAGCTAGTTTTTCAGGTTGTAGCATTTGACTAGGGCAACACAAGTCCATGAAAATACTAAGAGAGTATGGAGTGCCTTGAAAACAAAACTATTTTATTAGAGAGAACACGCTTTGCACTGATGAATATTGAATAGTAACGCTTATACTGGTAAAGCACGTTAATATGCATTTACTAACAATCAACCTGACTTTGAATTCAATTCAATCCTTGAGCTGAGTAGCTCATTAACACATAAAATGAGTAGACTTGTGGAAATTTCAGTGCAATTAAATTTAAGGGAACAGATTGGAAATTTCTCCAAAATTCTCCTATATATATGCACCTCCATCTAAACTTGAGTGATATATTCACTATTGAATTACAAAGTGCATATTAAAGTTGAGAAGAGACAGAGGACGCTAAGTAAGGATTCAATATAAGATCATAGAGAAATGGTGAAGAAAGTGACATTTGTGCAAGTTGCTATGTTAGTTCTAGTGATCTCATGCAGCTTTCTTATCTGCACGGCGCGGCCTCTGAACGAGCAGAAGTGGGCCCAGGCACGTGACCTTCTTCTGGAGGTCCTCCCGATAGGAATCCCGTCGCCTTGTCCTACCACTCACAACTCTAGCGCAGGTTGCAGATCTCGCTCGACACCCTGAAGTTGATCACAAGGATATATATATATATTATTGGAGGTTCTTATTGTATTCTAAGATTTATTCTATTAGTTAAAACTTGTAGAATAGGCAAAAATTAATTGGTATATGATTTTATTATAGCATACATAAGCAGGATGTAGTGCCTATTTTCTTATGTTATATTTTATCGTTATAACATTGTTGTAAAACGAATAATATTAATAAAAGCATGTTGTATGTTGTACGCACTTCTCTTTTTGTGACCGCCGATGCACATAACATTTCTTCTTTGTGAAAATTTAAATTCAAAATAATCTATCTATAGAAAAAGGAAACAGATTGAAACTTTCTCAAAATTGTCCTATAGATGTACATCCATCCATACTCGAGAGATTCACTTTAGAATTACAATTTACATACATAGTGCAAATTAAACTTGAGAAGAGAGAGAGGGAGCTAACTAAGCATTCGATATAACATCATAGAGAATGGCAAAGCAAAGTTATTCTTGTGCAGGTTGCTCTGTTATTTCTGCTGATCTCATGCAGCTTGATTATGTGCACAGTACGGCCACTGAAACGAGCAGAAGTGGGCCCAAGCATGATTTTGCCCAATAATTGCAGTCGCAACCAACATAACGGGTTTTGCCCGATATAAAGAGATACAATCTGTTTTAACTTAACATATATAATGATCATTTTGTTAGAAACTTAATGGAGGTTATATTATATAATTCAGATTTATTATGTTAGTTAAGACTTGTATAATAGGCAAAATTAATTTGAAATATGATTTGATTGGTATATAGAGCCTTGATCTAAACCGCTCAACATTAGGGCTGGCAAAAAAGCTCGTAACTCGTGGTCCGCTCGGTGTCAGTCCGTGACACAATCAGTAAGAGTATTCCTTAATAATTAGTCATATAAATGTTATTTTATTTTAGCCATAATTGACAAGATGTGCTACGAAAATTTAAGATATAGTAGCTAGGAAAGAAAATATACAAATTTATGAATTTGCCAAGCTAGTAACGAGCCAACTCGGCTGGCTTGGACAAGCCACGAGTCAGTCTTGAGTAGCAATTTCAGCTCGGGACCTAACATCCAAACTCGCTCGCTCAGCTTGACCCACAAACAAGCTGATGACGAGGGAAGCGTAGCTCGTTCTTTAGCAGCTCTTTGCCACCCCTACTCAACATGATCCCGGCCCATATATATAAAAAATATACATGCAGACTGAATTTTATATTTTGTCAGTATTTTGTTTACTATTTTTTAGATAGGTAGAATATCACTATTTTTGAATAGTCCAGAATCTTTAGAACGAGTGATTTTGTACTTATTAAAAAAATAATAAATTTTTATCTATGCAAGTACATATGATAATAATGTTCAAGAACACTTTATATCGACCGTTTTGGATTTTATAAGAAGTTAATTATTGATCTAAAATACGGACCAATATTATGTAGAATTTCATCATCACGACTTGTCGTAAGCCCATACACATAGCCTTTTCTTTTTGTGAACATTTAAATTAAAAATAATGAATACAAAATGTTTGCCTTTACTTTTAGCCACCATCATATATCGTGTGTCCCACATAATATATAACGACCCCATCGAAACAGGGGACTTTGACCTAGCCTATACTTAATTTTGTGTATTAGTCAAATGAAAGCGAACAACGTAATCAAAGTACGTACTCTGTGTTATGTGAAAAAAAAAATCAAAGGAAACATTACAACTTACAACTTCGAAAATTAAGCCAAAATAATATAATTAACCAAGAGTTCAATACTATATCATAGTACTGTATTAAAGTAGTACAGTAATACCAAAATATAATCAGAAAATAAATGGTTCCTTCATGAAAAATGACAATTAGATAAAATGTAGGAATACTGTGGCCTACTGCTCTGGTCAAAAGTTTGTTTTGGAAAAGCATTTTTAAAGAAAAATCTCTGCATGGATAGACTGAAGAACAGAGTACTGTCGTGGTTTTTGGTTTGAGGTTGTATCATGCTACTCACGCAATATAAATTCAATAAAACCCTTAGACCCGTTATAATAGAAACCAGTTTGTCAATTAGACATGGAATAAGATTTGGTCAAAATGGCTTTGGACAGTGGGACTAGACACCGTCCAAAGCCTTTAAAAATCGTACGATTAAAGTGCGAACAGTCGATCCGAACCGCTCAACATGATTTCCATATTAAAATATACTTAGAGACCAAATTTTATATTTTTTGGAAATTTTTTACTGTTTATTTAGATACGTACAACATCATTGTTTTTAACGTTCCAAAAATAGTAACATTTTAATATGAAAATCATGTTGAGCGATTCAGATCGACTGTTTGAATTTTAATCGTACGATTTTTAGAGGCTTTGGACGGTGCCTAGTCCAAAGCCATTTAGACCAAACCTTATCCCATTAGACATACATAGATCGACGCTCTGTTTTTGGTTGCTGTAAATTAAGGAGTTGATACATCAGCTCAATTTATATTTATTTATTTATTTATCAGGGAGCATATGCACATTGTGCTTAATTAGTGTAAATTCTTTATGTATGCAGGGGCGGACGCAGGATTTCTGCCAGGGAGAGGCAAGAATCGGATTCGAATAGTTTTATCGGATTCAAACTCATTAACTAATTGGATATTAGATAAAAACAATAACATAATAAAAAAATCATAAAAAAATATACTCTTACATAATAATAAACAATAAAATAATATTATTTTACATATTAAAAAAAAATTAATTTGGGCTGTAAAAGTCTTTAAATTTACTAGAATTACATAATATGTACATAAATATAAAAGTAAAACAAATTCAACCTTTTGAAATCGGTAGACCAATATGTTTTACACAATGATTGGAAAGCATTTTTTTGGAAGATTTCACTTCAAATCATTAGCATAAATTTTAAAGGATATAATTTTCATATAATTAACCTGTGCCAATTTAGTTCCGTCACGACTTGTCGTAAGCCCATACACATAGCATTTTCTTTTTGTGAATATTTAAATTAAAATAATGTGAATACAAAACGTTTGCCTTTACTTTTAGCCACCATCATATATGGTGTGTCCCACATAATATATAACGACCCACCGAAACAGGGGACTCTGACCTAGCCTATACTTAATTTTGTGTATTAGTCAAATGAAAGCGAACAACATAATCAAAGTACGTACTCCATGTTTTGTTAAAAAAAAAAAATCAAAGAAAACATTACAACTTACAACTTTGAAAATTAAGCCAAAATAATATAATTAACCAACAGTTCAATACTATATCATGGAAAGTTATAGTACTATATTAAAGTAGAATATTAATACCAAAAAATAATCAGAAAACATTCAGTGTACGTACTACCCGCAATTAAAGCTTCTTTAAAGAAAACATTCCTAAATTCCAACATTAATATCAAATATTCAAACGAATTGACCCTACGGAAATTGACCTATAGAAATTTCCTTCTAAGACCAAGACTAGGTCCTCTAAACAGTAAACGGACTGGAATTTTCCAATTTTACTCATACATATATGTGTCCTCAGATTTTCAAGCAATCTAAAAAATTTGTAAAAAAAAATTCTTAATAAAATAAAATTTGGTCTCCAAGCATATTTTATTATGAAGATCATATTAAGTGGTTCGGGTCGATAATTCGGACTTTGAAAACAGAGATAAAAGATGAGAAGCATATTGGAGCACAAAATCATGGTGCATTTGAACCCTCATCTTTATGTTATTAACACAATAATAGTCAAATTTTATATCTGCTGAGTTATTATACCTCTGATTGGTTGTTTCTCAAATAATACATTCTCTTCATTAAAGTGATCAACATTTTGTTTCTTCAATATTATATCCAGTTAAATCGAGAAAACATTATTGGTTGAGATAAGATATTTTTAAATTATCCTAAATTAAATATTTAAGTTGTACTTTCCATAAGCTAGACTTAATTGATTTAAAAAATTTATTATATAAAATGTAATAATTAAAATATATTTAGAATATCAGGAGGGATCCACTTACACCATTACACCATTCATTTTTAAAGTTTAAATAGTCGATCCGAACCATTCAACATATTGGATATATTAAAATGTGCTTGCGGATCAAATTTTACATTTTTATTATTTTTTACTATTTATTAAGATGGATACAAAATTCAATGGTCTGAAAATAACGATTTTGTAAAATACTTAATAAATAGTAAAAAAAATGACAAAAATGTAAAATTTGGTCTCTAAGTACATTTTAATATGGGGGTCATGTTGAATGATTTGGATCGACTGTTTGAACTTTAAAAATTTAAAAATGGGTGGTGTAATTTGGTGTCACCCAAAAATGGTGTAAGTGGATCCCTATATATATTAAGGTTTATTTTTTTCCATTATCTTTTATTATTCTACTTTTAAATTCAGTATTTTCATTACTTTAATATTAAAATGTGTCAAATCTCATATAATTCACTATAAAATTATTTGAAATTAAACTATAATTAAATGTACACATCTCTGCTTATGGTTTGTGACCATCTTAGGTATGGATGAATATGGATCAAATATCAATTAATCGTTGGTGGTGACCAAACCGTCACGGATAAATCTGTCCGAACGTTATTTGTGGATGAGACTAATAAATCAAGAGCAATATTTTATTAAATTGAATTTATTTACCTATGTATCCAGTACCCTAAAATTAAATGTACTAACATGATTTCCACATGAAAATAAACTTGAAAATATATATTTAAAATTCAAACAGTCGGTCCAAATTATTAAACATAACATTCATATGAAAATGTACTTGAAAATCAAATTTTATATATTTTTTTTAGAATTTCCTTTATTATTATTTAGATTGATAAAAAAAACTAGTGTTTTTAGATGATTAAGAATTTTCAAATCAAGTGATTTTCTATCTATCTAAAAAACTAGTTAATTTTTTTTATAAAATGTACTGCGAGTACATTTTCATTTACAGATCATGTTAAACAGTTTATATCAACTGTTTAGACTTTAAAAATGAAAATACAAGTGCATAGCAACAATTATGTAATAATATGTATATATTAGCATAGCCAAATTCAAAGTCTATCAACCGTTGAACTTTAGAAATTAAAAAAAACACTGATTGACTATTGACCATACAAGCAATTAAGTCAAAGTCTATTAACAGTTGACCATTGAATCAGAAGTTAGTTTGTTGTACTTTCAATTACGTATATAGCATGCATTTAAGTAACTGAAAAAGACTTTGTAAACCATTTTCCTCGTAGTGGAAACCCGTGGAAGACAACAAAAAAAAAAGTTTATGACACTTTAAACACGGTTTTGGTATTACAACATTACACATGTCTAGCTAGTTTGTTATTTTCAGTTGTGCGGGAAAGACTGATTTTAGTTTAATTTGGATCTAATTTTGGTATTACAACATTGCATTCCTCTAAAGTAATATAATTTTTTTAATTTTGGATCGGGAACGTCCGATTCAGACTCGTCGTTCGAGATCACTTTGGTTTAGCGGTCGACATAGTTGAATTAGCATACTTTTATCTCATGACTTAGTTTTTATGTCAAAAAAAGATACAGCTAGCTATTTAAAATACTGATTTTCATTGCACTAATATGTTCATGCATTTACTTTTTCCTTTCTACATGTTTAGTAGTTATATGTGAGGTTTAGACCAGTCTTTTGTTTATCAGAGTGATGTAGCCCTGCTTCAACTAATCAGTAACTTATTATCTATAGTACTGCTTTTGTAACCAAACTAGCTTATTAGTTTCGTAATGAAACAAATTGACCCTATTTTGTGGAGAAAAAAAAAACGAAGATGAGATGTTATCTATATATTATAAATTTGAGTGAGTCTATGGTACTATGCATATCACGGGTTGATCCGTAATACGGATCAATATTTCTGTTTTTAAAATTTTAATGGTCGATCCGAACCGTTCAACATGATTCTCATATGAAATTTATTTACTATTATTTAAGATAGGTAGAAATCACTTGATCTGAAAACTATGGACCATCCAAAAACAGTGATTGTCTGCCTATCTTAAAATATATTAAAAAAATTCAAAAAAAATATAAATTTGGATCTGCAAGTACATATTCATATGAAAATTATTCTGAACGACTCAGACCGACTGTTAGAATTTTGAAAATAAAAATATTGATGGCAATTAGCTACCAAATACCTTGTAAAATAGTTAGTTCAATGTTGAATACTATGAGATGGCAATTCGCCACCTTACCGGCCCTAAAAAAAAAAAAAAAAAACTTTGTTGTAGACCTGTAGCTAGTTTTGGTGTAGTACGTAGCGTCTGACACGGAGAACACAAGTCCATAAAAATACCAAGAACGTAATGCATGGAGTGCCTTGGAAAGAAAACCATTTTATTAGAGGCAGGACGCTTTGCATAGTAACCGCTTATAGTTCAGGTAAAGCCCGTTTATACATGATTCAAGTTCAACAGAAAATGTGCTCCGACATTGAATTCAAAATCATTCTTCAGCTAGAGTTGTGCATACATATAGCTAGTCCTCTGACGGTGAGAGAATTAAGAAGCTAGGTATACTTCACACAAAAAATGAGTTTGGCTTGTGGAAATTTCCGTGCATTTAATTAAATTCAAGAGAACAGATTGGAAATTTCTCCAAATTTCTCCTATATATGTGCATCCTTCGATGCTAGAGTGATTCACAATATCATTACAATTCAAGTGCACATTAAACTTGAGAAGAGACAGAGGGAATTAGCTAAAGAATCAGTATAAGATCATACTTCATAGAACGAAATGGTGAAGAAAGTGACATTTGTGCAAGTTGCTATGTTAGTTCTAGTGATGTCATGCAGCTTTCTTATCTGCACGGCGCAGTCTCTGAACGAGCAGAAGTGGGCCCAGGCACACGACCTTCTTCTGGAGGTCCTCTCGAAAGATAGTACTCCGCCGTCTGGTACTTCCAATGGATGCAGTAACACCAAACCTGGAGTGATTTGTGCGCCACCACACGGAAGATGAAAAGGAAATATAGAGAGATATATATAGTCTGTGGTAAATTAGCATATATATAAATAATGATTATTATGTATATTCTTAGGAACTTAATAAAGATTTGTTCTATAATTAGTAAATACTTGCACAATAGGGAGAAATTAAATTGATATATGATTTTATTAAGCTTATATATATAGAGAGAGAGAGAGAAAGGATATAAGTGCCTGTTTTCTTATGTTTTTAATAATTTCATCCTTATAAGATTTATGTAAAATGAATAACATTGATAATATAAAAGCAATAGTATATTGTAGATACATTTTCTGTTTGTGAGCGCCATGTGCTTTAAGCCGAAATGGGAGTATGGGAGCGTTATATACATTTTCTGTTGTGCTTTAGATTGAATTATATTCCGAACAACTTGCATTTATGAGATGATCAAACTAATTATTATTTAATTTCTTGTCTGTGTTGGGAACCAGAAGAATACTCGATCCAGCTTAATTTAGACTGAAACAGAGGACTTTGACTTGTTCAAATAAAAGGAAACAAAATAATCAAAGTACAGATTCTCTTTCTTGTTCAAACAATAAAAAAAGGAAATCATTACAATTCACAACTTAGCAGATTAATCCAACAAATTATAATTAATCAGTACAATACTACATCATAAAAAGTTATAGCAATGTATGAAACTAGTATATGTTGGACAAAAAAAAATTAGAAATGTATGGTACATCAGAAAAGTTATACTACACGATATGTTGCATAAATGATTTCTTCTGGAGAAATGTCAATTAGATCAAATGTAGGAATATATAGTGAAAATTGTATGGATAATATCCGATCCGTATATGATTCATATTCGAAAAATTAGATGTGGATATCCGATATCCGATATCCGAATATCCGTGTGGATCAAGATACTGATATGGTTTTATGTTTCATTTATCCGTATCCTAATATATGTACTATATATTTTAATATATATCATGAAAAAAAAATCTAATTATTATGAACTTTAGTATTTCTAATAATTTTTATATTATTTTATTAAATATCCAATCCAATCTGAATCTGTATCCGTATCAGTATCCGAAAATAAAAAGAAAATATAGATATGATTTTACCACTATCCGCTCTGTTTTCAACCCTAAATATATGGCCTTCTTCAACTAACGATTATACAATGGACAAGTTTATTGGAAAAACATTAATAAAAGAAGCCCCCACACCACCAACCCTATCCAAAAAAAAAAAAAAAACTTCTGTATGGATCGACTGGAGAACAGAGTACACACTTGGTTCTTACTTTGATGTTTATCACGCTATTCATTTCGGTAATGAATAAAGATTAATCAATAAAATATTGATCCTTTGGTAGGGGTGTCAATGGGTACGATACGGGTAGGGTGGAAGTATTTTCATACTCATACCCATTAAGAATTGATTTTACCCACACGCTACCTGTACCCGTTAAGAATTTGCCTTATCCTACCCTACCCGTACTCGTTAAGATTAGCGGGTAACGAAACGGTAGCGGGTGAATAACGAATAATATTAATATAATAGTTTTATTATTTTTACAAATATACTATCAAAACTCATCATGTCATACATATGCAATCACAATTACTAATCTAAAAATCAAAATACAAATATGCAATCAATTCTAATTAATAATTTTTTTTATAAAAAAAACGAAAAATAAAAATATCTCTTTTGATAAATTTCAAATTCAATTCGTTAACTAAATAATAAAACATTCAAATAAAAAAGTAATATGTTTAATATAATAATTTTCTTACAACAAAATACATACATTTTCTCATGGATTAACATTGATACAATGATATGAAAAACATAAAATTGAATATAATATTTATATATCTATATGTAATTTATTCTATATAATTACCCGTTACTCAATGGGTATGAAATAGCCTTTACCCGTATCCATACCCATTTAGTTAACGAAAAAAAAACCTTACCCATACCCATACCCAATAAGCTAATAAAAAAAAAAAATCCTACCCATACCCGTCTTATCGAATATAATATGGATAGGGTAAATGGGTAAACGGTTTTCATTGACACCCCTATCCTTTCGTGCTAATGCATATCGTCATAATATGGGAATAAATTTACTACTTGTAGAGTTGCATCGAGCATTCCCCTGAGTTTCGTTTGCTTACATTTTCCCATCCGGTCTAAGGGTTTTTTTTTTAATTTGTGTTGCGTGAGTAGCATGATACAACCTCAAACCAACAACCATGACTGTACTCTGTTCTCCAGTCTAGCTATCCATGCAGAGATTTTTCTTTAAAAATGTTTTTCCAAAACAAACTCTTGACCAGGCCAGTAGGCCACATTATTCCTACATTTTTTCTAATTGTCATTTTTCATGAAGAAACCATTTATTTTCTGATTTTTTTTTTTTTTGTATTACTATACTACTTTAATACAGTACTATAACTTTCTATGATATAGTATTGAACTGTTGGTTAATTATATTATTTTGGCTTAGTTTGCGAGGTTGTAAGTTGTAATGTTTCCTTTGATTTTCTTTTTTTAACAAGACATAGAGTACTGCTTTGATTATGTTGTTCGCTTTCATTTGGCTAATACACAAAATTAAGTATAGGCTAGGTCAAAGTTCCCTGATTTGGTAGGGTCGTTATATATTATGTGGGACAGAGACGATATATGATAATATGATGGTGGCTAAAAGTAAAGGCATGCAAACGTTTTGTATTCACATTATTTTTAATTTAAATGTTCACAAAAAGAAAAGGCGATGTGTATCGGCTTAAAAATACAGCAAATTCGTGCTTCAATCAAAGTTGCTCAATTTTACAAGTCATAACGATGAAATAAAAATAGTGATATTCTACCAATCTAAAAAATAGTAAACAAAATTAGAAAAAAATATAGAATTTAGTATCCGTGTATGATTTTTATATGAAGCTCATGTTAAGAGATATTGATCTGAAATACTAACCAATGCGCCCTATGTATAGTACTATAGCCTCGCTCTATATACAAATCAAATCATATATCAAATTAATTTCGCCTATTCTGCAAGTCTTAACTAATATAATAGATATGAATTATATAATATAACCTCCATTAAGTTTCTAACAAACTGATCATTATATATACTAAGTTAAAAAAGATTTGATCTCTTGATATCGGGCAAAACCCGCCAAGTTGGCTGTGACTGCAATTACTATGCTCAGATGACGACGAGTTATCTTTCAAGATGACCTAATCAAGCTGCATGAGATCACCACCATTGGAGTAGCATATTTTTATTCTTAAGAATGTTTATCTTTTTGTGGAAAAATCTGATTTCATTTTTGTTGGTGCATTTTATATATCCTTTCTTGTAATCTTTATGAAACTCTAATTAGTTCTTGATTAATTAAAATTTGAAATTGTCAAAGCTTATTTCCTAGAAGGGTAACCCCCATGTGATACACATCCGTATTGATATTAAATATATACTTAATAAATGCAGATACGTATATAATTTAGCATTAATTATCTACTTATACACACACGCTCTGTCTATTAATCAGTAAAATTCTTGTACTACCGTTTGACATAAGTATTCGCGATAGTGAAACTGTTGGAATTTATGAGACAGAGTTTCTGAGGAGTAAAATGAAAGCTTTCTATTAATTGTTATTACTGTTTTATGTTTTACAAAGTTTCTAATTTCTATATATACTAAAGGTTCCAACGGTTCTATATTTTACCGTTGGAATGCTACAGTGTTACGGTTACTGTACATTTATTCACTATTCCTAGTCTATTTGTTCAGTGATGAATGCTGAGATCAATTCTTATTTTCAACACTCCCCCTCAAGCTAGGAGTGTAGATATCATACAATCCTAGCTTGCTTGTAATATTATCGAATTGTTTCATCTCCAATCCTTTGGTGAAGATATCTGCTAACTGATCTTCACTCTTGACAAAAGGTGTCTCTATTTCTTTCGCTTGAACTTTCTCTCTAATGAAATGACAATCGACTTCTATGTGTTTAGTTCTCTCATGAAATACGGGGTTAGATGCAATATGTCGAGCCGAGTTATTATCGCAATACATTTTCATTGGTTGATCAAACTTGACCCCCATATCCTTGAGTAATTGTTTGATCCATATTAACTCGCTTGCGGTAGATGCCATGGCTCGATATTCTGCTTCCGCACTAGATCGAGCCACAACACTTTGTTTCTTGCTTTTCCCTGTGACTAAATTTCCGCCTACAAATGTGCAAAAACTGGTTGTAGATTTTCTATCAAAGCTACCGGCCCAATCTGCATCGGAATAGCCACATATTGCATTAGAATTATTATTCTTCATAATTATATCTTTTCCGGGGTTTTGCTTTAAGTATCTCAAGATTCTATTTACGGCTTCTAAATGAGGTGTTCTAGGCGAATGCATGAATTTACTAATTTGGCTCACCGAAAAAGAAATATCCGGTCGGGTTACCGTGAGATAGATTAATTTACCTACAAGTCTTTGAAAGTGGTTTATATCATTTAAGGGTTCACCATCTTCGGTATTCAATTTATTTTTACTATCTATAGGTGTAGAGATTGGCTTACATCCTAGTTTACCGGTTTCCTTTAGCAAATCTAAAGTATATTTCCTTTGTGAAATAAATAGGCCTTTGGTAGAAAAAACTACTTTTATCCCTAGAAAATATTTTAAATATCCTAAGTCTTTAATGTCAAATTTCTCTTTTAATTGAAATTTTATTTTTCTAATTTCTTCGAGATTATTTCCGGTAATTATTAGGTCATCTACATATACCAACACAAGAATAATGTTTTTTCCTTCTTTCTTGGTAAACAACGAGTGATCGGCACTACTAGTTTCAAAATTACATAAATTTAAATCTGAGTTAAGTTTTCCATACCATGCCCGAGGAGATTGCTTTAATCCATAGATTGATTTATTCAACCTACAAACTAAATTAGATTGGTTTTCCAATTTATGGCCGGGTGGTACGGTCATATATACCTCTTCTTCAAGTGTTCCTTGAAGAAATGCATTTTTTACATACATTTGGTATAGGCTCCAATTATTGTTAACCGCAATAGAAAATAAAATTCTAACGGTATTCATTTTGGCCACCGGGGCAAAGGTTTCATTATAGTCAATACCGTAGGTTTGAGTATATCCTTTGGCAACTAATCTAGCTTTATACCGTTCTATGGTTCCATCACTATTGTATTTAATTTTGTAAATCCATTTACATCCTACAGTTTTCTTATTTTCCGGTAATTGTACAATTACCCATGTGTCATTTTTTTCTAATGCACCTAGTTCTTCTTTCATGGATTGACACCATACCGGGTTGGTTATTGCCTCTTGATAGCTATTCGGTTCTACTTCCTCTTGAATAGAAGTAAGAAATCCATAATAATTGGATGAAATATTTTCATATGATACAAAGTTTTGTATAGGGTATCGCACCGTATAGGTTGTTATATAATCCCCAAGTCTAGTAGATGGTATTGGTATCCTTGATGTTCTTCTTATAATAATGGTTTCTTCTTCTTCTTCATTATTGGTGTCATTACCATCACTAGTATTGTTATTATTATCGTCATTATTATCATTATTATTTACTTCTTCTTCTTCACTATTGGGCCCAATGTCATAGTTATTATTGGGTATAAAATCTAAATCATCCAAAGGATAGGTTATTGGCTTAGCATGGCTACGTTCATGTAGATTTTTGATAATCTCATCCTTTTTAAAATACGGTTCATCTTCCCAAAAAATTACATCTCTAGATACAAACATTTTTTTATTAATTGGGTCATAACATTTGTAACATTTTTTATAAGGTGAATATCCTAAGAAAACGGCTTTCGTTGACATGTAATCAAATTTGTCCTTTCTTTTATTGTGAACAAAACAAGTGCAACCAAAAACTCGTAAATAGTCAAGATTTTTTTTTTTTGTTGGTAAAGTATTTCGGTTGGACTTTTATTTTTCAAGGTAGCACTTGGTAATTGATTAATTAGATGGGTGGCACAAAGAATAGCATCCGACCAAAATATTTTTGGAACGTTATTTTGAAATAATAAAGCTCGAGTCATTTCCAATAAATGTCTATTTTTCCTCTCGGACACTCCATTTTGTTCGGGAGTATATATGCATGTTGTTTGGTGTATTATTCATTTTTCTTTAAAAAGAGTTGCAAAATTTTTATTTACAAATTCGGTTCCATTATCTGACCTAAATATTTTAAGTTTAGCATTAAATTGTGTTTCTATAAGACATAGAAATTCTTAAAAACAACTAAATACCTCATCTTTGGATTTAAGCAAATATAACCATATAGCTTTAGAAAAATCATCAATAAATATAACAAAATATTTAAATCCATTATAAGAATTAATTGGAGCCGGACCCCATACATCGGAATGGACTAAATCAAACGATACTTCACTTCTACTATTTGAAAGTAAGAAGGGAAGTCTCGTTTGTTTCGCTATTTTACAAATATCGTAATTAATACAATTAAAATTTGAAAAATCTAAAATGCTATTTAAGATCTTGTCGGATGGGTGTCCAAGACTTTTGTGCCATCTATCATAATTGATCGAGCTTGCCGAAGCGCAAAAATTTAGTTCTTGTAAATTCAAAAAATAATGTCCATTTTCGAGAAAACCTTCACCAATCTTCTCCCCGGTTATCCGGTCCTGAAATACAATATTTTTACATGAGAAAATAGTGCCACAATTAAGTTCTTGTGCTAGTTTTCTAACCGAAAGTAGGTTTATCGGAAAAGATTTTAAAAACAAGACATTACCAATTTTTTTGTTGTATAAATTAATTTCACCAATATAATTTATTTTTTCTTTCATACCGTTCGCAACTACCACATATTGGTCATTTTTTGGTAATTTTAAATTGGTCAAGAATTTTTCATTTCCGAACATGTGGTCGGTCGCACCACTATCAATAATTATTTGGTCACTCAATTTAAAATTTTTGGAGTAAGATACAATACCACAGGATCTTTGATTTTGATTGGAAAACATCACAGACAGTTGCTGGAAGAGTTGCTGCACCAGATTAGCAGACCCATTTGGCCCAAATCCGTCTGACCCACTTGACCTGCCAGCAAAAAAACCAGCTCCTGGACCTGAACCAGTCTGTTTCGTGCTTGGTTCGGTTGAGCCGACTGCATTTGAGTGTGATATGGACCCTACAGTGAAACCAGCCCCTCCTTTCTCCCTCTCTCTGTCTTTCTCCTTTCGCTTCTCTTCGTTCCAGTCTCCGCCCTTTCTTGAATCCGCCTCCTTCCACCACTTGGGCTTGAGATGCGGATGGAGAAAATAACACCTATCGGCCTTGTGACCATCCTTCTTGCAGTGAGAGCATCTCTCGCCCTTTTGATTTTGCCGATTTGAGTTGTTGTGAGAATTAGGATTTTGGTGATTTCGCACCGCATGGCCATGGGGTTCGATTCCCTCACTGTGAACAGTTTGTGGATCCCCCATTGCCAGCCGCAATGACTCCTCTCATTGGATTTGATTGACAACCTTGGCAAAGGATGGAAGGTCAGGTGTTCGAATTATTTGAGATCGTATGATTTCATAGCTTGAATCAAAGCCTGACAGGTACTGAAAAATTTCATCTTCCTCTTGCCTTTTCATAATTTCTTGCAGGTCGGTTGTAATTGGTCGATAAATTCGGAGCTCGTCGAATTTCTTTTTAAGGGACCCGAGATATTCTATATGGCTCTTGTTGCCCTTTTTTTCTTGCTGAATTTCTTGTTTCAGCCGGTATACGTGCGCGTGATTTTTTTTGTTGCCCGTAGAAGGTTCGTAAACCATCCCAGAGCTCTTTTGATGTGTTGCAGCTGTGTATGAACAAGTCTATTATGTGTTGTTCCATTGACCCATGGATCCAAGAAATGATTGAATGATCCTCTTTTTGTCATTTTCGCATAGCTAGTTTTTCGGCATCTGTTGGTTTCGCTGGATCTGTTGGTTCGGGTTTTTTCTTGTCTCCGGTGATGAACTCTAATTTGTCTCGACCGCTAAGAGCAAAGGTTACCGATCGAGCCCAGGATAGATAATTTGCGCTATTCAGCAAGGTGTGAGACAATTTCGATGGGTTGGCGACTTCTTGTTGCCCCCATTGATCCATGTTCTACTTGCTTGCTCAGGTGCAGTATCAATTGTGAGTTCTTTGAGTTTTTTCTTGTAACCAGATTTTTCTGGTAGGTATTCACAGCTTTGAGAAGCTCTTATCGGGTTATTGGATTTTATCGAATTTTATCAGAACCGCTGTGATACCATGTTGGAATTTATGAGACAGAGTTTCTGAGGAGTAAAATGAAAGCTTTCTATTAATTGTTATTACTGTTCTATGTTTTACAAAGTTCCTAATTTCTATATATACTAAAGGTTCCAACGGTTCTATATTTTACCGTTGGAATGCTACAGTGTTACGGTTACTGTACATTTATTCACTATTCCTAGTCTATTTGTTCAGTTGTGCGTACAATATGATTTTTGAGAAAATAATCTTGCACGTACATATCTGATGTCCATCGGACTCAAATTTAAATTTGATGGGCACACTTCTGTTTTATCTGGTTCAAAATAGGTGTATATTTGATGCGCACAAATATTGAAGTAGCGGTACATATCTTGCAGCAGATCAGAAGAAAATGCTGCCCATCAAACCCAAATTAAATCCGATTTACTTGAAATGCACGGTACGTATAAACGGAATTGAAAAATAGAATAAACCTCTGATTCAACGGTCAATTGTTGATTATACGGACAGCTGGATATTGACTTGCTTGTACGGATTTAGGTATTGCTAGGTCAAAGTAATGTTCTTTTACAAGTCAACGACCAGTTTACTTTTGTATTAATTTTTTTGTGCGCCGGAGCATTTTTATTAAATGTAGCAAATGGATTGCTAAAATAATCTCATTTAAATTATATCGAGCTAGAGTACTTTAAATTAAATAAAGGTTGAATTCGACTCGACACATATTTTATTATTTATTACTCAAACAGGATCGAGTCCGAACTAAACAAAACCGGCTAGCTCATGAGTCAATGAGCCAATGAGATCTCTAACTGTTTTGAAACGGAAAATTTTCATTCCAATTCATTTTAGTCATCTGATGTCTCAATGCTGTATATATATCAACTTTAGAATTAAAAGCGAAAATCAATCTTCATCTAATAATTTAGATAATATCGTTGAAAATCGTTTGGTCTAATTAGATTATTTATAAATATTTAAAATTAAATAGTGATTCGGATGATGATTCTTTATGAAATTCCTTTATAAATATTTCAAATTGAATGATCTAATTACGATCTTCATTAAATATAAATTAGAAGTAAAAGTAGCGATATCTTTACGTACAAAACTTATTTTTTTTTCAAGATTGGTGTTATTTTTGTGAAAGATACAAAGCTGAGGAGAAAAATGAAATTATATTATCTATTAATCTGATTTTTTACACCTTCTCTTCTATTTATACATTTGGCCTTAATATGACCGTTGGAACCTATTTCTACTTTTTACACAGTGTACTGTATACTTTTACATTTATGCCCCTGACCTATGATGAAATATAATATGAGGTCATTCTATTCTTCAACACTCCCCCTCAAGTTAGGATTATAGATATCGAGTAATTCTAACTTGCTTGTGATTTTCTCGAAAGGTTTAGGATCTAAACCTTTAGTGAAAATGTCCGCTAGTTGGTTCTCACTTCGAACAAATGGTGTCACTATCTCTTTGGCTTGAACTTTTTCTCTAATGAAGTGGCAATCAACTTCTATGTGTTTGGTTCGCTCATGAAATACGGGATTTTGAGCAATGTGACGTGCCGAGTTGTTGTCACAATACATCTTCATGGGTTGGTAAAAAATGATTCCCATGTCTTTGAGCAATTGTTTAAGCCATATTAATTCACTAGCGGTAGCTGCCATGGCTCGATACTCCGCTTCCGCGCTTGATCGAACTACGATATTTTGCTTCTTGCTTTTCCATGTGACTAAATTTCCACCTACAAATGTACAAAAGCCGGTAGTGGATTTTCTATCAAAGCTTTCGGCCCAATCTGCATCGGAATAGCCACATATATTGTTAGACTTGTTGTTTTTCATCCAAATTCCTTTTCCGGGATTTCCTTTCAAATATCTCAAAATTCTATTTATTGCTTCTAAGTGTGGTGTTTTTGGTGAGTGCATAAACTTGCTAATTTGACTTACGGAAAAAGAGATATCCAGACGGGTAGCTGTTAGATAAATTAATTTTCCGACAAGTCTTTGAAATTGATTAACATTTTCTAATGGTTCATCATCTTCACCGTTTAATTTGTACTTATTGTCAATTGGGGTAGATATGGGTTTGCATCCTAATTTACCGGTTTCCTTTAATAGGTCAAGTGTATATTTGCTTTGTGAAATAAATAGTCCTTTATTTGAGAAGACTACTTCTATTCCTAAAAAATATTTTAGATATCCTAAATCTTTTATATCAAAATTTTCTTTTAATTGTTTTTTGAATTTTTTTGATGTGTTCTAAATTATTTCCGATGACTATGAGAACATCTACATATACTAAAATTAGAGTGGTGTTGGTCCCATCACAATTAGCAAACAAAGAATGATTGACATTACTCATTTTAAAATTACAAGAAATTAAATAGGAGCTAAGTTTGTCATACCATGTCTGTGGAGATTGCTTTAATCCATAAATTGATTTATTTAACCTACAAACTAGGTTAGAAGTATTTTCCATTTTATAGCCGGGTGGTAGAGTCATGTACACCTCTTCTTCAAGTGTTCCTTGAAGAAAGGCATTTTTAACGTTCATTTGGTATAGATTCCAACTATTGTTAACCGCAACCGACAATAAAACCCTAACGGTATTCATCTTTGCAACCGGTGCAAAGGTTTCATTATAGTCTATTCCGTAGGTTTGTGTGAAGCCTTTGGCCACTAATCTTGCCTTATACCGTTCTATGGTACCATCACAATTATATTTAATTTTGTAAATCTATTTGCAACCAACGGGTTTTTTATTTTTTGGTAATGGAACAATTACCCATGTTTTATTTTTTTCTAGAGCTTGTAGCTCTTCTTCCATTGCTTTGTCCCAATTAGGGCTTTGAATGGCCTCTTGATAATTTTTTGGTTCTATGTCATTTTCAATAGAAGTCAGGAACGCTTGGTATGAAGGCGAAATTTTTTCATATGAAACGAAATTTTGTATGGGATATTGAACCGTATATGTTACTATATAGTCTTTAAGCCTACTTGACGGTTGTGATATTCTAGATGTTCGTCTGAGACCCGAATTATCCCCTACTTCGGTTTCATTTATTTCATAATTATTTTCCTCTAATTCTTCTTCATGATCACTTATGTTGTTATTATTATCCTCATGATAATTGTTTTCATCTAATTCTTTTTCTTGACTTTCAATGTAAGGGATTACGGATTTTATTTTTTCATTTTGACAAGGTATTTTTATATTTTGACAAGGTATTCTATTTTCTCCCCCTTTTTTGAAATATGGGTCATTTTCAAAAAATATAACATTTCTAGAAATAAATATCTTTTTATTAATAGGATCATAGCATTTGTACCCTTTTTTAAAGGATGAATATTCTAAAAAAATTGTTTTTCTTGATACAAAATCTAATTTATCTTTTCTTTTAATATGTACAAAGCTTGTACACCCAAATATTTTTAAGTGATCAAAGGTAATTTTTCGTTGATAAAGGATTTCTAATGGACTTTTATATTCTAGTCTTGAACTCGGTAACCTATTAATTAAATGTGTAGCGCAAAGTATGACATCCGGCCAATATATTTTAGGAATATTACATTGAAACATCAAAGTTCTTGTCATTTCTAATAAATGCCTATTTTTCCTTTCCGACACTCCATTTTGCTCGGGTGTATTTATACAAGTGGTTTGATGTATAATTCATTTTTCTTTAAAAAAATGTTGCAAAATTTTTGTTACAAATTCTGTCCCATTATCTGATCTAAATATTTTTAGTTTGGCATTAAATTGATTTTCTATGAAACAAAAAAATTCCTTGAAGTTGCTAAATACTTCGTCTTTAGATTTGAGTAAATATAACCAAGTGGTTCTTGAGAAATCATCAATAAAACTAACAAAATATTTAAATCTATTATACGATTCAATTGGGGCCGGTCCCCATACATCGGAGTGAATCAAATCAAACATAGCTTCACTTTTACTAACGGAATTAGGGAAATGAAGCTTTGTTTGTTTTGTCAATTTACAAATTTAAACAATTGCTACAATTTAAATTTCTACAATCCAAAATGCGATTTAAAATTTTGTCGGAAGGATGCCCAAATCTTCTATGCCATAGATTGTGGTCAATGGATTTAGCGGAAGCACAAACATAATTTTTCGAGTTCAAAAAATAATGACCATTTTCAAGAAATCATTCACCAATCTTCGTCCCGGTTTTCCGGTCCTGAAATATAACATTTTTATAAGAAAAAATCACATCACAATTTAATTATTGTGTCAATTTTTGTACTGAAATTAAATTTATAAGGAAGGTCTCTAAGTATAATACGTTGTATATTTTTTTATTACAAAATATAGTTTCGCTTATACCGTTAATTTTCGCCTTCGTATCATTGGCTACCATAACAAATTGGTTATCATTGGTTATGTCTAAATTATTTAGCAAGGTTTGGTTGCCAAACATATAGTCCGTAGCTCCACTATCGATAATTATTTTATCTAACAAATTAAAATTATTTGAGACTGTCGAAATACCAGAAAAATGTGAATTTTGGTTGGCTAGCAACATGGACATCTGCTGAAACAATGACTGCAATTGATCCACTGTAGCCCCTGACCCGTTTCGGCTTGAGCCTGACCCGCCAGCGCAATAACCCAAATTAACTCCACTGGGTTGAGTCGGACCCTTTACCTCTTCCTCTTTTTCTTTGGATCCGGTACCCGCTATTGTGGAGAAGCCCCGCGCCTCTTTGTTTTTTCCCTTCTTCTCTTCGTTGCCATATCTTCTTCCTCCAGCGGCTTGGTTTTTTTCTCTCCAGTGCTTTGGTTTTAAGTGGGGATGAAGGAACCAGCACTTCTCATGTGTATGCCCCTCCTTCTTACAGTAAGTACAACTCTCAATTTCGCTGGATTTCGAATGGATTTGGGAATTAGGGTTTTGGCCGAATTTGGGGAAATTTGATTTTTTTTGCTACGGCGAAGCTGTGGGTTTCGTGTCCCTCGTCATATGCGACTTGTGGAACGCCCAGGCTTCTCTTCGGCTTTCCTCTTGCTGTATCATGTTTTGGATTTGTGAATAAGATGGAAGAGGGATGGAGTTCATAATCTGAGCTCGAACTGCCTCATAACTGGAATTTAATCCCACAAGATACTCAAATATGTCATCCTCCTCTTCTCGTTTTTGGATTATGGCCAAGTCGGTGGTTGGTGGCTGATATGTAACAGAAACCAGTTTGTTAATTAGACATACTTAGTATGCTCTTCTTTTGGTTGCTCTAATATAAATTGAGCTGACGTATCAACTCCTTTAGAGCAACCAAAAGCAGAGCATACTAAGTATGTCTAATTAACAAACTGGTTTGTGTTACAACCGGTCTAAGGGTTTTATTGAATTTGTGTTGCGTGAGTAGCATGATACAACCTCAAACCAACAACCACGAATGTACTCTATTCTTTAGTCTATACATGCAGAGATTTTTCTTTAAAAATGTTTTTCCAAAACAAATTCTTGACCAGGCCAGTAGACCACATTATTCCTACATTTTATCTAATTGTCATTTTTCATGAAGAAACCATTTATTTTCTGAAATGTTTTTTGGTATTACTATACTACTTTAATACAGTACTATAACTTTCTATGTCTAATTGTCATTTTTCATGAAGAAACCATTTATTTTCTGAATTTTTTTTTTGGTATTACTATACTACTTTAATACAGTTCTATAACTTTCTATGATATAGTATTGAACTGTTGGTTAATTAATTATATTATTTTGGCTTAATTTGCGAAGTTGTAAGTTGTAATGTTTCCTTTGATTTTCTTTTTTTAACAAGACATAGAGTACGTACTTTGATTATGTTGTTCACTTTCATTTGACTAATACACAAAATTAAGTATAGGCTAGGTCAAAGTCCCCTGTTTTGGTGGGGTTGTTATATATTATGTGGGACACACGATATATGATGGTGGCTAAAATTCACTATATTTTTAGATAGAAAAAATCACTTGCTCTAAAGAATTCAGACTATTCAAAAATAGTGATATTCTACCTATCTAAAAAATAGTAAACAAAATTTTAACAAAATATAAAATTTAATCTGCATTTATATGTTTTATATGGAGATCATGTTGATTGTTGAGCAGTTTAGATCAATTATTTTCGCCTGTTCTACAAGTCTTAACTAATGTAATAAATCTGGATTATATAATAGAACCTCCATTAAGTTTCTAACAAATTGATCAATATATATGCTAAGTTAAAACAGATGAATTGGATCTCTTTATATTGGGCAAAACCCGCTAAGTAGGTTGTGCCTTGTGACTGCAATTACTGTGCTCAGATGACGACGAGCTATCTTTCGAGATGACCTCCATAATCAGGTTGCATGCTTGGGCCCACTTCTGCTCGTTTCAGTGGCCGTATCATGCACCTAATCAAGCTGCATGACATCACCAGAAATAATAGAGCAAACTGCACAAGAATAACTTGATTTTGCCATTCTCTATGATGTTATATTGAATTAATGCTAAGTTAGCTCCCTTTCTCTCTTCTCAAGTTTAATTTGCACTATGTTAATTGTAATTCTAAAGTGAATCTCTCGAGTATGGATGGGTGAATATATATAGGTCAATTTTAAGAAAGTTTCAATCTGTTTCCTTTTTCTATAGATAGATTATTTTGAATTTAAATTTTCACAAAGAAGAAATGTTATGTGCATCGGCGGTCACAAAAAGAGAAGTGCGTACAACATACAACATGCTTTTATTAATGTTATTCATTTTACAACAACGTTATAACGATAAAATATAACATAAGAAATAGGCACTACATCCTGCGTATATATGCTATAATAAAATCATATACCAATTCATTTTTGCCTATTCTACAAGTTTTAACTAATAGAATAAATCTTAGAATACAATAGGAACCTCCAATAATATAGATATATCCTTGTCATCAACTTCAGGGTGTCGAGCGAGATCCGCAACCTGCGCAGATAGAAAATGTTGATCACTTTAATGAAGATAATGTATTATTTGAGAAACAACCAATTAGATGTATAATAACTCAGCAGATAGAAAATTTGACTATTATTGTGTTAATAACATAAAGATGAGGGTTCAAATGCACCATGATTTTGTGCTCCAATATGCTTCTCATCTTTTATCTCTGTTTTCAAAGTCCGAATTATCGACCCGAACCACTTAATATGATTTTCATAATAAAATATGCTTGGAGACCAAATTTTATTTTATTAAGAATTTTTTTTTACAAATTTTTTAGATTGCTTGAAAATCTGAGGACACATATATGTATGAGTAAAATTGGAAAATTCCAGTCCGTTTACTGTTTAGTGGACCTAGTCTTGGTCTTAGAAGGAAATTTCTATAGGTCAATTTCTGAAGGGTCAATTCGTTTGAATATTTGATATTAATGTTAGGATTTAGGAATGTTTTCTTTAAAGAAGCTTTAAGTACGGGTAGTACATACACTGAAGAATTGAATTGATTTGAATGTGACCAACCTCGGATCAAATTAATATATTGAATTTGATCAGGGATGTATGATTAATATTTGTAGCAGACGAATAAATGCGCATTTTTTTCAGGGAAGTACAAATCTAGCTACCACCTCTATGAAATATACATGAATCATACATAAAGAATTTACACTAATTAAGCACAATGTGCATATGCTCCCTGATAAATAAATAAATAAATATAAATTGAGCTGATGTATCAACTCCTTAATTTACAGCAACCAAAAACAGAGCGTCGATCTATGTATATCTAATGGGATAAGGTTTGGTCTAAATGGCTTTGGACTAGGCACCGTCCAAAGCCTCTAAAAATCGTACGATTAAAATTCAAACAGTCGATCTGAATCGCTCAACATGATTTTCATATTAAAATGTTACTATTTTTGGAACGTTAAAAACAATGATGTTGTACGTATCTAAATAAACAATAAAAAATTTCCAAAAAATATAAAATTTGGTCTCTAAGTATATTTTAATATGGAAATCATGTTGAGCGGTTCGGATCGACTGTTCGCACTTAATCGTACGATTTTTAAAGGCTTTGGACGGTGTCTAGTCCCACTGTCCAAAGCCATTTTGACCAAATCTTATTCCATGTCTAATTGACAAACTGGTTTCTATTATAACGGGCCTAAGGGTTTTATTGAATTTGTATTGTGTGAGTAGCATGATACAACCTCAAACCAAAAACCACGACAGTACTCTGTTCTTCAGTCTATCCATGCAGAGATTTTTCTTTAAAAATGCTTTTCCAAAACAAACTTTTGACCAGACCAGTAGGCCACAGTATTCCTACATTTTATCTAATTGTCATTTTTCATGAAGGAACCATTTATTTTCTGATTATATTTTGGTATTACTGTACTACTTTAATACAGTACTATGATATAGTATTGAACTGTTGGTTAATTATATTATTTTGGCTTAATTTTCGAAGTTGTAAGTTGTAATGTTTTCTTTGATTTTTTTTTTTTAACAAAACATGGAGTACGTACTTTGATTATGTTGTTCGCTTTCATTTGACTAATACACAAAATTAAGTATAGGCTAGGTCAAAGTCCCCTGTTTCGGTGGGGTCGTTATATATTATGTGGGACACACGATATATGATGGTGGCTAAAAGTAAAGGCAAACATTTTGTATTCACATTATTTTTAATTTAAATGTTCACAAAAAGAAAAGGCTATGTGTATGGGCTTATGACAAGCCGTGATGATGAAATTCTACATAATATTGGTCCGTATTTTAGATCAATAATTAACTTCTTATAAAATCCAAAACGGTCGATATAAAGTGTTCTTGAACATTATTATCATATGTACTTGCATAGATTAAAATTTATTATTTTTTTAATAAGTACAAAATCATTTGTTCTAAAGATTCTGGACTATTCAAAAATAGTGATATTCTACCTATCTAAAAAATAGTAAACAAAATACTGACAAAATATAATATTTAGTCTGCATGTATTTTTTTATATATATGGGGATCATGTTGAGTAGGGGTGGCAACGAGCTGCTAAAGAACGAGCTAGGCTTCCCTCGTAATCAGCTTGCTTGTGGGTCAAGCTGAGCGAGCGAGTTTGGATGTTAGGACCCGAGCTGAAATTGCTGCTCAAGACTGACTCGTGGCTTGTCCAAGCCAGCCAAGTTGGCTCGTTACTAGCTTGGAAAATTCATAAATTTGTATATTTTCTTTCCTAGCTACTATATCTTAAATTTTCGTAGCACATCTTGTCAATTATGGCTAAAATAAAATAACATTTATATGACTAATTATTAAGGAATACTCTTACTGATTGTGTCACGGACTGACACCAAGCGGACCACGAGTTACGAGCTTTTTTGCCAGCCCTAATGTTGAGCGGTTTAGATCAAGGCTCTATATACCAATCAAATCATATTTCAAATTAATTTTGCCTATTATACAAGTCTTAACTAACATAATAAATCTGAATTATATAATATAACCTCCATTAAGTTTCTAACAAAATGATCATTACGTGTGTTAAGTTAAAACAGATTGTATCTCTTTATATCGGGCAAAACCCGTTATGTTGGTTGCGACTGAAATTATTGGGCAAAATCATGCTTGGGCCCACTTCTGCTCGTTTCAGTAGGCATACTGTGCACATAATCAAGCTGCATGAGATCACCAGAAATAACAGAGCAACCTGCACAAGAATAACTTTGCTTTGCTATTCTCTATGATGTTATATTGAATGCTTAGTTAGCTCCCTCTATCTCTTCTCAAGTTTAATTTGCACTATGTATGTAAATTGTAATTCTAAAGTGAATCTCTCGAGTATGGATGGATGTACATCTATAGGACAATTTTGAGAAAGTTTCAATCTGTTTCCTTTTTCTATAGATAGATTATTTTGAATTTAAATTTTCACAAAGAAGAAATGTTATGTGCATCGGCGGTCACAAAAAGAGAAGTGCGTACAACATACAACATGCTTTTATTAATATTATTCATTTTACAACAACGTTATAACGATAAAATATAACATAAGAAAATAGGCACTACATCCTGCCTATGTATGCTATAATAAAATCATATACCAATTAATTTTTGCCTATTCTACAAGTTTTAACTAATAGAATAAATCTTAGAATACAATAAGAACCTCCAATAATATAGATATATCCTTGTGATCAACTTCAGGGTGTCGAGCGAGATCTGCAACCTGCTTTAGGGTTGTGAGTGTCAGGACAAGGCGGCGGAATACTTCCTTTCTGGAGGACCTCCAGAAGAAGGCCGCGTGCCTGGGCCCACTTCTGCTCGTTCAGAGGCCGCGCCGTGCAGATAAGAAAGCTGCATGAGATCACTAGAACTAACATAGCAACTTGCACAAATGTCACTTTCTTCACCATTTCTCTATGATCTTATACTGAATCCTTACTTAGCCTCCTCTGTCTCTTCTCAACTTTAATATGCACTTTGTAATTCAATAGTGAATATATCACTCAAGTTTAGATGGAGGTGCATATATATAGGAGAATTTTGGAGAAATTTCCAATCTGTTCCCTTGAATTTAATTGCACTGAAATTTCCACAAGTCTACTCATTTTATGTGTTAATGAGCAACTCAGCTCAAGGATTGAATTGAATTCAAAGTCAGGTTGATTGTTAGTAAATACATATTAACGTGCTTTACCAGTATAAGCGTTACTATTCAATATTCATCAGTGCAAAGCGTGTTCTCTCTAATAAAATAGTTTTCTTTTCAAGGCACTCCATACTCTCTTTAGTATTTTCATGGACTTGTGTTGCCCTAGTCAAATGCTACAACCTGAAAAACGAGCTACAAATCTACAACAAAATTGCTTTGTCATTGTAAAATTAAAGGGAAAAACTTTTCATGAATTATATATGATACAGAAAATTTAAAATATCTAGATAAACTCGATCACCTCCATACTCACTTTATCGAATATGATACGGGTCGGGTACGGTTAAAAGGGTTTCATTCACACCTCTACTGGCATGCCTATCTATGCTAGGCATAACTTTAGCCCGTTTGATTGCGCGATTAATTCTCAGTTCATCATATCGTACAATATCTTTATTTGCTTGTCAATTTTAATAATCGACTCCCCACACAATATTAATACGAATCATACTTAAGATGTTTTGAGGAGAAAAGGAACAACAGCTCTCCGTTGTCTGCTTAGTTTGGGTACGGATTTTAATGGAGAAGAAAGAACACTCCAGATCTCTGTGGTTCTCTTCGTCGATTGGCCTCTACACCCACGGGGTACATGACGTCGTGCCCCTTCTCAGAGACCCTAAGAAGACTTACCTAGCCATCGTCTTTTGGCATCATGTCAGATGAACCTGACATGCCGCAGCCATCTCGTGCGACATATTAATGGCACTTCACAAGGAACTCAAATGGCACATGCGTCTTCGGCTCCAAAGAAAGTCACCATTGGAGTTGCATATTTTTATTCTTAAGAATGTTTATCTTTTTGTGGTGCAATTTATATATCCTTTCTTATGAAACTCTAATTAGTTCTTGATTAAATCAAATTTGAATTTGTCAATGCTTATTTCCCTATTAGAAAAGAGTGACCCCCATGTGATACACATCCGTATTGATATTATTATTATTTTTTTAAAAGAGGCAAAAGCCCATTTGCATTAAATTGAAAGTTAAGTTACAGCCATCAACGTTTTATATACTTAATAAATGCAGATACCGTTTATATACTTTGGCATTATCTACTTATACACACACTCTGTCTATTAATCACTAAAATTCTAGCACTACCGTTTGATATAAGTATTCGTGATAATGAAACCGACCATATTTTTTTTGCATTTCAATATATCATACGTCTAACAAATAATATATATAAAGTTTCTTCAATGATGAAAAATATTATTTTCTCAAAAATCGTCTTGCACAAACAACTGAAAATAACAAACTAGATATGGGTAATAATGTTGTAAGACCAAAACCTTGTTTCAATTGTCATAAACTTTTTCTCTTCCCTAGGTTATTTCGACTGCGATGAAATTGTTTTTTTTTTTTTTTTTTTTTTGAAATATCAAACTCTCGACCTTTGGGTACAACAATCCTAGAACTTTTTCCTAGCCAATTGTGCTACCTCCCCTTTCGCGATGAAATTGTTTTACAAAGTCTTTTTAAGATAGGAAAAGTAGTTCATCGGACTCAAATTTGAATTTGACGGGCAACACTTCTGTTTGATCTGGTTCAAAATACATGTAAATTTGATTCGCACGAATATTGAAACAGACACAAATAAATATTGAAGCAACGGTGCATATCTTGAAGCAGATCAGAAGAAAATGCTCTTACTGATTGTGTCATGGACTGACACCAAGCGGACCACGAGTTACGAGCTTTTTTGCCAGCCCTAATGTTGAGCGGTTTAGATCAAGGCTCTATATACCAATCAAATCATATTTCAAATTAATTTTGCCTATTATACAAGTCTTAACTAACATAATAAATCTGAATTATATAATATAACCTCCATTAAGTTTCTAACAAAATGATCATTATATATGTTAAGTTAAAACAGATTGTATCTCTTTATATCGGGCAAAACCCGTTATGTTGGTTGCGACTGCAATTATTGGGCAAAATCATGCTTGGGCCCACTTCTGCTCGTTTCAGTGGCCGTACTGTGCACATAATCAAGCTGCATGAGATCAGCAGAAATAACAGAGCAACCTGCACAAGAATAACTTTGCTTTGCCATTCTCTATGATGTTATATCGAATGCTTAGTTAGCTCCCTCTCTCTCTTCTCAAGTTTAATTTGCACTATGTATGTAAATTGTAATTCTAAAGTGAATCTCTCGACTATGGATGGATGTACATCTATAGGACAATTTTGAGAAAGTTTCAATCTGTTTTCTTTTTCTATAGATAGATTATTTTGAATTTAAATTTTCACAAAGAAGAGATGTTATATGCATCGGCTTAAAGCACATGACGATCACAAAAAGAAAAGTACGTACAACATACAACATGCTTTTATTAATGTTATTCATTTTACAACAACATTATAACGATATAAAATATAACATAAGAAAATAGGCACTACATCCTTCCTATGTATGCTATAATAAAATCATATACCAATTTATTTTCCCCTATTGTACAAGTTTTAACTAATAGAATAAATCTTAGAATATAATAGGAACCTCCAATAATAATATATCTCCTTGTGATCAACCCCCGTGTGGCGGGCAAACTCCACCACCTGCGCTAGAGTTGCTAGTGCAACCACCAGGCGGCGGAATACTTCCTTTCTGGAGGACCTCCAAAAGAAGGCCTCGTGCCTGGGCCCACTTCTGCTCAGTCAGAGGCCGCGCCGTGCAAATAAGAAAGCTGCATGAGATCACTAGAACTAACATAGCAACTTGTGCAAATGTCACTTTCTTCACCATTTCTCTATGATCTTATACTGAATCCTTAGTTAGCCTCCTGTCTCTTCTCAACTTTAATATGCACTTTGTAATTCTATTGTGAATATATCTCTAAAGTTTGGATGGAGGTACATATATATAGGCGAATTTTGGAGAAATTTCCAATCTATTCCCTTGAATTTAATTGCACAGAAATTTCCACAAGTCTACTCATTTTATGTGTTAATGAGCAACTCAGCTCAAGGATTGAATTGAATTCAAAGTCAGGTTACATATACATATTTGTTGAACTGGTTTGTTAAGAACGATTGTTAGTAAATTCATCTTAACGTGCTTTACCAGTATAAACGTTACTATTCAATATTCATCAGTGGAATGGAAATAAATCTACTGCGATTCTTTGGAATCACATGGTCCCTGCTTTTCCAGATCAAATCATTCATTTTTTTTAAATGCACGAATCTCAAAGTAGTTGATTTTATGTACGAATCTCGAAACAAATGAATGGTTTAATTTGGACAAGCAGGGACCCTGCGATTCCAAAGAATCGCAACAGATTTGTTTCCTGCAAAGCGTGTTCTCTCTTATAAAATGGTTTTCTTTTCAAGGCACTCCATACTCTCTTAGTATTTTCATGGACTTGTGTTCCTCGAGTTAGACGCTACAACTTGAAAAACTAGCTAGCTACAGATCTACTACAACAAAATTGCTTTGTCATTGTAAAATTAAAGCGAAAAATTAAGTTTACACGAGTTAATATGATACAGAAAATTTATAATATTTTGATAAACTTGATCGTCTCTGTACCCACCTTATCGGATATGATACAGGTTGGGTATGGTTAAAAGGGTTTCATTCACACCTCTACCGGCATACCTAGCTATGCTAGGTGTAACTTTAGCCCGTTTGATTGCAGCGACTCTCAGTTCATCATATCATAAAATTTCTTTGTTTACTTGTCAATTTTATTAATCGACTCACCACACAATATTTATGTACGAATTATACTTAAGACGTTTTGAGGAGAAAAGGAACAACAATTCTCTGTTGTCCGCTTAGATCGTGTACGGATCTTAATGGAGAAAGAACACTCCAGATCTCTGTGGTTCTCTTCGTCGATTGGCCCCTACACACACGGGTGCATGACGTCGTGCCCCTTTTCTCAGAGACCCTAAGAACACTTACCTAGCCATCGCCTTTCATGGCTTCATGTCAGATAAACTTGACATGCGGCAGCCATCTCGTCGACATATTAATGGCACTTCACAAGGAACTCAAATGGCACATCTTCGGCTCCAAAGAAAGTCACCATTGGAGTAGCATATTTTTATTCTTAAGAATGTTTATCTTTTTGTGGAAAATTCTGATTTCATTTTTGTTGGTGCATTTTATATATATATCCTTTCTTGTAATCTTTATGAAACTCTAATTAGTTCTTGATTAAATAAAATTTGAATTTGTCAAAGCTTATTTCTCTATTAAAAAAGAGTGACTCGATCCCATGTGTTACACATCCGTATTGATATTATATACTTAATAAATGCAGATACATATATAATTTGGCATTATCTACTTTTATATACACACACACATTGTCTATTAATCACGACCATATTTTTTTTTTTGCATTTCAATATATATATCATATGTCTAACAAATATAAATTTTCTTCAATGATGAAAAATATTATTTTCTCAAAAATCGTCTTGCACGCACAACTGAAAATAACATACTAGACATGGGTAATGTTGTAAGACCAAAACCTTGTTTAAATTGTCATAAATTTTTTCTCTTCCGCATGCAGGTTTCGACTGCGAGGAAAATGTTTTAGAAAATCTTTTTTAAGATAGGAATAGATGTCCATCGGATTCAAATTTGAATTTGACGGGCAACACTTCTGTTTGATCTGGTTCAAAAATACGTGTATATTTTATCCACACGAATATTGATACAGGCACAAATAAATTAATATTGAAGCAGCGGTACATATCAGATCGGACGAAAATGCTGCCCATCAAATCCAAATTAAATCCGATTGGCTTTGGACCATACTCGGCACCCTTTCAAGTTACTTGAAATGCACGGTATAAACGGAATTCAAAAATAGAATAAACCTCTGATATTCAACGGTCAATTGTTGATTATACGGACAGCTGGATATTGACTTGCATGTACGGATTTAATTAGGTATTGCTAGGTCAAAGTAATGTTTTTTTACAAGTCAACGAATAGGTTACTTCTGTAGTTCCAACCTAATACATCTGGGAGCAAAATAAACATCAGTTGTTTCAATTTTTTTTTATGCGCATTAATTCCTCGCAGCAATCAAAAGGCAAAAGCAGAGCGTACTATGTATGTCTAACAAAACGTTTCTTAGGGTTTTTATTGCATTTGTCCATTAGCATACATTTCTGATTCTTCTTTTTTATTTTTTTTGTATTACATAGATTATTTTTGTGCAGTAATATAAGCTTTTTATGTTGTAGTATTGAACTGTTGATTAATTATATTCTTTTGGAAACAGCGAGTATGTAATTTGTATCAAATAATAATCTTAGAATATAATAGCAAAGTTGTTAGTTGTAATGTGTTCTCTGCTTTATGCTTTTCAACAAGACAGAGAGTACGTAATTTGTATTTTCACAACAACAAATGCTATATATATGCATAGGCTTAAAGCACATAGCGATCACACACACACACACACACACACAAAAGGTACGTAACATATAGTTGCTTCTATATATCAATGTTATTCATTTTACAACAACGTTAACAATCGATAAAATAAAACATAATAATAGAATAGGCTCTTACATTCTGACTATGTATGCTATATATAATTAAATCATATAACAAATTAATTTCGCCTATTCTACAAGTATTTATTTACTAATAAATAAATCTTAGAATATAATAGCAAGGAACCCCCATTATGTTCCTACCAAAATAATAATCATTAGATATGCTAATTATACGTAGATTGGATCTCTCCATATATATATCTCCTTGTCAACTTCAGGGTGGCGGGCAAAACCCACCAGAAACGCTGTTACTGCAATCACTGCTACCAGGCGGCGGAGTACTTCCTTTCGGGAGGACCTCCAGAAGAAGGTCACGTGCCTCGGCCCACTTCTGCTCATTCAGAGGCCGCGCCGTGCACATAATCAAGCTGCATGAAATCACCAGAACTAAAAGAGCAACTCGTACAAGAATCACTTTCTTCACCATTTCTCTATATATATGATCTTATACTGAATCCTTAGTTAGCTAGCTTCTTCTCTCTTCTCAAGTTTAATATATATATGAACTTTGTAATTCTGTAGTGAATCATTCAAGTATGGGAGAGGTACATATATATAGGAGAAATTTGGAGAAATTTCCAGTCTGTTCCCTTGAATTTAATTTCACAGAAATTTGCACAAGTCAACTCATTTTTATGTGCTAACTAAAGATTATTCATTTTAGTGACAGAAAACAACACCCACTAAGTAATTAAGAAGTTGTGGATTCAAAATCCCAATGGTTTCTTTATAAACATTAAATGAAAATTGTGGAGTTAAATCTCACCTTTCTTATTGAAAAAAGAAAATGTACATCCATATCAAACCATCCGCATAAATCTCAACATAAATCATACAACTTTTTATTCTAAAGGATGTTTATCTTTCGGAAAAGTTTGATTTGATTTTTGTTGGTACTTTTTATTTATCCTTTTGTGTAATCTTTACGAAACTCTTAATTTGTTCTTGATAAAATAAAATTTAACATTGTCAAGGACTATTTTTCTAGAAATATACGACCCCCATATACATATATAATTTTGGTATTATCCACTATTTTTGCGTTTCAATATAGCATATATATATAACAGATAAAAGTTACTTCAATGATGAAAAATATTATATTATTTAAATATCTTCTTAATTGCTTGCCCAACTCATGAAAATAAGAAAAGTAGTTATGGGTAGTGGCATTGGGCCAAAACCGTGTTTAAATTATCATAAAAAAAATTTATGTTCCATGTTTCCATTACAAGGAAAATAGTTTACGAAGTCTTTTTTAGTTACTTGAAATGCATGGGACGCATATATGGAATTCAAAGTATAATAAACCTCTGATTCAACGGTCAACTATTGGAAACAGCTAGATATTTCTACTAATTATCAACATGATCAATATTGAGAATTGGAGTAACGACTAAATTACTACTAATCTAATTCTATATATTTTTTTTTTTCAATCATGCAAAAAAAAAAAAAACTACAAAGTAACATTATTTATTAGTTCACACTTCAAAGTAACTTTGGTGCAGAGTGGTCTCCAGATTTATACATTAAATACCATGTAGATTAATAGTTAGTGCAATGTTGAATACTGAGATGGCAATTCGTCAAAACTTTGTTGTAGACCTGTACGTAGCTAGTTTAGGTGTTGTAGCGTCTGACACGAGGAACACAAGTTCATGAAAATACCGAGAGCGTAATGCATGGAGTGCCTTGGAAAGAAAACCATTTTATTAGAGGCAAAACGCTTCGCACTGAATAGTAACCGTTTATAATAACAGGTAAAGCACGTTTAAACATATTCAACTTCTACAGAAAATGTGCTCCGACTTTGAATTCAAATTCATTCTTCAGCTAGAGTTGTTCATACATATAAGAAGCTAGGTATACTTAACACATAAAATGAGTTTGACTTGTAGAATTTCCGTGCAATTAATTAATTATATTCAAGTGAACAGATTGGAAATTTCTCCAAATTAATTAATTCTCCTATATATTTGTGCATCCTTCAATGCTAGAGTGATTCACAATATCATTACAATTCAAGCGCACATTAAACTTGAGAAGAGACAGAGGGAGTTAGCTAAAGAATCAGTATATATATAAGATCATACTTCATAGAATTTTGTTTTTGCAACCATACTTCATAAATCGAAATGGTGAAAAAAGTGTCTCTTGCACAAGTTGTTATGTTAGTTCTAGTGATCTCATGCAGCTTTCTTATCTGCACGGCGCGACCTCTGAACGAGCAGAAGTGGGCCCAGACACGCGACCTTCTTCTGGAGGTCCTCCAGAAAGGAACTACTCCGTCGTCTGGTACTCCCAATGGATGCAGTAACATCCAACCTGGAGGATTTTGTGCGCCACCCGGAAGATGAAAAGGAAATATGGAGAGACATAGTCTGTGTTTAATTAGCATATATATCAATAATGATTATTATATTCTTTGGAACTTAATAAATATTTGTTCTATAATTAGTTAATACTTGTATAATAGGGAGAAATTAAATTGATATATGATTTTATTATAGCATACATAGAAAATGTAAAGGATATAAGTGACTCTTTCCTTATGTTTTTATTAATTTCATCCTTATAACGTTGATGTAAAATGAATAGCATTGATAATATAAAAGCAATAATATATTGTAGGTACATTTTCTGTTTGTGACTGAGCGCCATGTTCTTTAAGCTGATGCACGTAGCTTTTCTTGTATTGAAACTTCAAACTAAAAAAAAAAAAAAACTATAGGTACAAAGCTAAACATGAGACACAACAAATATATTTTTTCTTCATCATATTTGTAATATCACCAAAAAACATAGCTAATATTTAGATTGAATTATATTCCGAATATCTTGTATTTATGAGATGATCAAACTAATTATTATCTAATCTCTTGTCTATGTTGGAAACCAGAAGAATACTCCAGCTTAAATTAGACTGAAACAGGGGACTTTGACTTGTTCAAATAAAAAGGGAACAAAATAATCAAAGTACAGATTCTCTTTCTTGTTCAAACACTAAAAAAAAAAAGGAAATCATTACAATTAACAGCTTAGCAAATTTCCAAAAAATTATAATTAATCAGTACAGTACTACATCATAAAAAGTTATAGCAATGTATGAAACTAGTAGATGTTATACAAAAAAATTATAAATGTATGGTACATCAGAACAGTTATACGACCCGATATGTTGCATAAATGGTTTCTTCTGGAAAAATGACAACAAGATAAAATGTAGGAATATATAAAGCATTTTGTTAGGCATACATAGTACGCTCTGCTTTTCATTGCTGTGAATTGGATGAGGGTCAAAACCTGAAACAAAGTTGATACGTCAACTCGATTAATTGAATGTCGAATTGTGTGATTGTTTGCTGTATGATTCATATATATTTCATAGAGGTAGATTTGTTCTTTTTTTTTTTATTTATACTGGTTCCTTCGTTTTGTGTGTGTGTGTTCCTAGCTAATTCCCCTGAGTTTCCTTTGCTTACATTTTATCATGATATATATTCATTCAATAGAAAAAAAAATATAACTTACTAAATTGGCGAAAATGTAAGTTTGAATTAGAATATTTCATTTTGGCCTTTATTATTCCTTCTAAAAATTTTGAGCAACTTGGATGTTTCTAAATTGGCTAACAGAAAAGTATAACTCACTTCGAAGTTCCTATATACGGTGTATTAAAATGAGAGAGTACGTAATTTGTATTTTCACAACAACAAATGCTATATGCATCGGCTTAAAGCACATAGCGATCACTCACACACACACATACACACACACACCAAAAAAAAAAAGGTACGTAACATATAGTTGCTTCTATCAAAGTTATTCATTTTACAACAACGTTAACAATCAATAAAATAAAACATAATAATAAAATAGGCACTGACATCCTGTCTATGTATGCTATTTATAATTAAATCATATAACAAATTAAGTTCCTAACAAAATAATAATCGTTAATTAGATATAATAATCATTATTGATATATATGCTAGCTAATTAAACACAGACTATGTCTCTCCATATTTCCTTTTCATCTTCCGGGTGGCGCACAAAATCCTCCAGGTTGGATGTTACTGCATCCATTGGGAGTACCAGACGGTGGAGTAGTTCCTTTCTGGAGGACCTCCAGAAGAAGGTCCCGTGTCTGGGCCCACTTCTGCTCGTTCAGAGATCGCGCCGTGCAGATAAGCATGCTGCATGAGATCACTAGAACTAACATAGCAACTTGCACAAATGTCACTTTCTTCACCATTTCTCTATATGATCTTAATTATACTGAATTCTTAGTTATCTAACTAGCTTCCTCTCTCTTCTCAAGTTTATTTAATATATATGAATTTTGTAATTCTATAGTGAATCACTCAAGTATGGGAGAGGTACATATATATAGGAGAAATTTGGAGAAATTTCCAGTCTGTTCCCTTGAATTTAATTTCACAGAAATTTCCACAAGTCAACTCATTTTATGTTCTAATGAGCAAATCAGCTCAAGAATTGAATTGAATTGAATTCAAAGTCGGGTCACATATACAGATATGTTGAATTGGTTTGTTAATAACAACTGTTAGTAAATGAATATTAATGTGCTTTACCAGTATAAGTGCAAAGCGTGTTCTCTCTAATATAATTTTTTTAGGAAAATATAAAATGGTTTTCTTTCCAAGGAACTCCATTACGCTCTAGTATTTTCATGGACTTGTGTTAATTCCTCGAGTCATACGCTATAACTTGAAAACTATTTACAAATCTACAACAATCAAAATTGCTTTGTTCTTGGAAAATTAAAGCCAAAGAAAACTATATATTTTCAAGTTAGCCCATCCTAGAGAATTAAAAGGAAATTTGTCACGGCATGACTAATCACGTCACGGAACGTCACGTAACGTGTGTCGATTACGTGACGTGACTCGCGTGTTGTGTGACATGATCATTCGCGTGACGTGACCGCATTCGAGTAAAAATTACACGTCACGTCACGT
Organism: Carex cristatella; assembly: GCA_024447775.1. NCBI lineage: Eukaryota > Viridiplantae > Streptophyta > Magnoliopsida > Poales > Cyperaceae > Carex > Carex cristatella. The sequence goes on from JAJHPF010000012.1 coordinate 7,164,619, forward strand.
TACGGTATAAAACATAGAGAGTATCTAACTTTTTTGGTATGTATAGAGTATTTAGATTTTTCTTTTAGTGTAGCTTCGATGATATTGGTCCTTATGTAGTACTGATTTTTATCTTCTCTAGTTTAGTATAATAAATATTTATAATTTGAATTTTTAAAGTAATATCAAATGTTCAACAGCTTTTTTTAAAAAAAATAATCTTTACAATATTATTTACTTATTTTAGAATTTTTCATATATTTTTTTCTAGATTTCCAACAATTCAAATTAAAATATAAAAAAATTGACGTGACTAATTTACGTCTATTGTGTGATCATGTCACGTATGGTCACGACGTGACTACGCGTGACATGACCATTCGTGTGACGTAACAATCCGCCACTATTTTGGTCACGTCACATCACATCACGTAAAAAAAAAATTGATCACGTCACGTGACCAAATCACAGCATATTTGTCACGTCACATCATAGCGTGTCACGTATTTCCTTCTCTAGCCCATCCCAAAGCTTTAGATTAATGGAGACAGAATTTGAAAATTATTTGTACAAGTTCCATATTTTGTGACGGAATTATATGTAGATAATTTTTTTACAAATGGTTACGTTGAAACATATATATATTATGATACAAACATTTCTGAAATATATATAGTTATTTCTGTCAAGTGTACATCGATCCTGTTAACATATTTTTTTTAAGAAAATTGTTCATTATTTCATTATTTGTTTAAAGAGCGGCTTCAGAAAACCATCCATATAAAGTAGTTACATATATTATATTCGTACAAGTTCTTTTACATTAATTGAAGATGCACGTAAAAAAGACGAGTCCCGAAAATAAAGAATATACAATTATGATTTCTAGAGTGTACGTGTTAACTAAAGATATCAAGATGCATGCACAACAGACATTCTTTAAATTTTTTACATTGGTAAACATTTTACTATAATCCCAGCTTTAAAGGGTGTCAATTTCTTCTTTGGCTCCTCAGCCAATTAGAGATATATGAATATATATGGTTTTGAAATATGGCCACAATAACACAACAACACGGGATTGTGTTTATGTGTGTGTTGGGGGATGGGTTGGGGGTGACATCAAATCAAAATTCGTCCGATGTTCGGTTCAAACTATTTAATATGTGTTGAGAATTGAGATTCATATAATTAAGCAAATTTAATTCAATCTACAGTAATCTAAAAATCAGTCTTCATTTTAGTGACAGAAAACAACACAACACCCTTTAAATAAGAAGTTGGTTCAAAATCCGAATGATTCCTTTATAAACATTAAATAAAAGTTGTTGAGTTAGATGTTCACCTTTCTTATTAATAAAAATATATATATATACATCCATGTCCCCTAAACCTAAACCATCCGCATAAATCTCAGCACAAATCATACAACTTTTTATTCTAAAGAATGTTTATCTTTCAGAAAAGTTTTGATTTGATTTTTGTTGGTACTTTTTATTTATCCTTTTGTGTAATCTTTACGAAACTCTTTGTGTTCTTGATAAAATAAAATTTAACATTGTCAAGGACTATTTTTCTAAAACTATATGACCCCCATATACATATATAATTTTGGTATTATCCTCTATTTTTGCTTTTCAATATAGCATATATAAATAACAGATAAAAGTTTCTTCAATGATGAAAAAAATTATATTATTTAAATATCTTCTTAATTGCTTGCCCAACTCATGAAAATAAGAAAACTAGTTATGGGTAGTGGCATTGGGACCAAAACCGTGCTTAAAATCATGTTTCCATTACGAGGAAAATGGTTTGCCAAGTCTTTTTTAGTTACTTGAAAATTTGAAATGCATGGCACGCATATATGGAATTCAAAGTATAATAAACTAACCTCTGATTCAACGGTCAACTGTTGGAAACAGCTGGATTTTGACTTGCCTGTATAGGTTAGGTATTGCTAGGTCAAATTCATGATTTTACATGTCAATATACGAAGACACGAAATTTTTATTAATAGAAAAATAAATAAATAAATATCGACTATGAAGAAGGATTTCTAAAAAAATTCGATATCTAAGAAAAAAAAATGGTCTATAATCAGATTGAGGAAGGATTTTTTAAAAATTCGATATCTAAAAAAAACGTAATGGCCTATAACGTCCAGATTGAGAAAGGATTTCTGGAAAATTCGATATCTAAGAAAAAAAAACGTAATGGTCTATAACGTCATCTGGATGTAAGAGGACGTTATAGACCACAACGTCCTGATTAGCGAAATCTGATTAGTGAAAAAAAAAAATCTAGCCGTTATAGACCAGAACGCTCAGATACAACATTCCAATTTTTTTCTCGCATTGTTTCGTTAATTAGCGATAATCTAATTTTGATAATTAGAATGTTATGAACCATCACATTCTTCTTAGATATTGAATTTCCCAGAAATCCTTCCCTATTGTTGATATTTTCTTTTATTTTTTTCTATTAATAAAAATTCCAGTATGAAAACAGCAGGAATCCATATCCTCCGATCCGAATATGGACCAATTGTGGAGTCGTACGGATTTTGATTAAACGATCTAGATTCAAACAGAAATATTATGTTACGAATTCAAGACAGTAGCGTACCAAAGCCCCCTAATTACTATTCATGGGACTAAATTTATTGCTATATATGCTTTGTTTTGTTTTTCTTTTTCTTTTTCTTTTTTTGACAAAATTTAGTTAATAATTTAAAAACATTGAAGACATGTGTTGATAGCCATTACAATAGTTATATGCAAACTAAACATGGTAATAGCACATTTTATGAAATACTAAAGCGATAGTCATGTGCAAATCAAATATGATAATGGCACATTTCTTGAAATGACATTCCTTGACATTACATTCCCTAAACTCCTTCTATTTCTTGTAATGATTAATAGTGGGAACCAAACGCCCCATATATTTAAGAGCGGCATCAGCACTTGTATAATTAACCTCTTTTCCCAACAATCTGTAAACAAAGAGAATACACTACAAGATATAATTAAAGAGACTTTCACACCAAAAAAATCATTAGAGGGCAAAAAGGAAAAAGAAATAAAGGGACGTGGTTTTCACAATTAAATGTATAATTGATATCATAAACTGTTTATAAGAAGCGCGCAACTTTACTGCGGATTAGGAGAATTTTGTTTATAAGAAGCAACTGTTTAATTATATAGAGTAAAACTAGGGTTTCGTTTTCGCCAAGTCTCTTTGTGAATTTAACTCTAAAATTTATCGGATTGATTTTAAATGACAAATTCAAACATTGAAACCCTTATATTTTACGAGTGATGCGTCTACATTCAAAAATTTTAAAATTTAAAATTAATTATGTATAGAGTCAAGTGGTCAAAAGTTGTTCAAAAAATAAATGCATTAAAATTAATTTATAAACCTTCTACTTTTGAGACTTGACTTAATACTAAATTAATTCGAAAGTTTAAATTTTTTGCATGTAGATGAATTACTCCTAAGGTAGAAGAGTTTCAACGGTTCGGATTTGTCATTTGAAGTCAATCCGATAGGTTTTAGAGTTGAGTTCACAAACAGACTTGGTGAACTTAAGAGCACCCTAATTCTATAAGGACTCAAATTATTTGAATCTGAAGGGTTCCTCTACCGTCCGATCCGCACGCATCGCATTAAGATTTGTGCGCATCGCTTCAAGATTCATGTTGATCTAATGTGCACGGATCTTAAAGTAATTATAATCAGCGAGTATCGCATTAAGATCTGTGCATATCGCCTCAATATGCGTGTGTTTTTTGCATCAAGATTTGTGTTGATCTTGCGTGCACAAAGCTAAAAGCAGTTCGGACGGTAGAGGAACATTTTATATTCAAATTTGAGTCTGATGGAATTTATATGGTTTTAATAAAGGGTAAAATGGGTATTTTTTAAATTTAGAATGAGTTTTAATATAAAAGACAATAAAATTGATAAATTTGTGAGTTTTTGGAGTTTTAAGGGAAAAACATGTAATTTCAAACTTTACAGGGGGAATACATAATTTTGAAGTTTTTGAGGGGTGCACATGAAATTCCCCCTACATTTAATGACCCGGCATTTTTTTCCATAACCAAAAAAATAAATAATATAATATTAATAACCAAATTTTAAAAAATATTTTATCCATAACCAAACCGCCCAAACGTGGGGCGGTCCACTCATCGTGACCAAACCGCCCCCCCGTGGGGCGGTCTACTCGAGACAAAACCGCCCCCTGGGGCGGTCTACTTTTTTTTTTTTTTTTTTTAGGATTTGAATTTTCAATCTAAATAATGAATGTATTTTTTTGAAATTATAGATATGAAATAAATGGGTAACTTGACTAATCTGGGCCGTCGGCAAAAGGATTTTCATACATAATTGACTTCTCAGAAATAATTTTCTCCGGGCTGAACTGAGCGGTGCTTCGAAAACTCAGAAAACTATAGATATGAAATAAATGGCTAATGTTGGATGCTAGCGAGAGGTCCTCAACTTGATCATTTACATTCAAATAAGTTACCCATTTATTTCATATCTATAATTTCAAAAAAATACATTCATTATTTAGATTGAAAATTCAAATCCTAAAAAAAAAAGTAGACCGCCCCCCCGGGTGCGGTTTGGTCTGCACAGTGGACCGCCCCACGTTTGGGCGGTTTGGTTATGGATAAAATATTTTTTTAAAATTTGGTTATTAATATTATATTATTTATTTTTTTGGTTATGGAAAAATGCCGGTTTAATGACGAAATATAATATTTTATTATTATTATTGGAAAACTAAAATTTTTGCTGGTCATGTAAACAGAAAGAAAAAAAAAAACTAGATAATTCAGAGAAACGGGTTTAAGATCCGGATTTGGTGTGTCGCTCCGTTAATAAAGCAAACCTTATTTAATACAGTCCAAATTTGAGTGCTCACTGCTCAGTGGCTGTGCTGCTGTGGATCCAATATAATGGAAGGAGATAAGGAGATTAGAGCCAGGCTGGTACAGGAGCTGGCCTTGAACGGCCGAGATCCACCCAGCTGTTACGTCCAGAGGGACCACGATCGTCAATTGAATGCTCCTCTGGAGCCTTCTTCTCCAATTCCTGTAATCGATCTCGATCATCTGTCGCAATCCGACGGTGCTGACGAGGCTGTCAAGTTCAGATCTGCTCTGCAGTCCTGGGGACTTTTTCTGGTAAGTTAACGTTTCACTGTTATAATTAGTAGCTCAAATTTTGAATTTAGATCCAAACCATCAGATTTGTTTTAGCCCGAACATTAAAGGCCCCATTCATTCCGCCTCGGACTGGATTAGCTCGGATTCTTATCGGACGGTCCAAATCTAAACTCAAAATTTGAGTTACTCCAGAGATCCGGACTCCTTATTAGCTCTGAAAAAAATGAAAGAAAATACATATCGGAGAAAAGAGAAAAAAAAAAAAAGATAATATTCTTTATCTTTTAGCCTCAACGAGAACTTTGAATTTCTGTGATTGCTTCAGCAATCAGCAGCTTAGGTGTAAAATGAGCAAGTAGTTGCATGCTACATGTTCAATTGAATGTCTAACTGATGCTTGGCAATATATCAATATCTTTTCTATGCAATTCCTCGTGTGCTATTAGCAGAGAGTAGAGACATATATGAGTGACATAGAGGTGTAAACTCGTCAACCATGCTCACCAATCTAGTTAGTTGTTGTACATGTGTATGTTGTCCTTGAATTTAGAGATGTATATTCTTTATGTGTCGTGACCCGTCACGCCATGATTCACTGATTTGGGTCACGTGTTGTTATGTGTTGTGACCAAGTAAAGTTTTCATGTTCCGGGTAGTGTTGCGAAGAGTGGCCATGGCACATTAGTCACGCTATGACTGGTCCCATTTAAGTTCTGTTTTTTTCGAATTTATGTTTGTCTAAAGAAGAAAAAAAATCTGAAAAAAAGTCAAAAATGTGAAATATTGTACAATTAAAACAAGGAAATAATTTTATTAAAAAAATATTTGTGGACAAAAATAAATTTATTGTTTGAAATTTCGATTGTTGTTTAAAATAAATTATGGCATAAATTTTATGTTGTTTTGATCACGTGCAGTAAGGTTTGGACATGTTTCGTGTCATGTCGTGTCTCATGCAGTGCCTTGCCATGACCAAACTGGTTCGCTTGCCGTGTCATTTTTCTCGAAGGGTGGTCATGGCACGTGACATGCAAGTCACGCCACGTGACCCGGCATGTGTGCCATGACATTTATGGTCACGCTGTGACTTCTTTACATTCCGATCCTTGATAACTTTTTTTTGTTTTGGTTCTGTGTGCCTAATAAGTTTTGTTGATGTCAGGCAATAAACCATGGGATACCTGGCTCTTTCCTCGATGAGGTGCTTAATTTGTCAAGAGAATTCTTCCACCTTCCTTTGGAAGACAAGCAAAAATTTACAAACTTGATAGATGGAAAAGACTTTAGATTGGAAGGCTATGGAAATGATATTGTTGTGAAAAATGACCAGATGCTCGACTGGAACGACTGGCTTTATCTCTTAATTCAACCCGAAGATCAGAGAAACCTAGCTGTTTGGCCAACCACCCCCATTTCTTTTAGGTACAATCTTCCATTGATGTCGAAAAGTGTAGGATTACTTGCTCGGTTGATTTTATTCCGAATGAAACAAATTATATGGTAGATTTTAGTTTACCGTGTATGCATAGGTTTGATACAATCCTGCATTAATTGGTAGTTACTCATTATTCTAAGGAGGATTTTACTTAATATAAGTACCAAACGTCCACAAATTATCTGATACTTGAGGATTCTTCTGTGCTAACTGATTTGATTAGAACTATCACAAAATAGCAAAAGTTATATACTTTTGGTTATTTTCATCTCACTTACATGTTCAAATTCTTTCAGGGATATTCTGCATGAATTTGGCAGGAAAACTGAAACAGTTCGAGCTCAGATCTTGAGGGCCATGGCAAAAGTACTAAAACTTAAGGAAGAATATTTTTTGAACCAGTTTGATGAAAAAGCTACCATGTATGCTAGATTCAACTACTACCCGCATTGCAAGAGGCCTGATCTTGTGTTCGGACTGAAGCCACATTCTGACGCATCTGCTATGTCAATTCTCTTGCTGGACAAAAAGGTGGGCGGGCTTCAAGTGTACAAAAATGCCGAGTGGATTGACGTTCCTATTCTCCCTCATTCATTGCTTGTAGTCATAGGTGACGGGATGGAGGTACTGCATTTCTCATTCTATTGTTTTGTTCACTGTCATTGTTCTTAGATATTTGTTTTAAGTTCTAACTATGGTAGAATTAGGGGTGTTCAAACGGTCGGTTCGATTAAACCCAAATTAAAATAGTCAAACCAAAATTTTATTCGGTTTTCAAAAATCTAACCGAACCAACCGAATTAAACTTGTGAAACCGAATAACAACCGAATAAAAAAACTAAAGTAAATTTTGATTTGTTTGGTTGAACTAAAATAAGAGATATTAAATTTCAAAAGGTCAAAATTCAATACATACACAGATATGTTTATAATCATAGAAATAAATATTAAGATATATATAGTCGAATCTAATAAGAGAGATTAAGCTGGACCAAATTTAAAAACGTGAAGTAAATCAAGTAAATATTAAGTAAATTTTGGTTTGTTTGATTGAACCGAAATAAGAGACATTAAACCGAACCAAATATGAAAACAGAACCAATTAATCCAAAATTTATTCTTTAACCGGATCCAATGAACATCCTAGGTAGAATACCTAATGAAAGTTTTTGCAGCATGGGAGGACTGAAACTTGGTTCACATAAATTCAGATGCACTTCATATTTTATTGTATGGTCGTGATCTTTTATAAATTTTCTTAGAAAATTTCATTTTTTTTTGTGCAGATATTAAGCAATGGCATCTTTAGGAGCCCGATACATAGGGTACTTGCGAATTCAGACAATGAGAGGGTCTCTGTCGTAATGTTTAGTGCACTTGATCCTGAGAAGAATTTGGAGCCATTGGATGAACTGATAGATGAAAAGAGGCCAAGGATGTACAAAACAGTCAAAACTAAAGATTTCTTAGCTGATCACTATGAGGACTTTGCTGAAGGAAAGAGAACTGTGGATTTCTACAAGATTTAAAGTCCTTTATAAGAATAAAATCACGGTATTTCAAATTCAAATCTTTAGTGTTATCATGTTCCTTGAACTTCTTATGTGATGCTATGACAAATTGTGGATGAACTGATAGATGAAAAGAAGCAAGATGTACAAAACAGTCAAGACTAAAGATTTTGTAACTGATCACTACAAGGACTTTGCTAAAGGAAAGAGAACTGTTGAATATCTACCGGATATAAAGTCCTTTATAAGAATAAAATCACGATATTTCATTTTTAGTGTTTTGACAAATTGATGTAATGCTTTAAACTTTTCATGTACTGCTTTGCCAAATTGATGTCCAAAATAAATCAGACGATATTTTTATAAAACATAATTAAAAAATAGAAAATAGTAAAACGGATTGATTATTCTCAAATTTTGAAAAACCATAAAAACTGGAAAAAAAAAAAATTCAAACTAAGCAGTAAAAAAAATAGATGAGGATGGTACAAAGCATTCCGTCCATGTCCAAAAAAAAAAAAAGACCAGGGACGATACAGATCTTCTCGTCCCTAGAGCAAAAAAAGAAGTATACGGTTGTGTCTTTTCTTTTATGATGCTGATTTCTGAACTCTGAAAGTTTACCTCTTGAGATAACTTCTTTGTTTCGCTCCAGGGACGGGAAGATATGTACCGTCTCTGGTCTTTTGTTTTTTTTTGGGCACGGACGGGATGCTTTGTACCATTTCTCATCTATTTTTTTTTTTTCTGTTTAGTTTGGTTTAGTTAGTTGAGTTTGGGGACGGAATTTTGATTAAGTGGGACGGGATAATTTAACCCGTTCTACTTAGATTTCGAGATTTTTCAAAATCTATCCTCTTTTTCGATATTTTTTTTTATTTAATTTCGATTAATAAAAATTTCGGAAAGACCAAAGCAGCCTAATTAATATTCATGGGACGAAATTTATTACTATGTTTTGTTTTTTTTTTCTTTTCTTTTCTCTTTTCCCAAGATGCAAGGCTTATATATTTAAGAGCGGCATCAGCACTTGTATAATTAACCTCTTTTCCCAACAATCTGTAAACAAAAAGAATACACTCCAGTGATATAATTAAAGAGACTTTCACAAAAAAAAAAAAAAAATCATTAGAAGGCAAAAAGGAAAAAATAAATAAAGGGACATGGTGTTGACAACATCATAAACTGTTTACAAGAAGCAGCTTTATTGCGGATTAGGAGAATTTTTTATTTATTTTTTTGGTGAAAAAAGTGGCTATGCTACCTATTTCTATTAAAATCAAAATCAAAATATCATACAATGTATTACTGGTACTACTAATCTGATACAAGTAACATAGGTATTAAGCAAATAACCTGCAAATAACAAAATAAAGTTCAACAACAACAACCAACTATCATGCAAACTACAAAATAGCAATAATAGCCCAAATGATCACACAAATCAAACACAAAGCTACAAGACGTAACAGCTAACTAAAAAAGATAACAATTGCACTTAAGTCCCTGCAACTTCCATATTCTCAAAACGCACCAACTGCATATCATCTTCACCAGCTAAAGTTGTCCCTCCTCCACTCATACGGATTGCAACCTCTATATCCTCTATGAAAATTGCCAAAGTGATATCTGACAGGGACTTCACATCACAATGCATAATTAGCTTTAAGTTGAGTAGTTAAATCATTTTTTTGTTGAGATGAAGAGACATATTTTTGAACCTAAACCTTGAATATTCATAATATTTCCATCTCGAAATACAATTATGTTCCTATCCAACCAAATAGATCACAGTACAGCCCCTATTTCCACCAAATGTGTATCCTTTAAAGGAATACAATAATGAAGTTCCCACAGATTGTCCACACCTAAATAGTCAAATACAAAATTATTGTAATTTGCAATCCAACTCCAAACTGAATTAACCACCTAACAAGAAACAAAAAGATGATCAACATTCCAATTTTGTACAATAAACACACCTTTGATCACCTTGCCAAACCTTTATTGCCCAAATTTATCTTTGTAAGGACCTTGTTTTGTTTGAGAAGCCACAAGAAAATTTTAATTTTTAAAGGGATATTAGCTTCCCAAATACAATTAAACTTATTTATAGGAACCCTCAAATTTTAACCATTTATACAAAGAATTAACTATAAACTGTCCATGTGCAATCCACCTCCAAATTATCTGTTCCAAAGCAGTACCTAATTGGAAATTAGAAAATTGATCCACTAAAGAACCCCATTCTCTGAGTGTAGGCTCATTCAATTGTCTAGAAAAATTAATATCAAACACATTAGTGCTAAACACTTCAGAAACTAAAATATTCTTATCATAAGCAACGAGAAACAAATTAGAAAACACATCAGCTAATGGTATATCACCTATCCATCTATCCAACCAAAAACGAACTAATATACCTGATTCTACTTTTCAATCAGAACTAACCTGTACAATTGATTTGAGTGTAAGAATATATTTCCAAAGTGCTGACTTAATTCTGTAATCACCTGTTATGGAATATTTATACTAGAAAATCAGCCAAAAGTTTTTTTTATTGATTGACCCCTTGGGGTGTATATATAGACCTTACATCATTCATTATAATCTCTACATTTACTCTATATTCCTATTTCACAAATAGGTCCCTAAACTTATAACAAATACCAACACTCCCCCTCAAGATGAGACTATGGACGAAAGATATCCATTAGGCCCATCTTGTCACAAAGCCTCGACAAATCTAACGAACTAAGCCCTTTAGTGAGACAGTCAGCTACTTGCTCAATAGTAGCTACATATCCCAAAGTAGTCCGCTGTCCAATTTCTCCTTGATGAAGAACCTGTCGATCTCCACGTGCTTGGTCCGATCATGCTGCACAGGGTTATTGGCAATGCTAATGGCCGACTTGCTGTCGCACCACAGCTTCATTTTTCCCCCTTGGTCCATCTTGAGCTCCACCAGCAGAGCTCTCAACCACACCAATTCCGCTACACCCAATGCCATGGCCCTGTACTCTGCCTCGGCTGTGGATCTAGCAACCACCGACTGCTTCTTACTCTTCCAGGAAACCAAATTTCCTCCCACAAACATGCAATATCCAGACGTGGATTTTCTATCATCGGCGCAACTAGCCCAGTCTGAATCACAGTAGCCCTCAATCTTCAAATGCCCGTTCTTCCGGAAGATCAACCCCTTCTCTGGTGCACTCTTCAGGTACCTCAAGATCTGGTACACGGCATCCAAGTGACCCTTCCTAGGGCTATGCATGTAGCGACTCACCACACTCACTACAAAAGAGATGTCGGGGCGAGTGTGACTCAAGTAGATCAAGCGACCCACTAACCTCTGGTACCTCTCCTTGTCAACTGGCTCTCCCGCCTCGGCACTCAGCTTTGCCTTCTGATCAATGGGAGCAACCGCAGGCCTGCACCCTAGCATACCTGTCTCTGTAAGCAAATCTAGCACATACTTCCTTTGAGATAGAACTATCCCCTCTGCACCATGAGCTATCTCAATCCCAAGAAAGTATCTAACCTGCCCCAAGTCCTTCACCTCAAACTCTTTACCCAATCTCTTCTTTAGTCGAGCAATCTCACCCTCATCGTCACCGGTGATAATCATGTCGTCCACATACACCGCCAGTATCGTAATGTGAACTTCATGTCGCCTAAAAAACATTGTATGGTCCACATTGGTCTGCTGATACCCCATGCCTACCATAGCCCTCCTAAACCTGTCAAACCAAGCTCGAGGGGATTGTTTCAGCCCATAAAGAGATTTCATGAGTCTGCACACCTTACCCTCGGTCTGTTTTGTACCAAAACCTGGTGGTACCTCCATATACACCTCCTCCAACAAATCACCATGAAGGAAAGCATTCTTTACATCGAGCTGGTGCAACTTCCAACCCCCATTAGCTGCCAAGGAAACAAGTGTTCGCAATGTGCTCATCTTCGCCACGGGTGCAAAGGTCTCATCATAGTCGATGCCATAAGTCTGACTGTACCCCTTCGCCACCAATCGGGCCTTGTAGCGCTCAACCCGACCCTCTGGGTTTTGCTTCACAGTAAAGACCCACTTGCACCCAACCGCCTTCTTGCCTGGTGGTAGTGACACAAGCTTCCAAGTTTTGTTCTTATCAAGAGCCTCAAGTTCCTCTAGCATGGCAGCTTTCCACTTTGGATCCTCTTTAGCAACCTGCCAACACTTAGGAATAGACACAATGTCCAAAGATGCAATTAATGCTCCATGTGCAGGTGATATGTGAGAATAAGAGACAAACTAGGCAATATCACGCGAAAAACCATATCGATCAAGGGGGAACTCCCGCATTGCTGAGAGCAGTCCTCCTTATCGATAGGGGTGTGGGAGGAGTAGAGAGAGGAATCATATCACCTGTGTATTCTGAGTCTGTGGTGGATGTAGGTGTCTCAGGAGTCGGGGTAGGCAAGAACAAGGGACTTGGCACAATCGGTGACACTGTAGACACTGTAGGCACGGTCCCCTCATTCAGCTTCCTTCTCCTCGTGTATCCTCTCAGCTCCCCCTGAGCCTGAGTTCCACCAGTCTCGGGACCATTCCCCTCATGTTCCTTTTCCAGCACAACGGCCGACTCCTTCTCCACAAACGAAGAAGGGACATCCTCCACACTCACCATCAGACAAGGGACATTCCCCACACTCACCATCGGACAAGAGATCCTCAGTGAAGGGACATCCCCCACACTCACCATCTTCTCACTACCACTGGTACTCTCCCCCTCTCGCCTCGTACCTCCTGTATCGAGCGAGTCTCCAAAGGGTGATGTAACCTGGGTGGAGTAGTATGGCTCATGCTCTCGAAATGTGACATCCATACTAACGAACAACCTCCTCTCCACAGGCTCCAACACACATAGCCCTTTTGGGTGGCCGAGTATCCCACAAAGATACATTTGACCGCCCTCGGATCCAATTTTCCCACATTTGGTTGATAGTCCTGCACAAAGCACACACAACCAAATATCCTCAAAGGAAGAATATCACCATTCTTCCCTTTCAATACCTCAAATGGAGACTTCCACTCTAGCACCCGTGAGGGCATCCTATTGATCAATCTCGCAGCTGTCAGGACTGCTTGTCCCCACAAGTACTTTGGTACATTCATCGAAATCATCATACTCCTTGCTACCTCAAGGAGATGTCTGTTTTTCCTTTCTGCAACACCATTCTGCTCTGGTGTGTGTGCATTTGATGCTGGATTCTCTGAGATGACAAGTACTCTCTGAACATCGTGTTCGTGTACTCTGTCCCATTATCAGACCTCAAAACCTTTACTACTACCCCGTGTTGAGTCTGAACCCCTTTGTGGAAATCTTTAAAACAAACAAACACATCATTCTTGTTTTTCATCAAATAGATCCAAGTCACACGAGAGAAGCAATCAATGAAAGACACAAAATATCTAAACCCATTCACCGAAGTTGTGGAGCAGGGTCCCCATATATCAGAATGTACCAAATCAAAACGACAGGAGCCCCTACTACCAGAACTAACATATGAACTCCTGGTGTGCTTGCCAAATTCACAAGCATCACAAACAAGTCTTTCTTTATCAGCCTTTTCCACCAAAGAGGGATACAATCGACCCAAGAGACTAAAGGAATGATGGCCCATACGCCTGTGGTGAAGCAGCAACAAGTCCTCCACACTACTCCTAACTCCTCCAGATCTCTCTACTACGGATGAAAGGGCCGAGTCCAACCCCTCTCTATCCAGGTACCATAAGCCGTTATGCCATGTGCCAGTCCCAAGTCTCCTGCCCGTCCTCTTCTCTTGGAAGATCACCTTGGGAATATCAAAGGAAACAACACATTTTAGTTGGAGAATGATAGCACTTATGGATAAGAGATTTACGGGAAAAGAAGGAGCATGCAAAACATTGGACAACGTCAAAGAGTTCGTACATCGCACAGTACCCTTACCCACTACAGGTTGGGCCGTACCATCGACTGTCTTAATACTCTCAGGATTTGCCAGGTGAGTATAGGAAGAGAACTCCCCAGCAGTACCCGTCACATGTCTAGAAGCACCAGAATCAACGATCCATGGTGATCTAGTGGTGGGTATAGAGGCAAGAGCGTGAGTGTCACCAATACCTGTGGCTGAATGAGCATAAGAAGCAATGTTACCCAAAGTGGATACATCCTCTACTGCGCCTCTCTGCCTTCTCCCAGGAGCTCCTGGTCCTTTGCAGAAAGGTCCTCATCTCGCTCACCCTATTATTCCTCTTCCTCTGCTACCATCAGGTTTGCCCGGTAGCCCCCTCTTCCACTTCCTCTGCGACCACGACTGCGACCGCGATATCCAGACTGACCACGTATTCATGATTTCTTCACCTTCGGTGGCTTAGTGCAAGCCGATTTCAAGTGACCTATATCTCCACAGTTGTAACACTCCCGGGTCTCAACCCTAGACCTGGAGTTGTCCGAGTTGGAGAGAGCTAGGGCTGACTCCACCCCTGGAAGTCCCCCTACCCCAGTCTGTAGCCTGATCCGGGTCTCCTCCTGTATCATGGCTGACACATCAATCGGTGGAAGCTCCACCCTCGGTACCGGTGTCGGCTTCGGCACATTCTCACTCGAGGCGAAGCTAAATGCACGCATCAAAGCTGCGATCTCATCACCACTCAGCTTCCCAAAGGCCTCCTTTATGAGAATCGGCTCCTTATCCTTGCTCAAATCCCCTCCTTCCATTTGATCCGACTCCGATCTACACAAATCCGAGTCAAATCATTTCCAAGACCCGATCTTGCACTCTCAAGATCAAGCCCTCATCACCTCTCACCTTTTCCCTTTTTTTACAAACCCGATCTTGATCTTATCTCATCAAGATTCGAGCTCCAATCACTCGATCAAGAACCCGATCCACCCGATCGAGAATCCGATCAACCCGATCTCACCCCGCTTCTTGGGTATCGTGGGGTATTGGTTGGCCCCCCACGCCGGCCAAATCACATCAAAACCCGAACTCTAGGTGGTGATCGGCTCTAGAAGAGAGAGAACCGACCTAGGGAGAGAAGAGAGAGAGAGAGAGCTCGGGTACTGTAGCAGAGGCGGCTACTGTAGCAACAGAGGGAGTTACGTAACAGCAACATAAACACTGTAGCTCTGCGCGGTTTTCGATGCAGCCTTAGATGGCTCTGATCAGCCAAAAGTTTTCTTTATTGAGTAACCCTGGAGTATATATAGACCTTACATCATTCATTATAATCCCTACATTTACTCTATATTCCTATTTCACAAATAGGTCCCTAAACTTATAACAAATACCAACATTTATCAACTAATTAGGAGAATTTTGTCTGTTGGAAAAGGTATATACATGCTCGAATACAGTTCATGTTCGTAGCTAATCAGATTATTCCACCTCCACATGCTAATATGATCATCTAGCACAGTTTAAGTAGTAACCATGAGGAGCGTGCAAAAATGTTCTCACTTCTTAAACGAAGATAATCTGATAAATAATCAAAGTGGAAAAAGAAAATAACATATCTGTTATGTATATAAAAAACATACTGTCAATTCTACTGCATATGAATACATGGAGGTGCCAGTCCCTTCTGTTGGAGGTGTTCAGAAGAAGCTCAGGTTTACAATATTTCTTTAATCTCCCTTTTCTTTGCAGAAATATAGGTACATAAGCCATAGCCTTAAAAATAATCGAATAATTGTCCTTAATTACAACACGTAGTAAACGCTAAGAAACACAACATGCATTCTAAACTAGAAATAACAGGTAGAATCTACAATTAAGAGAAGACCATAGAAAACAGTTTCTCCTCTTAACCCCTCATTGAGGGATATGCTTAAAGAATAATAATTTAGATTAATTCTTCAGCTCCAGACTGCCATATGGATTATGGACTCCAACAAGTCTCCAAGTGTATGCATGCGATCGATCAGTGAAGGTACATAAACTGGTGTGAAACTTTCCAAAATGGATATAGGCTCTGTATCCATCATGCGAATTTGGTTCTATCAGTGTATGTAAACTTTTATTCCCTAATGCGCTGATAGCTGGCTATAGTTTACTAATTGAAGACTAAATATAGAATTTCATTCTTCATGCGTCCCATGTATCTATAGCATGCGTGCAAACAAAAATATAGCACATGCAACACCCAATCTATAAGTAAAATGGATCCCATTTTCTTTATGCTTCCTTACCTAATAATTAACTGGGCTGTTCCAGTGTTTCTGTCATTTCTGTGCCAGCAACAAGGTACAGCTTCTGTTTGTCAGAAATCATGTCGACATCAACAATGCGGGCACCATCTTCTGACAACAAGCGTGAACCAGAGCAGTTAAGCTGCTCCTTGCTGGATTTAATAAGATCCTCTATTGTGCGCGGAATCCAAAGTACAACCCCTTCTTTTCTTTTTTCTTTGGGGTCCCATGGATGGAATGGAAACACCGAACAACGTCTTGGATGCAATTTATCTGCACCAAATTAAAAAATGATTAAATGTGTCAAGCATAGAACCTAGTGAATTTTAAGGTTTAAGGGATATGTCCTGATTTACCTTGAATTTCTTCAGAACGGGCCGGGAATTTAGAGAGTTCATCAGCCTTTGCTTTTTCCAGTAACAACATCATAGACTTGCTGCCGCATTTTCGGCTTTCGTCTAAAGGAGATGTTCCCCACCTGCAGTATTTTTAATTAGCTATATATTCTTATAATTAGTTCTAAGCATTATCTTATTTTCATCTGTCAGCAATCTAAGGCAGTAAAATGTTCCATGAAATCTAAAACTCACTATTACCGAGCTAGGATCAACACCCAGCAATTAACTCAAGATCAAACACATAAATATATGACTAAGTTTATAGAAAGCAGAGTCGATTTTTTTCCAAAAGCATAAGAAGAAGGCCGGTGTAAAAACAAAAAACAAAAACAAAGACTAATAACTCCTAAAAAGTACTATACCTATCCGTAGCAAATACACTAGCACCAGCATTTATAAGCATTTTAGCAATCAAATATAGCCCCTCAGCTGCAGCTATATGAAGTGGTGTCCGGTGGTCATAGTCCTTTGAATTCGGGTCTGCGCCATATGATATAAGCCTTCTGACAAAATCAGTCTCACCACGTGCAACCGCTGTACACAATTGGCTGCCAGCATCTTTAAGATTTAATATTGCACCATTGGAAAATAGTAAAGAAGACACTCTGTCATGAGCTTCCTTGACCGCCTCTAGCAGTGGTGTATTCCCAAATTTATCTGAAAATTGAATTGAATTGAAATGATTATATATACAGAGTCATGCAGTCGGATCAAAGAGAAGATAAAGGGGGAGGCTGTTAGTGAATATACCAGTAAGATTCACGTCTACGCCTTCTTTAATGAGGAAAGAGACGATATCTTCATATCCTTTCATCGCTGCAAGATGCTGTAGCAGAAACTCATTATGAATACCTTGTTATAATTTATAAACGATGATGGCTTAATATGTGTTTTCTCTAATGGTTAATTTTCACAGGAAATGAATCTAGAATTTGTACTAGTACGAGAAATCTTGCTGTAGCAATTGATTACACCTATCATGAAAGAAGTAGAAATATAAAAAACATGCAGAGTAATTATCAGTTTATTCCTCCTCCTTTTCGTCACCCTTGCTGGTTTTATATAGAAAAGCTTTTAAAAACAAAAATTATTTTGCGAGAAATAGGAGTCTTACCAGAGGAGAGCGGCCATCATAGTCGGTCTTCTTAGGATCTGCTCCTGCTCTAATCAAACTCTTTAGTTGATACAGGTCGCCATAGAAAGCTGCACAATTCACCCTCAAAGCGAGCTCTGCTTCTTGCTTCCCTATATGGAATGTTATGTCTGACTCCAGTTGCTTTATTCTAGAACCAGCTTCACTTGCCTTTAATATAATAGTGCTTATGTATCAGCATATATTACGATGGCAATTATAAAAATTGATTCTCTTAAAAATGGGGAGTTACTTTTGAAATAGCCATACCTCTGAAAGATTAGTCAGGATAGTTCTTCCGTCAACAAAATATATCTCTAAAATGTTGGAGAAAGACTGTTTGTCAAGCCGCAGGAGCCTGGTAAGCTCACATGCGCGAACTGTGTAAGGCTGAGGAATATTGCACAGAATTGCTATTTCTCCAAATGAGCTATTTGGCTCAAACAGTAAAATAGTCTCCTCTGTCCCATCTTCACCAATGCCAATAGCTTCCTACATAATATAAAAAAACAAGAAACATCGACACAAGCAATTAACAGTCATTTTCAATACCTATAAGAGACAATTTTCTTCAGTAACTAAAAGTTTGAAGATTTTCTCCGAATTGTATGAAAATAACTAGAAGATTAAAACATTAGCAAAAAAGAAAAAAAATCTCAAACGTACCAGTGTACCATGGCAGACAAAGTAAAGCTGGTCAACAGCAGTTCCCTGTTCCAAGATCACTTCTCCAGGAAGGAAAAACTCTTCTTGCAGCCTTATTACCTATCTCCACCAAAGTATACTAACCATCAGAGAATTATTATGACATAGGTTCTCAAAAATATTCTACATTCACCATAAAAAAAATGTGCTTATTGGAAGAACAAAATGAACTTACAATCTGTTGCATGAACTCGGCTGAGCAATCCTTAAACAGATTAACATTTTTAATGTACGGTTTGTAAAGGGTTTGCGAAATCTGCATAAAGCAAATAATAAAATAAAAGAAAGTTACATTATGGCTTCATTTTCAAGTGAACGAGAAATCTATGAATAAGGTAGTACTTTGTGGAGACCTTAGAGCGTATAGAAATTGGGATATCTTCTAGAATGGAAGCTTCTGTGTAACTACTTTCATGCTGCAGCCGGAGATGGCCTTTGATCTGGTCTCTTATGTCCCTGCCAAGTTTATTTCTGTTCATGTACTTTATCACATCTTTCATTTTATCTCTGAATTTCTCGGTCTTTGACCCTTTCACAATCAGGGCAGTCATGTTACCAATGAGGTAGGCACTGAGAATCATGTCGAATGATACATAAATCATTATGAATATCATTTCCCTAATATTAACAGCATGTATATCTCCATAGCCTGTCAATACAAAAAGGGGTCTCTGTAAAATCAGCAATACTTAGTCTTAAAGACTGACATAATAGTGACATTATCGATGGAAAACCATAAAATGTAAAGTTCTAATTAGAAAGTGGCACCATGAGAACAAAATTAAAATCTTCTATGCCACTAAAGGTAGGACATCAGCACTTAAAGTGTGCACTATACAAAAACATGTTTAACCAAAACATTAGACAGAGTCCATGAGACAAATACAAATGAAATTAAGAGAAAGTATATCACGCCACTATGGAGATAGTTTGAGGACACATTTGAGCAACAAATTACAGGAGAGAAAAAATTAATTTACCCACTGTAGCCATGGTGACAATAGCGAAGTATAAAGAAGTCCAATAACGCTTTCCAAGATCAATCTCTCTAAAATTTGAATAACTATAATCTCCCAATTTCAAACTCCCAATCCAGGTGTAGCCTTCCCTTGATTCAGGGACGGTCGTAGCCAAATAGTAGAATATACATGCGGCAGTATGTGTACAGTATAGCTCTACAAATAAAAGTTTAATGATTCTCGTAAAAAGGTAATTGATGCGTATGTCCTTCTCAAGTGACTTGCAGAACTCTATGAGTTTCAAAACCCGCGTAAGCCGCATCCATAGGAGATACCTCACTTCCTCCTTTCTACCACTAGCCTATTTTTTAGCATCAATGAGTCAAATACAAATAAAGTATGCTATTTTTCACTAATTAAGAGGCATATATATAGAGTTAGCTGGAAGAAAATTAAATCAAATCAAATACCTTATATATGAGGTCCCATGGCATGCAAGCAGCTAAGTCAAAGAAAAAGGTTGATTTCAAGTACCTGCAGGGTGGAGCCAACATTTTTAGTAGGGTGAGACAAAAATTAGGGGGAAATATAATTTAATGAATGCTTTAAATCTTAAGTGTATTTGTATGTTCTTTTCTGAGAAAAGCATAGAAATAGAAGCATGTTTTGGGGTAAAAAAATTGGGTGAGTCATAATTTTATATATTTTTCCAAGTTTTTCTGAAAAAAAAACACAGAAAGAGAAGCATAATTTTGAAAAAAAATGAGCCAGGGAGGGGCAAGTGCCCCTCCACCTCTATGTGGCTTCACCACTGTGTACCTCTATTAAAATGGGAAAGGCAAAGGATAAATGGCATTAAGAATCGGTGATCTATGGTTATAAGTACAGTAAAGAGTAAGTACCGAAGAGCAATGGATTTACGGCTGTAGATCATGCGGTAGGTATCAGGGTCACGATATGCAACAAAAAAGTTCACAAAAATATCAATCAAGAAGGCAGCCTGGCCAGCAATGTCAAGAATGAACAGCTTTTCAGGGAGTCCCCTGAAGAAGCCGAACTCCATTGGTGTGAAGAAGGAAGAGTACAATGCCCATATCAGTATGAAGTTGGTCCACAGCTTGTACCATCTGCACCATCACCGGTTAATGCAATGTTCAGATAAAAAAAATAGGGACAAAGATTACTGTTCTTAAAAGGAAAAATGTTGTGGAGCATAGACTGAGATGGTTCATTATGCTGTTCAATTGATAAGAAGTGTAAGCCTTATAAATGTATAGTTTGTTGATTCATTCACCTTCGGGTTTTAAGTTCCATGGCATAACTTGTGGAATGTACAATTGGAATCATAACAAAAGTAAGTAGGAGATCAAAGAAGCTAAATGTGTACTCAACTGATAGAAGATCACTCATTAAAGAGAAAAAATAGATTGTTGTTTAAGTAAAATTAATACAACTATAGCCAAAATAAAGACAAATATGGCATAGATAAAATTTTAGCAAGGATTTTATTTTCAGCATTTTGTAGCAATAAAGCCTGCTAATCATGTCAAAACAGCAAGTATAACCCATTTGCCGATAAACATAGAATAGCGAACACAATATAGTTAGGATTTAACTTTTAACCCTTTGTAATTAGGTTTAACCCTGTTCAAGTTAATTACTATAACAGATAAAACTCGGATGCAGAGCCGTCTATAATTCCTTGTGGAAGAAAATGCCACATTTAGAGGCATGCTTAGGGAACGCGTATCCTCTGCATTAACTCAAAAATTCTCTTTTGAGTTAATGAATTTTACTGATTTTAAACGGAGTCAATCCGGCTCCTCCCTATGATATAGAGGGCCTTTCAATATTAGTGAGAATCTAGTTCGTAAGAATTTTAAGACAAATTGAACAGTTGAGATTTATTAACTCAAAAGATTCATTTTTTGAGTTAATGCAGAGGATACGAATTCATGCTTAGGGGGGCACTAAAATACAAATGTACTGAAAACAAAAACTACCATTTTTGTGATAAAAACATGTCAATCTAACATCAGACTCAAACGGGCTTACTTGCCATGTCATTTCTATGATTGTTGAAAGTATTGGGCCCAAGGCCCAGACGTGGCTATTTCTAAGGAAGTAGGGCCCCACATATTTAATTTTTTCACTTCCCGTGGCTGAAAAGTGATCAGGTCCCTTTCATTTTTTTCTTTTGAGAGAAGCCCGTAGGATCAGGTCTCTTTCATAGTTTCATGTAGTATGGCGACAAGAGGGAGCTCAAGGGCTACAAAAATTAATTAAATATAACTCTACTGATAAGTTTTTCTTTTTTTTTGAGAAAAAATGTGAGTCAAGTATTTCCGAATAATATTAAGAGGAGAATATGAATAGACATTTCAAAACAATTCCAGTTGTAAAATCAATCTTTTATAATTAATATAATATTATAATTTGTAACGAAAAGCCAAAAGAACTTTGCTGATCTAAGCTATTTTAATTCCAAGTTTTGGAAAACAACATTTATCCCCTCATTGGCGGAAACACAGTAGAGGACCTAGTGGGCAGGTCGGCTGGTGGATCTCTCCGCTAGAGGAAAGAATATACAAAACAAAACAAAACAAAACTGGGTTCATTCTCTAGTCTATATTTTTATAAGTATGGCGTGAAAATTCAAAGTTTTAAAATTTAACTATTCCGCATATATAGGCCGACACGTAATGATCTAAATAACTTTTTATGTATGGTCGATCAAACCCGCTCACATGAATATCACAATTTTGTATTATACTAAATTTTACTATTTTAGAATTTTTGAAAAATAATCCTTTTTGATATACAAACATTTTTATTTTTGTATTATTTTAGGTCCATCTTTAAAAAATAATCCTCGCTCAATGCATGTTTTCTATGAAGTTCTATGTAGAACCGCATCGAGCGAGTCAGATCAGTCCTTTAGACATGAGGAAACAAAAATTCAAACTCCACTTGTATTTTGGTCGAATTACACATTTGTAAAGTTTCAAATGCCTAATTCTTTTCAGCACGCTTATTAAAGTTCAAACTTGTTTTCACAAGAACAATTAGTAATTTAGTATGTTATGGTTTCATCTCTAGCCTATGATTCCCTATCCTACAAAACATACTATTATTTATATAATTTTTATCTAATATATTGTCATATATTTATTTTATTTGGATATAATTTCTTTCATAAGTTAGATCAGTGATAAAAAAAAAACTTATTCCAAGAAGAATTAAATTCTGACATAAGACATCCTATTAAACTTATGAGTGAGTATATGGTACTATGCATATTACGGGTTGATTCGTAATACGGGTTAATATTTCCGTTTTCAAAATCTTAACGGTTAATCCGAACCGTTGAATATGATTCCCATATAAATATCTACTTGCAGACCGAATTTATATTTTTTTTAGTATTTTTTTTAATGTTTTTTAAGATAGGTATAAAATCAATTGATATGGAAATTCTGGACCATCCAAAAATAGTGATTTTCTACCTATCTTAAAAAATAGTAAAAAATTCTAAAATATATATATTTGGTCTACAAATACATATTCATATGAAAATTATTTTGAACAGTTCGAATTGACTGTTAGAATTTTGAAAACGGAAATATTAATTTGTATTATGAATTAAATCGTAATATGCATATTCCCATAACTCACTCTAAACTTATTACTCAATCATTTGGGGCAACATGCATGCAAAGATGAATTTGCCTTCATTGTAAATTGTAAGATGTATGAATAAAACGCCTACAATTTTACTAATACTTGTAATGCGTACAATTTTGCACGCATTCAAGTATTCAGCCCTCAAGTCCTTAACAAGGTTCAACTTAATATAAATATAACAAGCAGACACACCACAAAAAACACAGGTAAAAGCTGTAGAGAATCATGGGTTTCTCTCTTTTTTTATTTGAAAATCATGGGTTTGTCTTGATCTGCCAGGCTGCCTATACAGAGGTCACTGGTCAGAGAAGAGTTTCATGTTTTTTTAAATAAAAAAAAAAATTCAGAAAAGATTATCCTTTTTTTTTTTGGATTAAATACTTTTCTTCCTCCCTCTCTTGAAAACAAGCTTCATAAGCAAATCAGAGCAAGGATTGAAGCAATAGCTGTCTCGCTAAGCTAACAACTTATTTTGTCTTCTTGCTGATAAGAACATCAACTTCACTTATATTATTTGCCAAATCATTCTCGATTAGCACAAAACAAGTTGAGTTACAAAGATGCGTCTCCAACTATATTTAGTCCATTAAATATAAAATATCCATCCTTAGACCAAAAGTCTAACCCTCCATCAATCTCCCACTTTCAAGTTTGAACTACTAATAAAAAATTGTTATATAACCTACTTAGTTGGTCTATGTAAGCGCTCGTTTAGTTACAGAACATTGCGTAAGAAAACAAAATGAACAAAGGAATTGGCGTAAAATCCAGCACAAGAGAACAAAAAACGAAACATTGCAAAGTTCTTTTATGTAAAATTAGAACGAGACAATAAGTTATTTAATGAGAAGTGAATATATAACCGCATACCTGTTTTCAGGATTAATCACATAACCATGCGGGTAGAAATCATAGCTTGATCGTCGCCTGAATAGGCCGAAGCCGAGTTGTGATTTGAGCAATTGAAGCCGACTACCACTCGAGCCATCGATTCGATCATCCAAGTCGTCAAATAGATACTCTTCCACATCCCCGTTCGTATCTACTTCCTTCCTCTCTCTCTTATCCTTCATTTTCCCCGGCATCTCCAATCACAGTACCGTTAGATGCTGGTCGATATCTGATGGCCACGATGATTTGATCCCTTGTAATGCCGATCCGAGAATCAAAGAGGCGAGGTTTTGCGAGCTTTATACGATGGTGCAGTTGGAGAGGATAGAATTTGAGAAGGCGCGTTGGATTTGGATTTACCCTTTTCTGTTATCATTTCACCATTTTTGAAATCGGGTGCGGGAGAAGATTTTATAGAGAGCAAAAGGGGAAATTACCGCGGGGACCTAGCCAGGTGGAGATAAGAGATCCTCCTCTCCTGTTTGAAGGACTGGACAAATCCAGTGTCTCTCATCGTAACAACATGTGGTTCCTGTAATTTAAGCAATGGCTATCACCGCTGACAACAATGGAGATAAAAATAAAAAAAGGATTGAATTTATTTATCGCAGTATCCCGAATGCAGATCACCTCAGATACCTGAGTCAGGGAAAATAGAATCGGACGGTTCACGATAGTTATTTTAGTTTGACATGAATCTTGAAGCACAAATGATACTGCCCTCCGGACCGTTCGTTTCAATTTGCCTGAGTCAGGTACCTGAGAGAATTCGGATTCACAGTATCCCTCGGCTTATTATTTTTTATTAATAGAAAAATAAAATAAAATAAATTTGATAATAGATCATGAATTATGATACTGAGGAAATTCAAAATTTAATAAAATCGTGATGATTTATAAGGCGGACGTTATAAATTATAACGTTCAAATAATTAAAATTAGTTGACTCATAATTAGCGATTGTTAATATTTTATGGATGTTACTCTTAGTAACATCCTTTTTTGTTTTTATTCTCTTGGGTGAATTAGTTAGGAGTTAATTAATATGAATTGTCCGGATGTTATTATTGTCCAGTCGGTTTTCTTAAATTTCGAATTTTATCAGAATTGTTCTCTATTTTCAATATTTTTTATTTTATCTTCTTATTAATAAAAAAATCGGTTGCAGCCATAAAAGAAAATGGTGGCTTATTTTATTTGTTAAACACATTAAAAAAGTGGGACGCTTGTGAAGTCCTCCGTGGCTCTGTGTATGAACACGTATCCTCTGCATTTTCCCACAAAAGAAAATCTTTTGAGTTAATATATCTTGATAGTCCGATTTTAACACAGGAGTCCTTTAATATTAGTATGGATCTTGTTTGTACGGATCTTCAAGCAGATTTGATGGTTCAGATGTATTAACTCAAAAGATTGTTTTTTGAGTTAACGCAGAGGATACGAATTCCTCAATGTATGGGACCGAAGCCCAGAGAGATTCACATCCTATCTCTAACTGCACAAGGGAATCTTTTACAAATATTGAATCTAGACCATTCATTTTAACTAGGCACAAATCTCAAAGCCAAATAATACTGTCCCCTATTTCTCCAAATCTCAAACCTAGTGAGATTTAATCTAAAACCGTAAAGTGATGCGAATTCTATGTAGTAATAGAGGATACGGATCCAGCCGAGCAATGAAAGCTCAACAAAAAAGTGTCTAGGAGTATTATACAGAGATTTCAGGATGGGATTATTTCAGAATCTGATGGACGGTCCGGATCTAAACGGATTTATTTTAATCTCAGAGGATATTGATTCCCATTTTGGAAGCTACCAATGTTTGGGAGCCGCTAATTAACGAGTAACAAATAACAGTAAATTAAAGCAGTTAGCTTGGCAGAAACTGTAAATGAGTTGAGCTATTTCAAAGCCGATATTAAATTTAATTTTATCTTATTCTATCAAATGGAATTAGTTGGTGACGAAACATGCGGTGCTTTTGTAGCAATTCAACTGAAGAGTGGAGTTGAATTCACCAATGTTTTCAAACAAAACATGGTGCTTTTGTACCCATTTTTTTATTAATCAAAATTAAAAAAAATTGTTAAAGAGAAAAGGTTTATGAAAAAATAAAAAAATAAGTAGAACGGGTTTAATAATTTCATTCTACGGGACGGGTTAAATTATCCCGCCCCACTTAATCACCTGGTTTACTAACTAAACGAACTAAACAGCCAAAAAAAAAAGTCTGGGATAGGTTAAACCAACTCGTCTGGCATCCAAAAAAAATAGAAAGAAGGCAAAAGCAAAGCACTCACATAAATTTTTTCTTTGATGCCGGACAGAATGGTTTAATCCGTTCAGGACTTTTTTTTTTTTTGCTGTTTAGTTCGTTTAGTTAGCAGACCGAGTGATTAAGTAGGACGGGATAAAACTGTTAAAAGAATACAAATTGCAATGGTGTTCACAATATGGAAGGAGAGGTGTCGAAGAATATTTCAAGAGAAAAGCAAAACGGAGATACAATTGTGCCGGAAAATCAACAATGATGAGCATATGGTTTCCTGAGTAGTAAGCCTTTTGCTGGATTGGAGTTTAAACATCATGTTTATTTTTTCTTTTATTTTACTTTCTTAGCATTTTTATTCTGTTTCTTTTAGATTTCTTTTATGTTTTTGTATATATCATTGTGTACAGACCCTTATATTACACCATTGGTGTAATGATTAATGGAATCTGGAAGCTTGACTCTCTTGTTTTTTTTTCAAAAAAAAAAAAAGTAGGACCGGATAATTTAACCCCATCCCGTGAGATGAGATTATTTAACCATTCTACTTATATTTCAAAATTTTCTAAAATCTCTTCTCTTTTCTGATATTTTTTATTTAATTTCAATTAATAAAAATTTCGGACGAAATAAAAAAAAGCAGTTGTCAAAGAAAAATAAATAAATAAGAAGCAAAAAAAGCAAGCTTTGTTCTCCAGAGCAAATTGTCAATGTTTCGCTCAACCATTTCCGTCCCCAGATTATTCTACTGGCATGCTGCTTGTTTTTCTTCCTTTTTCATAATATTTTTTAAGAAAAAAAAATGTTAGAAGGTACCAAGAGAACAAAAGATTACATTTTAAAATTTATTTTCTCATGTTATTTTTTTTTCTTGAACAAAAATAATATTATTTTTCCACGTCTGTTGGTAAGACCATGGTAGTTTGTATAAAAATTTAAAAGATCAGGATATTAATTAAGAAATAAACATTAGATTTATAAAAAAAAAAAAAAAACATGAAAATAATAAATCAAAGCACTTCAAAGAAAAAAAAAACAAGAAGTCAAAAACTTGAACATTTTTCTAGAAACTTGTGACGGAAAGAAGATCCCAAGGAAAAATAGCGGAAAATTGCCAATTTTTTTTATTAATATTCAAAATTAATAAATAATTTACAAATATATGCACTGAATTTCTAAAAGTATTCAAATCGGAGATTAAATTTTTGGTTTCAAGCAAACTTTTCACAAAATAAATTTCCAATTCTAGGCGCTCCGAAATTAGAGAATAAATTTCCGGTTTGCAAATATTTATAATTTATTTACTTTTTATATTAAAATATTAGAAATATTTTAAATGTTTCTTTGAAAATAGATGAAATACTACACAATTTGATTTATTAAAAATACTGCGGCAAATATTTAGATTCTTCTATTTTTGAAAAAAAAAATTGAAAGAATTGTCAGATTCTTCTACTTTTGTCAGACAATTGTTTCATAATTTTGTTTCTGTTTTTGAAGCCGGATTTTGTCATCAATGCATGACTATGTAGGCCGAGGAACACGTAAATATTACTTTCATGCATGGCTACATAAGCCGAGGAACACATAAATAAAACTGAGGCCGTCCATCTCCATTGGATTTCCAGTGTGACATTGACAGTGATGACCGAGCACGAGAAGAAGGGCACTAGTTGAGAGAGTTGTTTCAGGAAGAAAGATGTTGGACGTCTCTCAATTGAGAAGCTTTTGAAATGTTGTAGAGTTTCCGAGCGTAGTTTCCTGGATACGACTCTGCTGTTTTGTTATAAGAAAAGCATAATTCTGTTTTTTCAATTCTAACCATTCAAAATTTTTCATTCACGTATTTCGATAAAAGAAATTTTTTCATACACAAATCTCAATGAATTTGAATGGTTGAGATCGGAAAAGCAGGATCTTTTTTTCTCTGGGAAAAGCAGCTGAGTCCGATTCTCCTCCCCTCAATGATGTTGCAGTCTCTACAGCCATTTAATTAGCAGTGCCTCATTCTGACGATCCAGTGATGTAGCTGCCATGCCTCCATTGCTATTCAATGCACAGACTGTCCCAATTCACCAGGCAATTAATGCACCAACAACAGTTTATTATTTTTTTCCTTTCTTCTCTCTTTTTATTTATTTTTTCTTGTATATATTTATTTATTTTCACTGTTATATACATGTAATAAATGAAATAATTTATATGATTTATTATTTTAGAACACAGGATTTGGTAGAAATAAAAATTTCGGAGTAATTAGTGTCCTCAAGTATTCATCTGAAAATTACTTGTAAGTTTAAAATAATATTTGGTGTTATTGCTGGAATAATGATAAGACAGCTTAACTCCTTGACCAAATATAATTAGTTTAATTAATTATTAGCGGAGCTATTAGAACCGTTCACTCTAAGCAAGTAGTTTTTGACGGAAGGAAAACGACAAACAACAAGTAATTGTTTACTCATTCTTTTTTCTATTTATCAATCAAGAGTGAATAATTAAGATTTCATTTAGTTAAATTACAATGCTTTATAAACTTTTGGGTACTTAATTAGTTACATGTATAATGGCCTTTGGTAGTCACAATTCCTACAAAGAAAAGTTGACTTTCCCTCTGTATCTTGTGCTATATAAGCTTGAGAATTCTTTTAGAACACAGGATTTGTCCCATCTGAATTCTTGTATCGCAAAGTTGGACCCAACTAACCGAAATTTTTAAAATTACAGTCATAAAAAAAAAATCAAAATACCACTAAATTATGAGAATTTCAAAATTAGCACGATTGTCATTTTACATTGCGGACTTTAAGATTGGATTCGTCATTTATTGTTGTGGAATCAATAATGAGTCCACAATTTCACATTGCGCTCTATATTTATTTATAAACACAATTCCGTTGTTTTTATTTTGCAAAAATACCAACATCTTGATATACTATTTATTAAAGAGTAAAACTAGATTTATGGAATTGGTTTCAAACGATGATACCAAACTGTTAAAACTGATTTACTTTACGAGTGATGTGTGTATATTCAAAATTTTCAAATTTATTAGTAGAAAGCCAAGTCGTAAAAAAAATAATGAAAGTTTATAAGTTATTTTAATGCATTTATTTTTCATCTATCACTTGACTTTGTATTAAATGAATTCGAAAATTTTAAAATTTTATATGTACATTCATCACTCATGAAATAGATCGGTTTCAACAGTTTAAATTTATTGTTTGAAATTAATCAAATAAAACATGAAGTTATACTCACCAAACACTTTTAATGAGCATAGCACACACTAACTTTACTCTTATTTA